>CM066567.1:53862529-54282529 GCA_033816785.1 Picus viridis
AGCCTCCTCTTCTCCAGGCTAAGCAACCCCAGCTCCCTCAGCCTCTCCTCACAGGGCTGTGCTCCAGACCCCTCCCCAGCTTTGTTGCCCTTCTCTGGACACATTCCAGTGTCTCAATGTCCTTCTTACATTGAGGGCCCAGAGCTGGAGACAAATGCATTGCAACACAATCTTTAATTACCTGATGCCCTACTATTTGCATGAGACCTTGTCTCATTTAATGCCCCAAATGAATTATTTTAACTCCATGAAAAATTACTCAAGGCCTTGTTTCCCCCTGCATCACTCAAAGCATAAATCCCATGCCTTAGTTCCCACAAGCTACTCAAGCCTTTCTCTCCAGGCAGACATTAAATCCTTCCTGAGTTCTGCTACGGTGCTCATCACTGCAGCATCTGAGTGCTCAGCAAACACTAATTTACTTCCATAGCATAACTGTGAGGGAGAGGTACCATTAACCTCATTTCATAGGTGGAGAACTAGAGCACAGAGAGATTATCATCAAAGGCACGTAACAACTTAAAGGTTACATCCTGGGATGCCTTATGGCAGGGTTTTCACACTGCTTAGGCTTATACAGATTTTGTATGTACAAACCATGCTTCCCCTTGCATGCTGCAGCAGCAACTTGTGCCAGACATCGGGAAATTCAAGCTCCCAAGGTAATGTGGTGGGTTGAAATTAACCCCAAAGTAAAATTGCCAGACAAGCTCAGTGGGAAAGCAAAGGAAGCTGTATTTACAGGCAAACTAAAACCGAGAGGTATGGAATGCAGTGACGTGTACCAAGTCTGCAATATTTACATGGATTTACAACTTATAAACAACACAAGAATCCCCTAGGACAAAACCAGGGGATTGCCAACAGCTTCCCCCTCTCAACTCCCTTCCCCCCACCCCATACAAGGGAAAAGAGCAGAGCAGAGAGTAGCTTGTGAGTACTCAGCCACAACAAAGAAACACAGCCAAGGTCACCAAGCCAGCAGAAGCAACCAGCTAGCATCTGCTACAGGCAAGAAGCCAAAAAGAGCAGAGGCTAGTTTATACAACTAACTTTATGTTAGGTATCCCAGAATCACCCAGGTTGGAAGAGACCTCAGAGATCATCAATTCCAGCCAATCACCCAACCCTAATTAATCAACTAGACCATGGCACCAAGTGCCTCATCCAGGCTCTTCTTAAACACCTCCAGGGACATTGACTCCACCACCAACCTGGGCAGCACATTCCAACAGCTAACAACTCTCTCGGGGAAGAACTTTCTCCTCACCTCCAGCCTAAACTTCCCCTGCTGCAGCTTAAGACTGTGTCCTCTTGTTCTGGTGATGGGTGCCTGGGAGAAAAGACCAACCCCCATCTGGCTACAACCTCCCTTCAGGGAGTTGGAGAGAGCAAGAAGGTCTCCCCTGAGCCTCCTCTTCTGCAGGCTAAGCAACCCCAGCTCCCTCAGCCTCTCCTCCCAGGGCTGTGCTCCAGACCCCTCCCCAGCCTCGTTGCCCTTCTCTGGACACGTTCAAGTGTTTCAATGTCCTTCTTAAGGAGAAACTACAAAACCCTCTGAAGAAAGCTGATAGTGACTGGGCCATCAGCAGGATGGTGAGGCCATACCTCAAATATTATGTCCAGTTTTGGGCACCTCAATCCAAGAGAGATGTGGAGGTGCTGGAGCCAGGGCAGAGGAGGGCAAGGAAGCTGGGAAGGGCCTGGAGAAGAAATCTGGTGAAGAGCAACTGCAGGAGCTGGGGATGGTTAGTGTGAAACAGAGGAGGCTGAGGGGAGACCTTCTGCCTCTCTACAGCTAAATGCAAGGAGGTTGTGGAGAGCTTGGTGCTGGTCTCTTCTCCCAGTCATTAGTGACAGAACAAGAGGGAATGGCCTCAAGCTGCCACTGGGGAGGTTTAGACTGGACATTAGGAAACCTTTTTTCAGGGCAAGAGTGGTCAGGCATTGGAATGTGCTGCCCAGGGAGGTGGTGGAGTCCCCAACCTTGGAGGTATTTAAGGTGCTTTGGATGTAGTGCCTGGGGCTATGGTTTAGGAGTGAACCTTGTAGAGCAGAGTTCTGGGTTGGACTTGGTGATCCTGAGGCTCTTTTCCAATCTGCAATTGTTTCTGTGATTTCTGACATACCCTGTGCCCAGCCACAGCACTGCCCCTACTCTTTGCAGCTGAAAAACGCTACACAAAGTCGCCCAGTACTGTCTGCACATCCAAGGAGGACTATGAAATTTGCCTTACACAAACACTCTTTATGGTAAATGGGTATTTATATTCATGCTGATGATTAATTCTAGCTGCTGGCATGCCCTGCTGAAGAAACACAGCAATCATTCAATAAATGTTTATAATCTCATCATCAAGAGGCTTATATTGTCATTTCCTTCTTTGCTCCAATCATTGTTTTAAGTTTCCCATTGGAACTGAAGGCCAATATTAAAACTGACACCTCAGGATTGCTTTTACCTCTCTCTTTCATCTTAGTTCATAAAGGCTGGCGCTTCACTCGCTTCACAGCATCCGAGGGGAAAATATCATCTAATGGCTCCATGTTCATGATGTAAATGGAGATTCATTATTAAAATCATCAACTGGCACAGTATTTCAGAAAGCAGGACAGCCAGGTCTCTCTAAACTGCATTAGTCTAACCTGAATATCATAGAATCAATAAGGTTGGAAAAGACCTCAGAGATCATCAAGTCCAACCTATTACCTAATACCTAACACCTCCTGGCAACTAAACCATGGCTCCAAGTGCCACATCCAAGCCTTTCTTGAACACCTCCAGGGATGGTGACTCCACCACCTTCCAGGGCAGCACATTCCCATGGCCTATCTCTCTTTCTGGGAAGAACTTTCTCTTCACCTCCAGCCTAAACCCTCCCCTGGCACAGCTTGAGACTGTGTCCCCTTGTTCTGGTGCTGCTTGCCTGGGAGAAGAGACCAACCCCCACCTGACTACAACCTCCCTTCAGGGAGTTGGAGACAGCAAGCAGGCTAAGCAGCCTCAGCTCCCTCAGCCTCTCTTCACAGGGCTGTGCTCCAGACCCCTCCCCAGCTTTGTTGCCCTTCTCTGGACACATTCAAGTGTCTCAATGTCCTTCTTGAATTGAGGAGCCCAGAACTGGACACAGGACTCAAGGTGTGGCTTAACCAGCGCTGAGCACAGCAGCACAAAGACCTCCCTGCTCCTGCTGGCCACACTATTCCTGATGCAGGCCAGGATGCCATTGGCCTTCTTGGCCACCTGGGCACACTGCTGGCTCATGTTCAGCTGCTGTCCACCTCTACTCCCAGGTCCCTTTCTGCCTGGCTGCTCTCCAGCCACTCTGATATACAACAATACAAGCAGGCAGCAAATTCTCCAGAACACTGAAAGCAGAACCTTGTACCAGCAGCCACCACAAAGGGAGGACGACCTCTAACAAACACATTTCCTTTCACAGGGACAAGATCCTTTTACAGGATCTTGTAATTATTCAGTAAAGAATAGGACCAGAAAGCAAATGAAAGAAAAGCAGCAGAGAAATGGTAGGCTGATAATTGCCAGGAGGAAGGAGTGTTTACACTTCATGCAAAGAATTACATAACTCAGGTCTCATTATTTCAGTGACTTAAAACAAACAAGCTCGTTTCCCTCGAGTAACTCCAAAGCAACTCCATGCTCTGCCTGCACTGCCCCAGGAATCTAAGGGCCACTTGCAGCAGAGCCACAAAGGATCGTGTAATAAAATGGTTCTATTACAAAGAAACTCAGACTGGCTGTTTCTGGTGGGTTGAAATTAGCCCCCCCACACAATAAAAGTGCCAGACTAGCTCAGCTGAAAGCAAATGAAGCTCTACATACAAGCAAAACTACACTTTGGAACTATGGAATGCAATGAACAGGTACAAAATATACAACATTTACATGCATTTGCAAATTGTAAACAACACAAGAACACCCCAGGACAAAACCAGAGGGCTGGAGTACCCCTCCTATGAGACAGAGTGAGGGAATTGGGGCTGTTCAGTCTGGAGAAGAGAAGGCTCCCAGGAGACCTAATTGTGGCCTTCCAGGATCTGAAGGGGGCTACAAGAAAGCTGGGGAGGGACTTTTGAGGGTGTCAGGGAGTGATAGGACTGGGGGGATGGAGCAAAACTAGAAATGGGTAGATTCAGACTGGATGTGAGGAGGAAGTTATTCCCCATGAGGGTGGTGAGAGACTGGCACAGGTTGCCCAGGGAGGGGGTGGAAGCCTCATGCCTGGAGGTTTTTGCAGCCAGGCTGGATGTGGCTGTGAGCAACCTGCTGTAGTGTGAGGTGTCCCTGCCCATGGCAGGGGGGTTGGAACTAGAAGGTCCTTGAGATCCCTTCCAATCCTAACAATTCTGTGATTCTATACAAGGGATGAAGAAAGAGGAAAAAAAGCAAAGAGCATCTTGTCAGCCACAACAAGAACGCAGCCAAGGTCAGCAACAGCTAAGCAAAAGCACCCAGCTAGCATCAGCTAGAGTGAAGAAGCTGAAAAAAAGAGTTAATTCACACAACTAACTTTATGTTAGTTATCAGACTTCCCTTTTACATCCAATGGTAATTTATTTACACTCCACCACTTTCCTGCTTGATCTGTGGGAAACTGTCCTAGGCACAGCCTAAACCTGCCACACTGCTGCACAAGCCATGGTTTAGTTGTCAGGAGGTGCTAGGTATTAGGTAATCGGTTGGGCTTGATGATCTCTGAGGCATTTTCCAACCTCATTGATTCTATGATTCTGTAACTCCTTGGTGGTGGGAAGGTAAAATTTCTGTGGCCTGTTTCACCAACAGAACAAGAGGACACAGAATCAAGCTGTGCCAGGGAGGTTTAGGCTGGATGTTAGGAAGAAGTTCTTCCCAGCAAGAAAGACTGGCCACTGGGATGTGCTGCCCAGGGAGGTGGTGGAGTCACCATCCCTGGAGGTGTTTAGGAAGAGCCTGGATGAGGCACTTGGTGCCATGGTTTAGTTGATGAGATGGTGCTGGGTGATAGGTTGGACTGGATGATCTCCAAGGTCTTTTCCAAGTTGGTTAATTCTATTCTGTTCTATTTTATAGGCACTATTCAAACAGCTTAAGCATCATGGAAAGCAGCTCCATGGAGAAAGACCTTGGAGTCCTAGTGGACAGAAGTTCTCCACGGGACAGCAATGTGGCCTCGTGAGCAAGAAGGCCAACAGTATCCTGGGGTGCATCGAGTGTGTCCAGCAGGTGGGGAGGGTATTTTCACAGTGTTTTCAAGGCCTGCCATATTCTCTGCTCAGGTTACCAAGCATTTCTTGTAGGCTGCAAGAAAGGTATTAGTTTCAATGAAAGCTGAGATTTTACTATACAGACAAGACAAGATCTGTGATGGGAAGAGAACCTCCCCCATATCCAATTCAGCTGCAGACAAGTAACACACACTCTTTATAAAATGAAAAGCAGTTGTCCTGTATGCCTCATCCTCAAGATCAATTAACATCTCTGCAACCTGAGCAAGAGATATTCAATGCCCTTATCACCACATTATTCACAAACCTATTAACTCTTTTACAACCTCCATCAGATCCATGAGACTTCTGCAAACAAGAACTGTTTGTGCCAATTTACAGAATGGAGAAAACCTTGCCAGGAGTGATGCTGCTACTGACTGCAGCATGAAGAAACCATAGGCTTATCACTTCTCCTCAGTGTTTTATCTTAGTGCTATTTCAGGAGCAAGTCTCTTCCATCAATATTTAATACAGCTTTAAAGCCACCCAGAGTATGAAATGCAGAGACATTTGTTAGTCAGATTTTGGCAGCTGAGAGAGTTTTTGCAGCATATCATTGAGCCATATTGGAGAATAACAGCCAGGCAGAGCTGTTCTGCTGACATTATCCCAAGTAGTGTAACACACACCCAACATTCATTTCAACTAATTACTACAGCGTCACAGAACTGTCAGGGTTGGAAGGCACCTCAAGGAGCAGCCAGTTCCAACCACCCTGCCATGGACAGGGATACTTTCCACTAGATTAGGTTGCCCAGAGCCACATCCAGCCTGGCCTTCAAAACCTCCAGGGATGAGGCTTCCGCCACCTCCCTGGGCAACCTGTGCCAGTCTCTCACCACCCTCATGGGGAACAACTTCTTCCTGACATCCAACCTGAATCTAACCATTTCTAGATTTTTTTCAATTCCCCCAGTCCTATCACCTTTATGAAAATACACTCCTGAGTGTGACAGTGATGACTGTATAGAAGATGGGCATGAAGCAAGTAGCAGCCATCCTCTGTTTCTATTCCTCCTGCCAGTTGCACTCATTTCACAGAATCACAGAATTGTTAGGGTTAGAAAGGACCTCAAGGACCCTCCAGTTCCATGGGCAGGGACACCTCACACGACAGCAGGTTGCTCACAGCCACATCCAGCCTGGCTGCAAAACCTCCAGGGATGAGGCTTCCACCTCCTCCCTGGGCAACCTGTGCCAGTCTCTCACCACCCTCATGGGGAACAACTTCTTCCTAACATCCAATCTGCACCTACCCATTTCTAGTTTTGTTCCATC
Source organism: Picus viridis (assembly GCA_033816785.1). Classification (NCBI taxonomy): domain Eukaryota; kingdom Metazoa; phylum Chordata; class Aves; order Piciformes; family Picidae; genus Picus; species Picus viridis. The sequence continues at coordinate 53,869,079 of CM066567.1, forward strand.
CCCCCAGTCCTATCACTCCCTGACACCCTCAAAAGTCCTTCCCCAGCTTTCTTGTAGCCCCCTTCAGATCCTGGAAGGCCACAATTAGGTCTCCTGGGAGCCTTCTCTTCTCCAGACTGGACAACCCCAACTCCCTCAGTCTGTCCTCACAGCAGAGGAGCTCCAGCCCTCTGATCATCCTCATGTCCCTTCTCTGGACACCTTCCAGCACAGATTTAAGACCATGGAGATAAAAAATCCTCCAAGGGCTAGGCAATCTAGAGGGTGGACACAGGAAAGTGTAATCTTTGTTACTGCATACCATTCTTTCATATAAAGGAAGTTCACAGTCAATTCTTTCTCTTTTTACTCCCTTCTCTCTTCTTCCTAACATCTAATCTAAATCTCCCTCCATCTGGTTTGGATCCATTCCCCCAGGCCTATCACTCCCTGACACCCTCAAAGTCCCTCCCCAGCTTTCTTGTAGCCCCCTTCAGATCCTGCAAGGCCATAATTAGGTCTCCTCAGAGATTTCTCTTCTCCAGACTGAACAGCCCCTACTCTCTCAGGATGTCCTCATAGGAGAGGTGCTTCTGGACCTTTTGGGTTAGTGGGAGTTTACCAGTAGAATCAACATTTTTTGGGGATCATTCTCTAGTATTTTTATTGTAACAAGACAGAAAACAAAACCTTTATGCCAAGGGCCTACGCTGCTGCTATGTTAGGAGGAATGACATAATGAGGAGGAAGCAGCAATGAAAAAAAGAGTAACTTTCAGAAGGAGATGGACACAAAATTAGAAGTAACATAGGACACAATTTCACAGTTAGCATTCACAGCAATGCCCTCTGGGCCTTCATGGGTAGCTCATGACAACCATGCTTGGTGCAACCTGTGAAATTCCAGAATCAGTTGGAAGAAACCCAAACCTTTCAAAGTGTCTTGCTAAATAAAAGTGCAGAAATCAGATTGGGTTGGAGTAAGAAGGGTTTTTCCTCTTTGGTCAGAAGAGAACAAACCAGCCAGGGTCCCCAAAACACCTCCTTGCTCAAGATTAGGCTGAAACTCAAAGGTCTTGGCAGAACATCTTGACTGAAGAGAAAGGACACATGTCTTTTTGGGGGGAGCATTCTAGGCAGCTCTACTACACAGGATTCCTGAAGTTCATAATGAGTCTTGGAAATAATATAAGCAGGGCTTTTTCAGGCAAAGCCTGATCCAAAGGAACAAACTGAATGATAGTGCCATAATGTCAGCAGTGTGCCCAGGTGGCTAACAAGGCCAGCGGCATCCTGGCCTGGTTCAGCAACAGTGTGGCCAGCAGGAGCAGGGAGGTCATTCTGCCCTGTGCACTGCACTGGTTAGGCCACACCTTGAGTCCTGTGTCCAGTTCTGGGCTCCTCAATTTAAGAAAGACATTGAGATACTTGAAGGTGTCCAGAGAAGGGCAACGAGGCTGGGGAGGGGTCTGGAGCACAGCCCTGTGAGGAGAGGCTGAGGGAGCTGGGGTTGTTTAGCCTGCAGAAGAGGAGGCTCAGGGGAGACCTTCTTGCTCTCTCCAACTCCCTGAAGGGAGGTTGTAGCCAGGTGGGGGTTGGTCTCTTCTCCCAGGCAAGCAGCACCAGAACAAGAGGACATAGTCTCAAGCTGTGCCAGGGGAGGTTTAGGCTGGAGGTGAGGAGATAGTTCTTCCCAGCAAGAGAGATTGGCCCTTGGGATGTGCTGCCCAGGGAGGTGGTGGAGTCACCACCCCTGGAGGTGTTCAAAAAAGGATTGGATGTGGCACTGGGAGCCATGGTTTACTTGTCAGGAGGTGTTAGGTATTAGGTAATAGGTTGGACTTGATGATCTCTGAGGTCTTTTCCAACCTGGGTGATTCTATGATTCTCTAATGCTTCACAAGATAAATATAACACTTCTCAAAGCAGTTCGTGCAATAACCACCAACTTGTCTGAGTAGGCTGAGTAGCAACTTCATCACCCACTATGTTCACACTACAAAGTCTCACCAAAACAAGTATGACACCTGCACCGCTTGGTTGTGTACCAAAATGACTATTTTAGTGTGCTGGATTTGACTGGGAGAGAGTTAATTTTCTTCACAGTGCCTCATATGGGGCTGGCTCTTAGATTTGCACTGAAAATTGGGCTGCAAACACAGAGTGGTAGCTTTAGGCTGATGCCTAGGAAAGTTTCCACAAATCTGAGTAGTACGTGGTAGAAGGTAAATATATTACCACTGGATGTAAAGGGAAAATAAGAAGTTCTAAATAGCCCCAGTGGGCTGATAACTAACATAAAGCTGGTTGTGTAAACTCTTTTCAGCTTCTTCACTCTAGCAGATACTGGCTGGGTGCTTTTGCTTGGCTGTTGCTGACCTTGGCTGTGTTCTTCTTGTGGCTAAGTCCTAACAAGTTACCATCAGCTCTTCTCTTCCTCTTTCTGTGAAGAACTTTCTCCTCACCTCAAGCCTAAACTTCCCCTGGTGCAGCTTGAGACTGTGTCCTCTTGTTCTGGTGCTGCTTGCCTGGGAGCAGAGACCAACCCCACCTGGCTACAACCTCCTCTCAGTTTTCCCTTGTACAGGGGAATTGGGGGGAAGAAGAGGGGAAGCTATTAGCAGCCCCCTAGTTTTGTCCAGGGGGTCCTTGTGTGGTTTATAAATTGTAAATACATGTAAATATTGTGACTTTTGGAAATGGAGCAAAACTAGAAATGGGTAGATTGAGATTGGATGTTAGGAAGAAGTTCTTCCCCATGAGGGTGGTGAGAGCCTGGCACAGGTTGCCCAGGGAGGTGGTGGAAGCCTCATCCCTGGAGGTTTTGGAGGCCAGGCTGGATGTGGCTGTGAGCAACCTGCTGTAGTGTGAGATGTCCCTGTCCATGGCAGGGAGGCTGGAGCTGGATGATCCTTGAGGTCCCTTCCAACTCTGACCATTCTGTGATTCTACACTTTGCACATATTCATTGCATTTCCCATTCCCAGATTGTAGCTTTGCTTGTAAATACAGCTTCAGTTGCCTTCCAACTGAGCTGGGCTGGCAATTTTATTTTGGGGACAATTTCAGTGCTCCACACAGAGGAATGGTTTAGTTATTGCTGAGCAGCACTTACACAGCATTAAGACCTCTTCCGCTTCTTGCATCACCTCATCAGAGAGCCCGGGGGGGGGGGGGCGGCAGAAGAAGCTGGGAGCAGCCAGAAAAGTCAACCTCATCTGACCAAAAGGGGTGTTCCAGACCATATGATATCATGCTTAGTTTCTAAAGCTGGGGAAAGAAGAAGAAGTTCAGAGTGGTGGCGTTTGTCTTCCCAAGCAACTGTCTCCTGGAGTTTTTAAGGCCAGACTGGATATGGCTCTGAGTGACCTGATCTAGGGTGAAGTGTCCTTGCCCATGGCAGGGGTTGGAACTAGATGATCCTTGAGGTCCATTGCAACCCTAACAATTATCTGATTCTATGAACACCAGCCTGCTGATGCAATGTACTGACTGAATTCCTTGCTTTGCCTTGCTTGCCTGCACAACTTCTGCTTTACTTACTAAACCACCTGTCTCAACCCATGAGTTTTCTCACTTCTACTCTTCCAAGTCTCTTCGACATGCTGCAGAGAGTAGGAGGGGACAAGACAGTGACAGTGTAGTCTTAAGCTGCCACTTGGGATTACATTATGACTTTTAATTTCCTCTTACACTATGTAGTGCAGAAAGAGACTCTTGAGAAAGGCAGGAGAGATGAAGTTGGTTGTCAAAACAAGGACACCCATTTACCTCACATCCTGGGCTGCATCAAGAGAAGTATCGCCATCAGGTCAAGGGAGGAGATTCTCCCCCTCTGCTCCACTCTGCTGAGACCCCACCTGGAGTACTTCATTCAGTTCTGGAGCCTCTATTACAGGAAGGATCTGGAGGTGCTGGAATGTGTCCACAGAAGGGCCATGAGGATGATCAGAGGGCTGGAGCTGCTCTCCTCTGAGGACAGACTGAGGGAGTTGGGGCTGTTCAGTCTGGAGAAGAAAATGGAGACCTAATTGTAGCCTTCCAGTATCTGACAGGGGGCTACAAGAAAGCTGGGGAGGGACTTTTGAGGGTGTCAGGGAGTGACAGGACTAGGAGGAATGGAGCAAAACTAGAAATGGTTAGATTCAGATTGGATGTCAGGAAGAAGTTCTTCCCCATGAGGGTGGTGAGACACTGGCACAGGTTGCCCAGGGAGGTGGCGGAAGCCTCATCCCTGGAGGATTTGAAGGCCAGGCTGGATGTGGCTGTGGGCAACCTGCTGTAGTGTGAGGTGTCCCTGCCCATGGCAGGGGGTTTGGAACTGGCTGATCCTTGAGGTCCCTTCCAACCCTAACAATTCTATGATTCTAACTGAAGCCACATGGATGAGCTGCCCAAGGCAAAAAGACAGCTGACACAAGAGCCGGGCTCTCTTTTTTCCACCCAGGGAGCTTTAAGCATTCCTGCACCTTCCATTCATTCAGCTGTGTCCTGATACTACAGCTCATGTGGTCTTCCATGAGAAAGCTTCAGAAGAGTAGAACAGAACAGAATTAACCAGGTTGGAAAAGACCTTGGAGATCATCCAGTCCAACCTATCACCCAACACCATCTCATCAACTACACCATGGCACCAAGCACCCCATCCAGGCTCTTTATAAACACTTCCAGGCATGGTGACTCCACCACCTCCCTGGGCAGCACATTCCAATGGCCAGTAAGAACAGTACACCTAACAGCAGGAGCTACAATATCCTAATATCTGGGCACAGCTGGGCTGAGGAGAAACTAAAGTCACCTTTTTCCTGCAATTCCCAGAGGCCTGTTTCATTTTAACTTTGCTTTGTTTCTGTTTGGTCCTTTGTCATTCTAATGTAGTTGCTGCATTTTTTTCCCCTCCAATAATTCTGCCTCCATGCAGCACTCCAAGCAATACCACGAGTGGGAAGAGGGGAGAGTAACAAGCTCATCAAGTTATTGGCTCAGACAATCTTCAAATGCACTGCCTAATTGGATACATAAATCATAAACAATGGAGGAGGGATGGATAACAATGCACAGAGAGGAAACTAAGTCTAAACCAGCTCCAACTCCATTCAACTGAGCAACCAAGAGTTCATAGAATCATAGAATCAACCAGGACAGGCATCTTTCTGAACATGAGTATTGCTGCAGGAGAGAAGTGTTGCAAGTGTTTCTGTGAGTTCATAGAATCAAACAGGTTGGAAAAGACCTCAGAGATCATCAAGTCCAACGTATTACCTGATGCCTAACACCTCCTGACAGATAAACCTTGGCTCCAGGAGCCACATCCAAGCCTTTTTTGAAAGGGATGGGGACCCCACCACCTTCCAGGGCAGCCCAGGTCTTTGATTTCATTACTCTAATATGCTGAAAGTCACACAAATAAATACAATCTCATTTTCAAGAAGGCATTCTTCTAAACATATGAATGCAGAAGGAATTGTGGCCTAATTGTGGCCTTCCAGTATCTGAAGGGGGCTACAGGAAAGCTGGGGAGGGACTTTTCAGGGTGTCAGGGAATGATAGGACTGAGGGGGATGGAACAAAACTAGAAATGTGTAGATTCAGATTGGATGTTAGGAAGAAGTTCTTCCCCATGAGGGTGGTGAGAGACTGGCACAGGTTGCCCAGGGAGGTGGTGGAAGCCTCATCCCTGGAGGCTTTGAAGGCCAGGCTGGATGTGGCTCTGGGCAACCTGCTGCAGTGTGAGGTGTCCCTGCCCATGGCTGGGGCTTGGAACTGGCTGATCCTTGAGGTCCCTTCCAACCCTGACAATTCTGTGACTGGCTTTCTGAAAGCTCTGCACTTACTCCACATTGGCACTGTAAGCAGCATTAACACCAGGCCAGAATTACATTAAATGCAAAACATCTCCTTGTCCCCATTACACCAAATTCAATTCCAAGGAAGCATTTCGGGTAGCACCAGCAGCATCTCCATCTTATTTTGTACACTGCTTTTTAGGTACCTACCACACCTATCCAACCAAAACAGTGAGAGGTATAGCCCAGGGAAAGAAAAGCAGCACTTGAGGAGCAACCAGAACCACCTCTGTCATCAAACTCCTTTCGAGAGCCAAGTTACAAATGAATGGTCAGGTGAACACTTTCCTGACAACAAAGTCACAGAACTAACTGTGGCCTTCCAGCATCTGAAGGGGGCTACAAGCAAGCTGGGGAGGGACTTTTAGGGTGTCAGGGAGTGATAGGACTAGGGGGAATGGAGCAAAACTAGAAATGGGAAGATTCAGATTGGATGTCAGGAAGAAGTTCTTCCCCATGAGGGTGGTGAGAGACTAGCACAGGTTGCCCAGGGAGGTGGTGGAAGCCTCATCCCTGGAGGTTATTAAGGCCAGGCTGGATGTGGCTGTGAGCAACCTGCTGTAGTGTGAGGTGTCCCTGCCCATGGCAGGGGGGTTGGAACCAGATGATCCTCGAGGTCCCTTCCTACCCTAACAATTCTATGATTCTATGACTGTTACATAGAGTGCTACCCCTAATGCTTACAGCATGATGAAATAGATTTCATCAGAGTAATGTCTAGACCTTTATAACCTGACTAGCTGTAGTATTTTTATTTCCTCTGAGAAGTGTGCCTGTGGGATCAGACAGAGAGCAGGAGTTTACTACAGAGACAAACATAAACCAGCACCAAGGCATTGAGGAAAAGAAAAAAAAATGCTCCTTCAAGTGATTCTGAAATACTCTTCTGTGAGGTGAGCACTATTGCACAACACCTGGCAGAGAGCTCCCTGGGACCCACCAGATGATTGGCAAGATGTATTTTGATGCTTAATGAAACTGCAACTTTGCAAGCACCGTGGAACTCCAGGGCCACCCTGCACTGGATTCCGTGGTCCTGCTCTGGCAGGGGCCTCAGACACAAAGATCTCCAGAGGGCCTTTCCAACCCCTAACACCCTGTGAGCTGTGTTTGATGTGGTGTCTCTGCATGGTAAAGACTTCATGGAATCTCCTGTGACATGCTTGGTTTAAGCAACTGCATGAAGCTGGGAACTCTGCTTGCACCCAGCTCCGCTTTTGACCGTTCAGCCTGAGCACTGCGATGCTGGAACCGGAGGATCCTTGAGGTCCCTTCCAGCCCTAACGATTCTGTGATCACTGTTGCAAGCACCCCTGAATAATCCAACAGAGATTCAGCCAACCTGAAATACTCATGACCTCCACAGGCTGAAGTGTGGACTATTATTTTCCTAGCAGAATAAAAGGGAAAACAATACAATACAATACACCAGGTTGGAAGATCATCGTGTCCAACCCATCAACCAATCCAACCCACCTGAACAACTAAACCATGGCACCAAGCACCCCATCAAGTCTCCTCCTGAACACCTCCAGACGTTTGGCTCAATCTTCGTGCCTTACATCAATCAGGTCAAGAGTTAATAATTCATTAATCAGCATTGGGGAAATCCTTATTCCATGTGACAGTTTATGGAAGGGCTTTAGCTTTCTCATTTAACAGACCTTCAGCAACAACAATCAGCTAGGGAAATATTTTGACATGTCCCTTGATTTACATGTTAAAGCATAAAAAAAAGTTAGGTGCTTTCACTGGCCTGCACCACTTTCACCTTCTCTCAGTGCTAAGGAGATTTTAAACGTTCAGTTCTTTTGTAGAAGGTTTCATGCATTGCCCCCAGAACAGGTCTGTCTTTTTTTTCCTCTTGTAGAAACTCTGCCTTAACAGCATAGATAAACTGTAAAATTCTCATGCATGGTGTATTTTGTTTAGAGCACAAAGGGATGGAGATTGCATTAAGCAGAACACCCTACAGTACACTTCTGGAGAGAACCCAGAAGAAAAACTCCTGCTTCCTAATTTGCCAGAGGCTCTGGTGCTGAAAGGCACAGTCACATTCATTGGTTTGCCTTGAAACAAATGCAAGGTCCCTGTGATTCATTTCAACGAAGTGACAACATAGCCAAATGATTTTTTAAAACCCCATACAAACAAACAAAAGGTACCAGGAGCCACTCACATCACAGAGAACAACACACATAAAAAGCACATCAAACTCAGCTGCTCAACATGAGGCACAGCTTCACTGCAAAGGTCCCAAACCACCAGCCAGAACAGCAGAAACCTTTTCAAAAGGTGATTTCTGTGCATGACTGATTCTGCTGCCAGTACCTTGCGCTGCCAGTACCTTGCGCTGCCAGTACCTTGCGCTGCCAGTACCTTGCGCTGCCAGTACCTTGCGCTGCCAGTACCTTGCGCTGCCAGCACTGCACAATACCCTGGGCAGGGGCTTCCATCCCCACCTCTGAGCATTTCCCCTCCTCTGGGAGAAGCCTAAAGCAGCTCTGAAGCCTGGCAGGTGTAGGCTTAGCCCTGTACTAGCCACAGGGAAGGGGCAGGGTTTGCAGAGGGACTTCTGAGCAGGCAGTTTATTTTGGTTTCAGGTAAGCTGCTGCTGCTGTCACTCGAGTGCAACCAACTAAAACTGACCACTTAGTTCTTCACTTCAGGAGCGGTCCTGAATTTACAGCGAGGAAGTGGCCCACCCGAGTTACTCGCTGCCGAAACGACCAGGTCACAGTGGAGGCTGGGAGGACCGACTCTCCTTCTTAACAAACACTCATCGGCAGCTCCTATGCACAAATGAACGATTGCTGCCTTTCCACCGCTTTAGAAGTACCCACGCAGCTTACCGAAGGCACTCCACAAGGCGCTGCCACCACCCTGCCGCTTTCTCAACACCAACAAAAGGTTTCCAGCAGCCAGACTCAATTAACAGCACCTGAAACCTTAGCCGGCCCTGCAGCCAGACCCTGCTTACTTTGAGAGCCCTCTGTGCCGCCTCAGCTGCTTTGTATTGTTCATCGGCAGTCAGCGCCAGATAAAGCCCTACCGGGAACTGATACTTTAATACTTATGACACGAGGCTCAGACTCTAGCCAGGGAGGAGCATTGTTTGCATTTGAGGTTGTTGAAACCTCTTGAAAAGCATCGCGTTTAATCGCAGCCAAAGGAAAACGAGGTTAGGCAAAATACTTACTTCGAAAATGCTCCGAGGCGTAATAGTAGACATCCTCATAGCCCTCATGGTAATCCTCCTCCGGCCGGTACTTTTTGCCTTTTCTTCTTCTGGATCTTCTTATCTGCTTGACAAAGCCCAAGAAGCGCTCCATCTATCTCCTCCCTCAGCGGTACCAGCCGGCAGCCCCCTTTGCCCTCTGCTTCACAAAGAGCTGTCCCAGCATGAATCAACAGCAAGCACCGGAGCAAAGCTGCAGCCTCAGACCAGCCCTTCTGGTACCATTAAAAAAAACATCAAACCAAACCCCACCAAAACCCCTCCCTCGCATCTCAGCAGTGCCCAGGAAGCATGTTGTTTTCTCCTTTAAATATAAACACTTGATCCAAGCTCCCAACTGGAATATTTCAACATCAAAACAGACGAAGGAGGGAAATGTTGAAGCTAAAGGAGAAAGTCAGCGTTTCCAGCAGTCATTCAACAGCAAGAAGACAAAGTTGAAGAAACCTGCCAGCTAGGGGAAAGCCCAGCACCGAGAGCTCCCTATCCTGTGTCTCCATCATTTGAAGAGGGGCTGGGAGGCGGGGAGAGATGTTAGTCAATGGGCTGAACCATATCTCAAGGTAGAACAGGTTCGGTTTTTATTCAGCACTTAAATGCTGCCCTGCTATCTACCCGGGGAAGAGGCTCAGAAGCCCATTTGATTTCATTTGTTGTTAAGATGAGGAAAGGCACTGGATCCGGTTCTGGCATCACAAGATGCTGGCTGAATAAATAGCCAAGTGGTTTAACCCATACACAACAGCCCCCTCACCGGCAAGCGTGTGTGCTGGATGTGTTAATTGGAGCAGCAGGGAGGAAGCTCGGCAGCTGTTAAAAAATGACACATATACCCACTGGGCATTAGTATATTCTAATCACTGCCAGATCTAAACATGAAAAAGGCACTCCACAGACAGCTCTCCTCCTCGAGGGCTGGCCAGGCTGTACGGCACTGGGCAGCAAACAAAGGGAGCGGCGTCAGGAGCGCACCAGGACAAACAGCTCCTTCGAAAGACCAGCAGAGTTTTTTAAACTCCCGATGTAATGCCCAGCAGGGCTACCTCTGGCACAGGATGGGGGTAGTTTCAGACCAGGCCTTTAAAAAATGTTCACAGAGCTTGAACAGAAAGTAGCAAAAATGTCAATAAACCACTACTGGGTGTGAAAAGGGAAATGAAGAGAATTCTGAGCGACCCCATTGGAAGAGACCATAGAATCACAGAAGCAGCCAGGCTGGAAAAGACCTCAGAGATCATCAAGTCCAACCTATTACCTAATACCTAACACCTCCTGACAGCTCAACCATGGCTCCAAGTACCACATTCAGTCCTTTCTTGAACACCTCCAGGGATGGTGACTCCACCACCTCCCTGGGCAGCACATCCTAATAGCCAATCTCTCGTTCTGGGAAGAACTTTCTCCTCACCTCCAGCCTAAACCTCCCCTGGCACAGCTTGAGACTGTGTCCTCTTGTTTTGGTGCTGCTTGCCTGGGAGAAGAGACCAACCCCCACCTGGCTCCAACCTCCCTTCAGGGAGTCGTAGAGAGCAAGAAGGTCTCCCCTGAGCCTCCTCTTCTCCAGGCTAAACAACCTGGGGACTAAAACTAGTTGTATCAAACCAATCTCTCTTCTCTTCTAGCTTCTTCACTCTGGGCGAGATACTAACTTGCTTCGGCTTGACCTTGGCTGCACTGCTTTGGTTGTGACTGGTATTAACTTCTCTGCTTCTCTCTCTTCTCCCTTTCGTACAGAAGAACAGGGGAGAGGCAAGGAGGGAGAAGCTAGAATCTCGCCCTGGTCTTTTGACTGGGGGGTTCTTGTGCTGTTTATCAATTCGAAATCTCTGTAAACATTGTAAATCCTGTAGATTTTGTACCTATTCCTTGCATCCCATTGCACAGTGTAGTTTCGCCTGCAAATACAGCTCCCATTTGCTTCCAACTGAGCTGGGCTGGCAAAGTTAATGTTGGGGAGGAGGGAAATTTCAACCCACCACAAGGACAACAGGAGGAAGAAGCCTGCAAAGGCACTGCCTCTCTTCTCTTGGTGCATGGCTGAATCCCACACACATTCCCCAAGTTAAGGCTGGAATTTCATCCCTGTTTCTGACGAAGTTTTACTCCAGCACGAGAACAAAAGCACTGCCTCCTCAAATCCTATCAAGCTGACATCCAACACGGCTGCTTGGGTTCTTTTCCTTCTGTAATTGCACTCCCCTGAGCCAAGTGAGGTCTCTACTCCAGCAGGACCTCTGTTGTCTACTAGCACAAGCCAGGGATCAATTAGCTGCTGCAGTTAAACCCATGTGTTTCAGTGTTCCAGTATCTGAACGGGGCCTACAGGAAAGCTGGGGAGGGACTTTTCAGGGTGCCAGGGAGGGACGGGACTGGGGGGAACAAAACTAGAAATGGGAAGATTCAGATTGGATGTTAGGAAGAAGTTGTTCCCCATGAGGGTGGTGAGAGACTGGCACAGGCTGCCCAGGGAGGTGGTGGAAGCCTCATCCCTGGAGGCTTTGAAGGCCAGGCTGGATGTGGCTCTGGGCAACCTGGGGAGCCCTGCTGCAGTGTGAGGTGTCCCTGCCCATGGCAGGGGGGTTGGAACTGGCTGATCCTTGAGGTCCCTTCCAACCATGACAATTCTGTGACTGGCTTTCTGAAAGCTCTGCACTTACTCCACATTGGCACTGTAAGCAGCATTAACACCAGGCCAGAATTACATTAAATGCAAAACATCTCCTTGTCCCCATTACACCAAATTCAATTCCAAGGAAGCATTTCGGGTAGCACCAGCAGCATCTCCATCTTATTTTGTACACTGCTTTTTAGGTACCTACCACACCTATCCAACCAAAACAGTGAGAGGTATAGCCCAGGGAAAGAAAAGCAGCACTTGAGGAGCAACCAGAACCACCTCTGTCATCAAACTCCTTTCGAGAGCCAAGTTACAAATGAATGGTCAGGTGAACACTTTCCTGACAACAAAGTCACAGAACTAACTGTGGCCTTCCAGCATCTGAAGGGGGCTACAAGCAAGCTGGGGAGGGACTTTTAGGGTGTCAGGGAGTGATAGGACTAGGGGGAATGGAGCAAAACTAGAAATGGGAAGATTCAGATTGGATGTCAGGAAGAAGTTCTTCCCCATGAGGGTGGTGAGACACTGGCACAGGTTGCTCTTGAGGTCCCTTCCAACCCTAGAACTCTATGAATCTATGTGCCAAACATGGCCACCTGCACCCACGCTCCCAGGAGATACCATTTTGCACTCCTAAGCACGGGGAAGTCTCCCTGTAAAACAGATTGCACAGGATCATCATCTGGAAAATGAAGAGCACACAGAGGTGGGATTAGCTTCTGGTGATGCAGAAATTTCAGTGAGTCATTATTCTGCACAGAGCAAATCAGGGCAATGTTTTTAAAAGCCTAAAAGGAGTAGGACTGCAAAAGGCAGAATTGCAGTTCATCACTGTTCCAACAGAAGTGTGCAGAGATTGATCAGAATCGACCCAGTGGTTTCCACTTTTGAACCATATTAGAAGTTATTAGTAGAGGTTACCCAGACTTGCCTTAAGGCCTTAAGCAATCATACACTAAATGCACACACTGGATCTGGCAAGGCCTCACCCTGAGTACTGTGTGCAGTTCTGGGCCACTCACTTCAGGAATGATATTGAGGTGCTGGAGCGGGTCCAGAGGAGAGCAACGAGATTGATGAGAGGGTTGGAGGGAAAGTCTGATGGAGGGAAAGGCTGATGGAGCTGGGGGTGTTCAGCCTGGAGAAGAGGAGACTCAGGGGGGACCTTACCACACTCTACAGTTACCTAAAAGGAAGTTGTAGTCAGGTGGGGGTTGGTCTCTTCTCCCAGGCAACCTGTGACAGGACAAGAGGGCATGGCCTGAAGCTCTGCCAGGGGAGGTTTAGGTTGGATATTAGAATCATAGAATCAATAAGGTTGGAAAAGACCTCAGAGATCATCAAGTCCAACCTATCACCCAACACCTCCTGACAACTAAACCATGGCTCCAAGTGCCATATCCAATCCCCTCTTAAACACCTCCAGTGATGGTGACTCCACCACCTCCCTGGGCAGCACATCCCAATGGCCAATCTCTCTTGCTGGGAAGAATTTCTTCCTAACATCCAGCCTAAACCTCCCCTGGCACAGTTTGAGACTGTGTCCTCTTGTTCTGGTGATGGGGGCCTGGGAGACCAACCCCCACCTGGCTGCAACCTCCCTTCAGGGAGTTGGAGAGAGCAAGAAGGTCTCCCCTGAGCCTCCTCTTCTCCAGGCTAAGCAACCCCAGCTCCCTCAGCCTCTCCTCACAGGGCTGTGCTCCAGACCTCTCCCCAGCCTCATTGCCCTTCTCTGGACACCTTCAGCATCTCAGGATCTTTCTGAGGAGCCCAGAACTGGACACAGGACTCAAGGCGTGGCCTAGCTAGTGCTGAGTCCAGGACAGAATGACTCCTACCTATCCTGTATGTAAAGCATCAAGGTGCTCAGGGGGAGCATGAGCACTCCTTGGATAGGCACAGGGTGTTGGAGCTCTGCTGCTCTTCCCTGTATCCCACCAGCTGCTACTGTCTACAAAGCACAGGCTCCATCTCTCACAGCAAGGGTGCAGAAGCAGGCCCACAGGTTTTAACATACAAGCTGCCAGTCTGGACAGCAAGTAAATTAGAAACGTGTTTCCTTTTGCACGAATGCAAACAATTTCAACTGCTTCCCCCTCCTCCCCTTTTAACCCCAGAACAAGCTGAGCTTTTGATAGGACTTTCACTCTCCCAAAGTATTCAGGGCAATTTGAAGAGAGGAAAATACCTTAAAGGGAGGCAGTGTTGCTACATCTTAATGGAAGTCAGAGTATTGAGTGTTTTACTGTACTAGAAGGATTTCTGAGCAGAACTTATGTTTCACATGCATTAGATACTGCATCTGTTGCTTCGCTGAGTACACTGGAGACATTCATTAGCTGCTCCTCATGCCATACCTGTAAATATTTTATCATAGTCCTACTTTCAAAGGTATATGCAGAGAATTCAGTTTCACAAACAGAGTTTACTGTAGTTGGGAAAAAACAACAACAAAGAGCTAACTTCTACTTTCCCCACTGCTGAGGATAGAATAGAATAGAATAGAATAGAATAGAATAGAATAGAATAGAGAAGGATAGGATAGGATAGGATAGGATAGGATAGGATAGGATAGGATAGGATAGGATAGGATAGGATAGGATAGGATAGGATAGGATAGGATAGGATAGGATAGGATAGGATAGGATAGGATTAACCAGGTTGGAAAAGACCTTCCACATCATCAACTCCAACCTATCACCCAACACCACCTAATCAACTAAACCATGGCACCAAGTGCCTCATCCACTCTCTTCCTAAACACTTCCAGTGATGGTGACTCCACCACCTCCCTGGGCAGCACATTCCAATGGCCAATCTCTCTTCACCCCCTCTGCAGCTTCTTGTTGCAAACAACTCATTCTTGCTGTGGAAATTAACATGGCCCTTGCAACCTTCTGAAACAATAACAGACACATACCACAGTTCCAGAAAGGCATCTTGATTTTTTTGGGGGGAGGAGCAGAGAAAGAAGCAAACATCAGCTTTCAAGCTGTTTAAACAAAACATCAGAGAGGACAACGAGTTTCACCCCTTAATGACAAAGAGAATAGCAGAATTATGCCTAGAGAGCAGAAAGTCAGGTGTTGGATGAAATTGTGAAGCTCTTTCTAAACTGGAATTTGGAGAATCAGTTTTATGACCTTGTAATGCCACACCAGGAAAGGCTGAGAGACCTGGGGCTGGTTACTCCAGAGAGAAGAAGGCTGAGAGGGGATCTGATCAATGTCTATCAATAGCTGAGGGCTGGGGGTCAGGAAGGAAGGAACAGGTTCTGCTCTCTTGTGCCCTGGGATAGGACAAGGGGCAATGGATGCAAACTCCAGCACAAGAGGCTCCACCTCAACATGAGGAAGAACTTCATGACTGTAAGGGTGACAGAACCCTGGAACAGGCTGCCCAGAGAGGCTGTGGAGTGTCCTTCTCTGGAGCCTTTCCAGCTCTGTCTGGATGTGTTCGTGTGTGAGCTGTGCTGGATTCTATGCTCCTGCTCTGGCAGGGGGTTGGACTGGAAGATCTCCAGGGGTCCCCTCCAACCCCTAACATCCTGTGATAATGTGAAGAGAAGGCACAGTGTAAATATGTTTCGCACTCTGGCTGCTCCTTTCTCCAGGATGCACCTACTCCAATCAAAGGAAGTACTCTAGTGCTATTTCCAAGAAGGCTTCCTTAGAAGCAGCAAGGATTCCCATGCTGTACAGCTCCAGCATCATTCGCATAAGGAAGATTTTGCCAAGTGACACCAATTAGACAATAATTACAGTCTCCATTCTGATAACTTATTTATTTAAGCTAAGGAGAAGCTCCATCAAGCTCAATCTGTTTCAGGTCAATGACTTACTGGAAAAGACTTCATGGCAGTAATGCAAAAAATATACCATTAAGACACTGACCTTCTCAGATAGTTGAGGGAAGAAGTAAATGCTTTTGCAGCCATGGATCACTCTCCTCTCAGAAGACAGATGTCAAGCACTTCAGATTTAACTTGCCTTTGTACCCATAGTAAACACAATTTGCTCCTCATGTTGAATACCTGCCTTTAACACATTACTTGTACACAAGTAGCTATGCAGTTCACAGGATGTTAGGGGTTGGAAGGGACTTCTGGAGATCTTCCAGTCCAACCCCTCTGCAAGAGCAGGGCCACAGAATCCAGCACAGGTCACACAGGAACACATCCAGGAGGGGCTGGAAAGGCTCCAGAGAAGGAGACTCCACAACCTCCCTGGGCAGCCTGTTCCAGTGCTCTGTGACCTTTACAGTGAAAAAGTTCCTCCTCATGTTGAAATAGAACCTCCTGTGCTAGAGTTCGCAACCATTGCCCCTTGTCCCATCCCAGGGCACAAGTGAGCAGAGGCAGTCCCTTCCTTCCTGACACCCACCCCAACTATAAAAGTAAGCTTCCATGGGTGACCTACTTATTTTCTACAGCACTTCTTCCAGAATTTGGGGAAAGGGAAAACATCTTTGCATCCCAGGATAAGCCACTGAGGTAGTAAACATTTAACAAGGATTTCCATTTGAGTGAGCTGGCAATGTGATGCTTTGAAACCAGAGCCTGTGTGTGAAACAAGCCTCTGTAATGACAGGCTGGTGGTTGGACTTGATGACCTTAGAGGTCTTTTTCAACCAAAACATGATTCAGAATGGAGCTGGCACCAAATGGTCACCACTTCAAGCAGGATCTTTGTATAGAATCATAGAATTGTTAGGGGTGGAAGGGACCTCAAGGATCAGCCAGTTCAAACGCCCCTGCCATGGCCAGGGCCATCTCACACTACAGCAGGTTGCTCACAGCCACATCCAGCCTGGCCTTCAAAATCTCCAGGCATGAGGCTTCCACCACCTCCCTGGGCAACCTGTGCCAGTCTCTCACCACCCTCATGGGGAAGAACTTCTTCCTAACATCCAACCTGAATCTTCCCATTTCTATATGTTTCCATCCCCCCCCAGTCCTATCACTCCCTGACACCCTACAAAGTCCCTCCCCAGCTTTCCTGCAGCCCTCTTCAGATAGTGGAAGGCCACAATTAGGTCACCTGGGAGCCTTCTCTTCTCCAGACTGAACAGCCCCAACTCCCTCAGTCTGTCCTCCTAGGAGAGGTGCTCCAGCCCCCTGATCAAGCTCGTGGCTCTTGTATGTTGTTCATCTTCATGTTTCAGAGTCCAAAAGAAAAGCATTTCAGATGGAACATCCCTCCTTTGTCTCCCTCTGCTTCTCAGAGAAGCTCTGTAAAAGCCTTCTCCTGGGAGAAGGAAGTGCCCTGGGGGGAACTATGTGGGAGACCACACAGCCTGAAGGGAGGTTGTAGCCAGGTGGTGGTTGGCCTCTTCTCCCATGTAACCACCAACAGAACAAGAGGACACCGTCTCATGCTGTGCCAGAGGAATTTTAGGCTGGAGGTGAGGAGAAAGTTCTTCCCAGAAAAAGTAATTGGCCACTGGAATGTGCTGCCCAGGGAGGCGGTGGAGTCACCATCACTGGAGGTGTTTAAAGAGAGACTGGATGAGGCCCTTGGTGCCATGGTTTAGTTGATGAGATGGTGTTGGGTGATAGGTTGGACTGGATGATCTCTCAGGTCTTTTCCAACCTGGTTAATTCTATCCTGTTCTGCAGCCACAGAGAGCTACCAGCTTCAGGTTACTCTCTTGGTAAGAAACCAAACCCAACAGAAAAACCAGAAATATAACTGGACAATACAAGAATTCTAACTCATAGGAACAGTTCTTGGAGGATGGCTGAATAGAGAAAATAGCTTTTTTCCCACCTCCCTCATGCCTCTAACCATAAAGCTAGAGCAAACTTCCAAAGGAAAGAGCACAACCTTCCTTCTCTGGCTCTTTTTCAACTGAGGGATGTCTGATATTCTGCAGTAGCTGTTTCTAGAGAGAAGTAATAACAGACAAAGGAATTATTCCCCTTATTCACCTGGCAGTTGTCATCTTGCCTGACCTTCTAGTTTTTCAAGCCCAGATGTTTGTTTACATGCTGTAATTGCTCCTGTTAAGGCTGGATTTTTCCACTCAAAATCTGCCCTAAATATCTTGGCACAAAGTGTGAGCTTATCAATTTGAAAACTACCAAATATCTGCAACTTGCAATCTGTTAAGCACTGTAAGATCACAGGGTCCATCCATGGGGAAGCAGTGTTATGTACACAGCTAACATCGTGTGTGAGGAGAAACTAGCAGCTCATTACCCACTTGAGGTACAACCACAGCACTTGAAACACTTAGCTGAAGCAAGCTCCTGAAGAAGTTTTGTGTTCTTCCTGAAGATGCCTGGAGAGAGCACTGAAAGCAGAGGACACACTAAATACTGCACTGCACATCACAGAATTGGCAGGGTTGGAAGGGACCTCAAGGATCAGCCAGTTCCAACACCCCCTGCCATGGGCAGGGACACCTCACACTACAGCAGGTTGCTCACAGCCTCCAGGCTTCCACCACCTCCCTGGGCAACCTGTGCCAGTCTCTCACCCCCCTCAGGGGGAACAACAACTTCCTAACATCTAATCTAAATCTGCCCTGCTCTAGCTTGCATCCATTCCCCCCAGTCCTCACTCCCTGACACCCTCAAAAAGTCCCTCCCCAGCTTTCTTGTAGCCCCCTTCAGATGCTGCAAGGCCACAATTAGGTCTCCTCGGAGCCTTCTCTTCTCCAGACTGAACAGCCCCAACTCCCTCAGTCTGTCCTCACAGGAGAGGAGCTCCAGCCCTCTGCTCATCCTTGTGGCCCTTCTCTGGACACCTTCCAGCACTTCCAGACCCTTCTTGTTACAGGGGCTCCAGAACTGGAGCTGCACACACGTGTGTGGATATATATGAACATAAAGTATATGTGCATAGTTTTATATTAACAATCCCTTTAAAAATTAATAGAATAGAATAGAATAGAATAGAATAGAATAGAATAGAATAGAATAGAATAGAATAGAATAGAATAGAATAGAATAGAATAGAATAGACCAGGTTGGAAAAGACCTTCCACTTCATCAAGTCCAACCTGTCACCCAACACCATCTAATCAACTAAACCATGGCACCAAGTGCCTCATCCAGGCTCTTCCTAAACACCTCCAGAGATGGTGACTCCACCACCTCCCTGGGCAGCACATTCCAATGGCCAATCTCTCTTGCTGGGAAGAATTTCTTCCTCACCTCCAGCCTAAACCTCCCCTGACACGGCTAGAGACTGTGTCTTCTTGTTGTGGTGCTGGTTGCCTGGGAGAAGAGACCAACCCCCACCTGGCTCCAAATATGCTCAGATGCAAGTATTCACACCAAGCCACAAATATCATTGCAGAGAATGAGGATAAAATAGAACACGAGAGAGGAAGGGGCTACACCCATTTAGAGGGAAGTGGGGAGGGCTGCTTGTGGCTTTAACACAGGAATGCTGCCTCTCACGTATGGAGAAGGCTGTGAAATCTCTGTAGCACTGCTCTGAAAGGGTCACTTGTCAAGTTGAATTTCATGCAGAATGTATGCTTGGGGGAAAAGAAGCCTTTTTTTCCTTCCCCATCAATTCAGCTGAAGCAGTTTGCATACATGCTATTTTCCTTCTTCTCCTCTTTCTAGCCTATTTGGCTTGAAATGAGTTACTCATTGGAACACACAAATGTGCAGAAACAAAGGTTCACTTCACCACCACCACCAGGGAAACACAGCCCAGGTAAAATTCAGCACCAAAAAGAAGCTCAGGTTGCTTACTGCCTGGTGACACCAATAATCATTCTGAAAGGAAAGCTAAAACCAGCATGCTGCTCCAACCACATTTAAACCCCCTCAAGGGTGGAAGCAGTAGGCTGATATTTAAAAACTACCAAAACTAGAACATAATTCTTTGAGAAGTCAGAACTAAAGGTGTTTTCATCTTTCTAGAGACACACAGCAAATGGCTGGAGGGAACACTACCCTGATTTTGCATACTTTGTCTATTTTATGCACAAAGTATATCTCAAATCAACTATGAAATGCATGTGGAGAAGCGGTTAGGAATATGCAGATGGCTCCTTCCCCTCACTGAGAAGAAAAAACATCTTCCACTTCCTCCATTCTCAAGTCCTCCAAACCCTCCACATTCCAATCCTGACAATAATTAAAATGTATATAGAACACTGCAAAGAAAGACTCATTAATTAAATCACAGCTCACTAGACTAAAGATGCCCAGCAAATGCATTGCACAAAAGCATCACTCTGTTTTCACAGGCTGCATACCACAGGCTGCAGCAGCTATAGGGTGCCATTCAAAAAGGTTGAGGTAGGTGGAATTTCACTGTTAACTCTCACTGGAAGTCCTGAAACATAAGTGAGAAACTTAAGGTAGGCTACAGAAGAATCCATTGCTGAAGTTCTCTTCCCACAGAATAGAATCATTGAATTGTCAGGGTCGGAAAGGACCTCAAGGATCAGCCAGTTCCAACCCCCTGCCATGGGCAGGGACACCTCACACTACAGCAGGTTGCTCACAGACACATCCAGCCTGGCTTTCAAAACCTCCAGGGGTGAGGCTTCCACCACCTCCCTGGGCAACCTGTGCCAGTCTCTCACCACCCTCATGGGGAAGAACTTCTTCCTAACATCCAATCTGAATCTCCCCTCCTCTAGCTTGGATCCATTCCCCCAGACCTATCACTCCCTGACACTCTAAAAAGTCCCTCCCCAGCTTTCTTGTAGCCCACTTCAGATACTGGAAGGCCACAAGAAGGTCTCCTCAGAGCCTTCTCCTCTCCCATGCAGAACTTTATGCAAGACACTTTTTCCTGTGACACCAAATGGATTTAGTTTCACCTGTCTCATGAGATTAGCAAAAATGGTTGTGGGAAAGCCTCCTGCCCAGCCTCCCAACCTATTCTACTTACTGAGACTCCTCCTCACCATCCACTCTTGTGCCAAGAGGCTGGAGCCAGGCTCTGCTGGGGGATGCCCAGTGCCAGTACAAGGGGCAGTGGTGGAAGCTGAGGCAGAGGAAGTGCCATGCAAACAGGAGGAAGAATGTTTTCACACAATGAGGGTGACAGAGCCCTGGAGGAGGCTGCCCAGGGGGGTTGTGGAGTCTCCCTCTCTGGAGATATTCAAACCCTGCCTGGATGTGTTCCCATGTGACCTGCTCTGGGTGCTCCTGCTCTCGCAGGGGGAT
This sequence comes from Picus viridis, assembly GCA_033816785.1. Classification (NCBI taxonomy): domain Eukaryota; kingdom Metazoa; phylum Chordata; class Aves; order Piciformes; family Picidae; genus Picus; species Picus viridis. Next base: position 53,889,900 of record CM066567.1, read on the forward strand.
TGGACTGGATGAGATTTCCAGGTCCTTTCCAGTCCCTGAAATTCTGTGATTCTATGATTCTGTGATCCTTGGCCACACCTTATTGAGGAGTGAACTCCATGTACACACACACACACACACACACTGCCACCCCATCTTACTTCCATGGCCTTAAAGAGGTTTCATCTTAACACATAAGAGATCCTCACAACACAGAGCACTGGAAAGAAGCAATCTTTGTCTGCCACTTCAGACAAATCTTCCTCTCTGCCCATCTGCTGTCTGCCATAAATTCTCTGCACCAAAGGCATCACATCAAAGATTGAGATTTACAAACTATTTGGTGCAGAGGTAGGCCTGCACTGCCCAGCAGCACCATGATGTGTGTTCTGCCTCTTCTCTGGTTAAGACTTCAGAACAGTAGCCATTTGGGAGCAGTGAAAACCTTGTGAGGTTTCATTATTGAATACACCCAGCAGTCGTGGAACGTGCATTTCACTGATGAAAGAATTATTGCAGTGTGGAGCTGTTGTTATTTGTTTAATTAATTGAAGGAGTGCTTAAAAGAAGTAAAGGATGGGCAACAAGAAAGAACTCCAACAGGGAAGACTGCAAGTAGGAAACTGGAGCAACGAACAGCCCCTCTGGGAAAAAAAAACACAGGAATCCACAAAGTGATTTGTAGCCTGAGCCCCTTGTGTTTCAGCAGGGTGAAGATAGAGAACACAGAGTTAGCTGGGTTGGAAAGGACCTCAGAGATCATCCAGTCCAACCTAGCACCCAACACCATCTAAGCAACTAAACCAAGGCACCAAGTGCCTCAGCCAGGCTCTTCTTAAACACTTCCAGGGATTGGGACTCCACCACCTCCCCGGGCAGCACATCCCAATGGCCAATCTCTCTTGCTGGGAAGAATTTCTTCCTCACTTCCAGCCTAAACCTCCCCTGGCACAGCTTGAGACTGTGTCCTCTTGTTCTGGTGCTGGTTGCTTGGCAGAAGAGACCAACCCCCACCTGGCTACAACCTCCCTTCAGGGAGTTGCAGACAGCAAGAAGGTCTCCCCTGAGCCTCCTCTGGTCCAGGCTAAGCAACCCCAGCTCCCTCAGCCTCTCCTCACAGGGCTGTGCTCCAGACCCCTCCCCAGCCTCGTTGCCCTTCTCTGGACACCTTCAAGTGTCTCAATGTCCTTCTTAAACTGAGGGGCCCAGAGCTGGAGACAGGACTCAAGGTGTGGCCTAACCAGTGCTGAGGAAAGGTCAGAATGACTTCCCTGCTCCTGCTGGCCACACTGTTCCTGATGCAGGCCAGGATGCCATTGGCCTTCTTGGCCACCTGGGCACATTGCAGGCTCCTGTTCAGCTACTATCAACAACTACCCCCAGGTCCCTCTCTGCCTGGCTGCTCTCCAGCCACTCTCTCCCCAGCCTGTAGCACTGCATGGGGTGGTTGTGGCCAAAGTGCAGCACCTGGCACTTAGGTGTGTTAAATCTCATGTGTGCAGTGCAGAGAACAAAAGATTTTATTGCAGCTGAGCTCTGACAAGAAGAAGATTCTGCTCAACAGTCAAGAAATGACAACTAGAGACAAATTCTCCATGATGGTCATGTGAGTTCACAATTACAGCCTATGTAAATATATGTGCAAATTAAACCATCCATCTGGAGTGCACTGCCCTAGAGGCACAGGCCAAGGGGATGGCAATGAAGAATGCAGCTGTTCAGCTGGATGAACCCTTCTCTCTGAACGCTCTCCACACTCAGTTGTTCCTTTCCTTTTGGGTTTCATATAATTCCTGCTAGAATCATAGAATAGGATCACAGAATGGTCCAGGCTGGAAGGGACCTCCACAGGCCACCCAGTCCAACCCCCATCTGCAGTCAGCAGGGCCATCCTCAGTTAGATCAGGCTGCCCAGTGCCCTGTCCAGACTCACCTTGAATATCTCCAGGGATGGAGCCTCAACCACATCCCTGGGCAACCTGTTCCAGTGTTCCACCACCCTCATGGTGAAGAACCTGTTCCTAACACCCAATCTAAACCTGCTCTGCTCTAGTTTGAAGCCATTGTGCCTCATCCTGTCCCTGCAGGCCTTTGCAAACAGTCTCTCTCCATCCTTCTTGTAGCCCCCTTCAGGTACTGGCAGGCTGCTATTGGGTGTCCCCAGAGCCTCCTCTTCTCCAGGCTGCACACCCCCAGCTCCCTCAGCCTGTCCTCACAGCAGAGGTGCCCCAACCCCCTGATCATGTTCACGATCCTCCTCTGGACCCTCTCCATCAGATCAGGTCCTTCCTGTATTCAGAGCTCCAGACACAGTACTCCAGGTGAGGTTTCACCAGAGCAAAGTGGCAGAATCACCTCTCTGGATCTGCTGGCAATGCATCTTTTGATGCAGCCCAGGATGTGATTTGCCTTCTGGGCTGCAAGCTCACACTGCCTGCTCATGTCCAGCTTCTCATCCATCAGCCCCCCCAAGTCCTTTATCCAAAGGGCTGCTTTCTATCCCCTCATCCCCCAGTCTGTACTGAGAGTGATTGCTGTCTTTGCACAATCTGAAATTGCAAGGCACACCAAGTTAAGAGGACCACAGAACTGAAAGGCAAAAGGACAACTTCTCCATGTAACCTCCCATTAGTGAGGCTCAAGCATTCTGTGTCCACATAACCGAGGGATCACAGTTTCCATCCACAAGCTCTTGGCACAATAGCAAGGCCCATTGCACATCCGTGTTGTGCTTCATCTCCCTCGTGCCAAACAGCAGTTTGGAAAGTGAAAGCTGCTGACACATCTTTATTGACTTCCCTTCTGTCCCCACTCCAAGGGCACAGAGCAAGTCTTGCATTTCAGATGGCAATTTGTTTCCTGGTGCAAGTTCACCTTCCTGCATCCAGGAAAGAAAATCATAGAATCGTACAAGCACAGCATGGGCCAGGCCAGAAGGGACCTCCAAAGCTCATCCAGTCTGACCCCCCCACAGGCAGCAGGGACATCCCCAACTAGATCAGGTTGCCCAGGGCTTCGTCACGCCTCACCCTGAGTATCTGCAGGGATGGGGCCCCAACTACCTCCCTGGGCAGCCTGTTGCAGGGTTCCACCATCCTCATGGGGAAGAACCTCTTCCTAACATCCAATCTAAATCTGCTCTGCTCTAGTTTGAAGCCATTGTCTCTGGTCCTGTCCCTGCAGGCCTTTGCAAACAGTCTCTCTCCATCCTTCTTGTAGCCCCCTTCAGGTACTGGCAGGCTGCTATTAGGTCTCCCTGGAGCCTCCTCTTCTCCAGGCTGAACACCCCCAGCTCCCTCAGCCTGTCCTTGTAGCAGAGGTGCTCCAACCCCCTGATCATTTTTGTGGCCCTCCTCTGGACCCTCTCCATCAGGTTCATGCCCTTCCTATACTGAGGACTCCCAACCTGTACACAGTACTGCAGGTGAGGTCTCACCAGAGCAAAGTGGTAGAATCACTTCTCTGGACCTGCTTCAAGATGTTGCTAAGAGGTTAACAAAGAATTCTAAACAAAAGCAAATAGGCAGACTTCAAAGTAGCCTGCTTCATTCTCCTCCATGACAGCAATGTTCTGGTTCTGAATCTTAAGAGGCAAACCACAGGGAAAATGATGGCTTACACCCTGGGCTTTTGAAACTTATCTACTTCTGCCCTGGGGTTGACATTTTCTGCTGGAAATTCACAATAACAGCTTTGCCACCTGAAAGTGTGGGACTAAATATACAGTCATCACTCCTTTCAGTGTTGCACCCTTCATAGGGTAATAGCACAGGGTAAGACCAATACTTCTGGTTTGGTTTGTGAAAGACTTGAGATCACTGACCTCAGCTGAAGTGAGAGGATTCCGGAGTTTTCTTTTCTATGAAAGTTAACAGATGCCAAACCAAACAGTACTTGGGACTTGCATCCTGTGGCACTTAGCAGAGACAAGCCAGCCTACTTTTGCCAAACTCCCCTCTCAGGATGCTTTACACTTCAGAATTTAGAATCATGGAATCAGAGAGTCAAACAGGTTGGAAAAGACCTCAGAGACCATCAAGCTCAACCTATTACCTAACACCTCATGACAACTAAACCATGGCTCCCAGTGCCACATCCAAGCCTTTCTGGAACATCTCCAGGGATGGGGACTCCACCACCTCCCTGGGCAGCACATTCCAATGGCCAATCTCTCTTGCTGGGAAGAACTTTCTCCTCACCTCCAGCCTAAACCTCCCCTGGGACAGCTTGAGACTGTGTCCCCTTGTTCTGCTGCTGGTTGCCTGGGAGAAGAGACCAACCCCCACCTGGCTCCAACCTCCCTTCAGGCAGTTGTAGAGAGCAAGAAGGTCTCCCCTGAGCTTCCTCTCTCCAGGCTAAACACCCCCAGTTATGTATTCTAAGAGAAAAAAATAAAGGAAAAATTCCACTGCTGTTTCCTCAAGGTATCTTATTCTGATACTCCTACTGCATTTGATATGTTGAACCTAATGAGGTTCAGTAAGGATAAGTGCAGAGTTCTGCACCTGGGGAGGAATAAACTGCAGCAGTACAGGTTAGGAGATGATCTGTTGGAGAGCAGCCCTGTGGAGAAGGACCTGGGAGTGCTGGTGGACAAGAAGTTCTGCCTGGGACAGCAATGTGCCCTGGGGGCCAAGAAGGCCAATGGGGTCCTGGGGTGCATTCAGAGGAGTGTGTCCAGCAGATGGAAGAAGGTTCCCAACCCCCTCTACTCTGCCCTAGTGAGGCCTCACCTGGAATATTGCACCCAGTACTGGGCTCCACAGTTTAAGAGGGACAGGGATCTACTGGCGAGAGTCCAGCAGAGGGCTACAAGGATGCTGAAGGGCCTGGAGCACTGAATGGTGAGGAGAGACTGAGAGCCCTGGGGCTGTTTAGTCTGGAGAGGAGAAGGCTGAGAGGGGATCTGATCAATGTCTACAAATAGATGAGGGCTGAGAGTCAGGAGGGAAGGGACAGGCTCTGCTCACTTGTGCCCTGGGATAGGAGAAGGAGCAATGGAAGGAAACTCCAACACAGGAGGTTCCACCTCACCACTGAAGAAGAACTTCTTGACTTTAAGTGTCACAGAGCCCTGGAGCAGGCTGCCCAGAGAGGTTGTGGAGTCTCCTTCTCTGGAGCCTCTCCAGCCCTGTCTGGATGTGCTCCTGTGTGACCTGTGCTGGATTCTCTGGTCCTGCTCTGACAGGGGGGTTGGACTGGATGATCTCCAGAGGTCCCTTCCAACCCCTAACATCCTGTGAGCCTGTGAGATGCAACATTTGGATCATGACCATAGCACTGCTGTCTTCAAGCCAAGCATCTCAGAGACTCAGGGAGTCACAATGGGCACCAGCAACTGAAACCATGAAATGATGCATGTAGACTAACCACTGCTCAAACACACCAGCTTCTTCCCATTTCATACTCATCCACCCTCTTCTGGCCCTAGATGGTCAGTCTGAGTTGACAGGGCCAAATATTACAGCACCAGCCCCATAAGGAGTTATACACAGACTGACAATTCATTATTCACCAAGGGACAACAGTTTCAAAGGGATTTCTTCACTCTCAGCAAGCTAGTAGGTAGTGAATGCTCCAGCAGATAAAGTCACAGCCTTTGAAACACTATTAAACTGGCAGCAGAGAGTTGCAGGGGGCTGTAGAGGAATGGGTTTATGCTAATGCCTGTATACATTTGCTTACAAATGTATGCCAACATTTAAATTATGCTAATGGCTTGACTACAAGTGAAGAAGTCAAGCCCCATGGAGGCCTTCTCCCAGGCCTGTGGAGTTCTTTTCAACAGGCACATCAACATGTATTAAGCACAAAGAGAATTAATGTCTTTTGTCAAGTCACAATTGTGCTTCATATGACCTAGACACTGCCATTAGTTTAAAACAGGACCTAAAACCACAGATTAGACATTTCTGGTAATTAAAGGAGTCTATGGCTCCTTCATGTGAGACAAGTGACTACTGTGGTGCCTTCCATGCTCCTGCTCTGGCAGCTGAACTGGGCCCTGACCCAACCTCAAAGGTGGCCATGTTTTGAATCATGGAATCATAGAATCAATAAGGTTGGAAAAGACCTCAGAGATCATCAAGTCCAACCTATTACCTAATACCTCACACCTCCTGACAACTAAACCATGGCTTCAAGTGCCACATCCAAGCCTTTTTTGAACACCTCCAGGGACAGGGACTCCACCACCTCCCTGGGCAGCACATTCCAATGGCCAATCTCTCTTGCTGGGAAGAACTTTCTCCTCACCTCCAGCCTAAACCTCCCTGGCACAGCTTGAGACTCTGTCCTCTTGTTCTGGTGCTGCTTGCCTGGGAGAAGAGACCAACCCCCACCTGGCTACAACCTCCCTTCAGGGAGTTGGAGACAGCAATCATGTCTCCCTGAGCCTCCTCTTCTCCAGGCTAAACACCCCCAGCTCACTCAGCCTCTCCTCACAGGGCTGTGTTCCAGACCCCTCCCCAGCCTTGTTGCCCTTCTCTGGATACATTCAAGTGCCTCAATGTCCTTCTGAAATTGAAGGTCCCAGAACTGGACACAGGACTCAAGGTGTGGCCTAAGCAGTGCTGAGTCCAGGGGCAACAGCAAGCTGGACCAGATGACCTCCACAAGCTCCTTGCTGCCTAAATTATCCTATAATATCTTGTGATACAGTGTCTGGGAAGAATAATAAAGACAGTGCTTTAGGCTAGAAGACCAACTGTACCATCTCCAGAGGTTCATTCCAGCTTTTTTCCTCCCCTGCAATCCTGAATACTGAGCAGCACTAATAAATCTTCAGCACGAAGATGTGTTTGCTCCTCTTTGCATGAAGGGGGACTCATTTATTTTAGCTGGCAGGTTATAAAAACAAATAAATAAACATACACAGCATCACCTACTGTAAAATTTAACACTGATAAACTCAAGAAATTAATTTTAGATACCAGACTGCATGGGGGGGTAAAAAAAAAAGGGGGGGGGGAGGGAGGGAAGAAAGGGAAATGACAGTGGAGAAAGTTACCACAGTCAGCATATCAAATGTTTCAAATACTTCCTTAGCCTCTCTGTAATTCCCAAAGAGGCTCAGAGGCACTTTGCTGACAGCCAAAGCAGGAACCTCTGCTGAGGACTGGGTTGACAGTGTGTAGTGACAAGAGTGCATGATCACTGCCAAGCAACTTTTAAACCCCTTTTTAACTGGAAAGGCCACTGCAGCACAAAAGGCAAAGGGAGGTTGGTAACATCACACAGGGAGTTTAGCTGTGAATGTCCCAGGAAGGTTCAGGGAGGGGACAAAAACCCTTCAGGTGATCACCTATAAGCTTTCTAAAGCTGAATTTCACACTGGAAGTATGTTAATCCAGCCCTGCTTTCTGAATCTCAGAGAGTCCAGTGCCCACTGAATGCATGTATGTGTGCATTCCACGGAGGAGAACCAAACCTTAAGCGGATGGCTTCTATTTATTTATTGATCCTGCTTTGGCAGGGGGGTGAGCTCAATGATCTTTGGAGGTGCCTTCCAACCACTCCTGTTCTGTGATTCTGTGACATTATAAAGTCAGAAAATGAAGACATTATAAAGTCAGGGAATTCTGTAATGTCCTTGGTGTTGGGTGATAGGTTGGAGTTGATGACCTCGAAGGTCTTTTCCAACCAGGTTAATCCTATCCTATCCTATCCTATCCTATCCTATCCTATCCTATCCTATCCTATCCTATCCTATCCTATCCTATCCTATCCTATCCTGTCCTGTCCTGTCCTGTCCTGTCCTGTCCTATCCTATCCTGTCCTATCCTGTCCTGTCCTGTCCTGTCCTATCCTATCCTATCCTATCCTATCCTATCCTATCCTATCCTATCCTATCCTATCCTATCCTATCCTATCCTATTCCATTCCATTCTCTCATATCTGGGTATAATTCTGAATGTTCAGGGGGCACATTCTCTCTACAGTAGTTCTCTCTACAGCTACCTGAAGGGAGGTTGTACCCAGAAGGGAGTTGGTCTCTTCTCCCAGGCAACCAGCACCAGAACAAGAGGACACAGTCTCAAGCTGTGCCAGGGGAGGTTTAGGCTGGAGGTGAGGAAGAAACTCTTCCCAGAACGAGAGATTTGCCATTGGGATGTGCTGCCCAGGGAGGTGATTGAGTCACCATCCCTGGAGGTGTTCAAAAAAGGCTTGGATGTGGCACTTGGAGCCATGATTTAGCTGTCAGGAGGTGTTAGGTATTAGGCAATAGGTTGGACATGATGATCTCTGAGGTCTTTTCCAACCTGGTTGATTCTATGCAAATAAAAATGCTTCTTCAAACTTAAACCCCACACCAATTTCCTTTAAGGCATAAACATAATGCTTTATCCTCACTGTAAATAAGCTGTTGATAAATGTGACTTGAAAAGAAATGGAATTGAGTTTGGAACTGCTTACATTAATCTATTAGTAGCAGGAGAGACCACAGTCCTACCAGTTACCTAATGTGACTGATTTTGCCAGCTTCAAAGAATAAATATTGCTGGCATGATTGATCTCTGCAGCTTCTGTAAGAATGAAAACATGACTACCAGGTGAAATACGGCCAGCAGACTGGCCAATAACTCCTTCAGAAAGCACCATTACCATTCCTTCAACCTAAAGTGTTTAGAAAGAGACTGGATGAGGCACTTAGTGCCATGGTTTAGTTGATTAGATGGTGCTGGGTGATAGGTTGGACTCGATGATCTCAAAGGTCTTTTCCAACCTGGTTAATTCTGTATTCTGTATTCAAACCTTTAAAAGTCTCCCAGCACTACACTTCAGTTTATACTGAACACTCCAGCACGGCTCCCAAACTGTGAAGAAAGCTCCTGTGATGCAAGTTAGAGGCAGGCAAAAAGAAGGGGGGGGGGAAATCTTATTTACATATATGCAGAAAAAACCCTATTAGAATGCTTACTTTGTGAGATGCCTGAAATCTCAACCAACTCAGCACAGAACCACAGAAACATTCAGGTGTTCAGGAGGAGACTTGATGGGTGCCATGGTTTAGTTGTTTAGGTGGATTGGATTGGTTGATGGGTTGGACACGATGGTCTTGAAGGTCTCTTTCAATCTGGTGTATTGTATTGGCTTGTATAAAGGTTGGAAAAGAGACTCAGGATAACCAAAGCCAACCCAGAACCCTACTCTGCAAGGCTCACCCCTAAACCATATCCCCAAGCACCACAGCCAAACCACCTGCAAACACAGCCAGGCTTGGGCACTCCACCACCTCCCTGGGCAGCACATTCCAATGCCTGACCACTCTTGCCCTGAAAAAGCTTTCCTGATGTCCAGACTCTCCTGTATCTATCTCTGCTTTTATAGTAATCCTCCTTATTTTGGTATTCAGTTACAAAAAATATGCTAGTCACAGAACCACAGAATGTTAGGGCCTGGAAGGGACCTCAAAAACTCATCCAGTCCAATCCCCTGCCAGAGCAGGAGCACCCAGAGCAGATCACACAGGAACACATCCAGGCAGGTTTGGAATATCTCCAGAGAGGGAGACTCCACAAGCCCCCTGGGCAGCCTCTTCCAGTGCTCTGTCACCTTCACAGGGTAAAAATTGTCTTCATGTTTCCATGGAGCTTCCTCTGCCTCAGCTTCCACCACTGCCCCTTGTGCTGGCATTGGGCATCACCCAGCAGAGCCTGGCTCCAGCCTCTGGGCACTCACCCTGCACATCTTGATCAACATGAATGAGGTCACCTCTCAGGCTCCTCCTCTCCAGGCTACAGAGCCCTCAGCTCCCTCAGCCTCTCTTCATAAGGAAGATGTTCCACTCCCTGCATCATTTTTGTGGCTCTGTGCTGGACTCTCTCAAGCAGTTCCCTGAGGTCCTTCTTGAACTGAGGTGCCCAGACCTGGATACGATATTCTAGATGCAGCCTCACCAGAGGGCAGAGTAGAGGGAGAGGAGAACCACTCCCAAACTACTAAGCACAGCCCTTCTAACACACCTACAGAGAATAAAGGCAGAAGCTGGTGTGTTCTTCACACTTGGAAGTGTTTGAATTTGAATGAAATCAACAATTTTACTGTAAGAAAATATATCATCCTATACACCCCAAGAGCAGAGATCTTTGACTGAGAGATGAAATCCTGCATTTGAAGATTCAATAAGATTTTGCTATTTCCATACTTATCTGAGATTAACTTCCCCTACTTCTAGCATGGCAAAAATGTGCTCCTGTGAAACATGTGGTTGCTTAGGAAACCAGGAGGAACATATGTGCAATGTGAATAAAAACTGGTTGAAACTACAGGAACCAAAAATGAGTCTTTTGGCTCTTTCCTACCCCTAAGTCACAGAATTCATCCTTCACTGTGAACCACACACTCGTGACCTCAGGAATAATTTAATGGTAATAAAGAATCAAGTGTTAACCTTCCAGACTAATAGGGAAAAATAAGCATTTCATTGGTTTACAGTTACTATACATTAGAATCATAGAATGGTCTGGGTTGGAGGGGACCTCCAAAGGGCATCCAGTCCAACCTCCCTGCAGTCAGCAGGGACATCCTCCGCTAGATCAGGTTGCCCAGGGCCCTGTTGAGCCTCACCTTGAATAACTCCAGGGATGGAGCCTCAACCACTTCCTGGGCAACCTGTTCCAGTGTTCCACAATCCCTCATAGTGAAGAACCTGTTCCTAACATCCAATCTCAATCTGCTCTGCTGTAGTCTGAAGCCATTGTCCCTGGCCTGTCCCTGCAGGCCTTTGCAAACAGTCTCTACGCAGCCTTCTTATAGTCCCCTTCCCTTCCCAGGTACTGGCAGGCTGCTATTAGGTCAGCCCAGTCCCTTCCAAGACTGATTCTCCTCTATTAGGTCTCCAGAGCCTCCTCTTCTCCAGGCTGAACAACCCCAGCTCCCTCAACCTGTCCTTGTAGCAGAGGTGCTCCAACCCCCTGATCATTTTCCTGGCCCCACTCTGGACCTGCTCCATCAGGTCCTTGTCCTTCCAACATTGAGAGCTCCAGAGCTGGACACTGTACTCCAGGTGTACATACACATGGCTTTAGTATACAGCTTTCAGCAATCAGTACTGGAAGCCTTCCTCTTCTGAAAAAACAAGGCATCCTGTTATACTAATTGTACAAGAGAACAATATAACTGTCAGCAATTCAGGGAAATTACATACATTATTCCCAACATGAGAAATGGAGAGAAAGGCAATGAGGCTGAAGAAGTTCTTCTCCAACTTGGCTAATTCTATTCTATTCTATTCTAGTCTAGTCTTGTCTAGTCTAGTCTTGTCTAGTCTAGATCTAATTCTATTCTATATCTAATTCTATTCTAACTTGATGGGGTGCTTGGTGCCAAGGTTCAGCTGATTCGATGGTGTTGGATGATGGGTTGGACATGATGATCTTGAAGGTCTCTTCCAACCTCGTCTATTCTATTCTATTCTATTCTATTCTATTCTATTCTATTCTATTCTATTCTATTCTATTCTTCTATGCTATGCTATGCTTCTATGCTATGCTATGCTATCCTATCCTATCCTATCCTATCCTATCCTATCCTATCCTAAAGTTCCTAAAGGAGCACCTGGCCTATGAGGAGTGGCTGAGGGAGCAGGGGGTGTTCAGTGTGGAGAAGAGGAGGCAAAAGGAGACCTCATTGCTCTCTACAGCTCCCTGAAGGGAGGTTGAAGTGAGGAGGGAGCAGCCTCTTCTTGGTGTCAAGTGACAGGACCAGAGGAAATGGTTTCAAGCTGCAAGGTGTCTAGAGAAGGGCAACGAAGTTGGTGAGGGGCTTGGAACAAAAGCCCTGTGAGGGAGCTGGGGTTGCTTAGCCTGCAGAAGAGGAGGCTCAGGGGTGACGTTCTTGCTCTCTACAACTACCTGAGGGGTGGTTATAGCCAGGTAGAGTTGGTCTCTTCTCCCAGGCAAGCAGCACCAGAACAAGAGGACACAGTCTCAAGCTGTGCCAGGAGAGGTTTAGGCTGGAGGTGAGAAGAAAATTCTTCCCAGCAAGAGAGATTGGCCATTGGAATGTGCTGCCCGGGGAGGTGGTGGAGTCACCTTCATTGGAGGTGTTCAGGAGGAGACTTGATGGGGTGCTTGGTGCCATGGTTTAGTTGTTTAGGTGGGTTGGGTTGGTTGATGGGCTGGATGCGATGATCTTGAAGGTCTCTTTCAACCTGGTGTATTCTATTGTATTATACTGTAAGCTGCAGCAGGCTGGATGCTAGGAAATAATTCTCCACAGAGAGGGTTCTCCAACACTGGAATGGTCTGCCCAGGGCTGCGCTGGAGTCACCATCCCTGGAGGTGTTTAAGCAGCCTGTGGAGCTGAGGCTTAGGGACACAGTTTGGGTTTGACCTGAATGGGGCCAAGGGTTGGACTGGATGAGCTTTGAGGTCTCTTCCAACTGGATGTTTTCAGTGATTCTGTGAAATGCCAGGGTGTTTGACAGGGGGTCCCTCCCTAGCATGAATGCTTACCCTCCATAAAAGAAATTTCTGCTTCGACTTTCAAGAAAACCCTTCCACCTGCAGATGAAAAGCTCCAGAGGTGGTTTCCTTTGTCCTATAAATCACCCAGGAAAAAAAAAAAAGAAGGGAACATTTGTGTGTGCTATTTGAACATGACAGTTATTTACTGACAGAACAAGGCAGCAGTCTTTGTCAATAATGATACCTCACACAGCAAAGCTGTTTGGCTGAGTGTTAGGTTTCTTTAGGTTTTAGACATTGCTAAACTATTGTGCATCTGCCAAAAAAAGAAAAGCTCATTTGCTATGCTGCTCATTCTAATGAAATCAGTTTGCTTCCCAGAAACTGCCAAATGGGCAATACCAATGGCTGACTTCATGTTGGAAGTATATTCCTCAGCAAACAAGAATCACAGAAACGTTCAGCTTGGAGAAGAGCCTCAGGATCACCAAGGCCAACCCAGAGCCCTACTCTGCAAGGCTCAACCCTAAACCACAGCCCCAAGCACCACAGACAAACCACCTGCAAACACAGCCAGGCCTGAAGACTCCACCACCTCCCTGGGCAGCACATTCCAATGCCTGACCACTCTTGCCATGAAAAAACCTTTCCTCATGTCCAGTCTGAACCCAACCAGTGGCAGCTTGAGGCCATTGCCTCTTGTTCTGTCACTAATGACCTGTGAGAAAAGACCAGCACCAACCTCCCCACAATCTCCTTTCAGGTAGCTGTAGAGAGCCAGGAGGTCTCCCCTCAGCCTCCTCTTTTCCAAACTAACCATCCCCAGCTCCTTCAGTTGCTCCTCATCAGATTTCTTCTCCAGGCCCTTCCCAGCTTCCTTGCCCTCCTCTGCCCTGGCTCCAGCACCTCCACATCTCTCTTGGATCGAGGTGCCCAAAACTGGACACAACACTCCAGGTGTGGCCTCCCCAGAGCTGAGTCCCAGGGGACAATCCCCTCCCTGCTCCTGCTGGACACAGCATTGCTGACCCCAGCCAGGAAGCCTTTGGCTTTCTTGGCCCTCTGGGCACACTGCTGGCTCCTATTCAGCTGCTTGCCCATCAGCACCCCCAGGTCCCTTTCTGCCAGAGATCTTTCCAGCCACACTGCCCCAAGCCTGTAGCATTGCTTGGGGGTGTTGTGGCCCAAGTGCAGGACCTGAAGCTCAAGATAATAGCTGCTGGAAAAGTTGGTGCAAGCTGATCTCATAAAATACAGCATTTAAGAGATGTGAGAGAATTCTGCTGCACTGACTGAGCAAAGAGATTTAGTTAATACCACTGTCTTCTGAACACTGCATTTAACAGACTTCACTTATATATCTCTGTTAATTTATGAGTTCTCATGTCTGGGCTAATGTTGCTACTAGGCCAGGAGAGATATAAAAATAGTAGCAGGATTAAGTTAACAGCTGTAAAACTTAGGTGCATTATATCCACCTAAAAAATGCCAAGAAACTGCCTGGACTACAAACTAGATAATCTGAAAGGGTAAAACCAGAAGTGTCATCAGACAGAGGTGCTTTGTGGTGAGCTCTGCATTGCAGAGGTAAGGAAACAGATCAGAGAGGTGGGTGTTCTCATTTCTCAGACATAAGAACCTCGACCCATCAGTTTTGAAACTGTGCAGTACTATTCTAATGACTTCAAACACTTCAAAATCATTTCAAACAACCTAGAAAGCACCAAATTTTCCCCATGGGAAATAAGAAAAAGACTTTGAATCCTGGCCTGGATCAGGAACAGTGTGGCCAGCAGGAGCAGAGAAATCATTCTGCCCTGTGCTCAGCACTGGTCAGGTCACACCTTGAGTCCTGTGTCCAGTTCTGGGCTCCTCTGTTTAATTAAGATGTTGAGATGCTGGAAGGGCAACAAAGCTGGGGAGGGGTGTGGAGCACAGCCCTGTGAGGAGAGGCTGAGGGAGCTGGGGTTGCTTAGCCTGCAGAAGAGGAGACTCAGGGGAGACCTTATTGCTCTCTACAACGACCTGAAGGGAGGTTGTAGCCAGGTGGGGGTTGGTCTCTTCTCCCTGGCAAGCAGCACCAGAACAAGAAGACACAGTCTCAAGCTGTGCCAGGGGAGGTTTAGGCTGGAGGTTAGGAAGAAATTCTTCCCAGCAAGAGAGATTGGCCATTGGAATGTGCTGCTCAGGGAGGTGGTGGAGTCACCATCCCTGGAGGTGTTTAAAAAGAGCCTGGATGAGGCACTTGGAGCCATGGTTTAGTTGCTGAGATGGTGTTGGGTAATAGGTTGGACTTGATGATCTCAAAAGTCTTTTTCAACCTGGTTAATTCTATTCTATTCTAAAATAAATGCTTACCCATTTGGTGTCTTGAAAGGCAAAAAAACCTAAACACCTCAAATGGTGCCCAAGAGCCTAGAAAAACCAAGCATTAAATCCTGCTAATTATAAACACCTCAAATGCAAAGAGTAACCACGTGTGTTGGAAGACATGCCTTTGTCATGTTTAGAAACAACTATTTGAATTGTCAGTCTCCAGTTATCCTTCCAGTGACCAGTCCAATAATGTTAGCATTTCATACATGAATTCTGTTTGTGCTTCCTCATGCTGTTCATCCCACTTCACAGAATCACAGAATTTCAGGAGCTGGAAGGGACCTCAAAAGCTCATCCAGTCCACCCCCTGCCAGAGCAGGAGCACCTAGAGCAGATCTCATAGGAACACATCCAGGTGGGGTTTGAATATCTCCAGAGAGGGAGACTCCACAACCCCCCTGGGCAGCCTCTTCCAGGGCTCTGTCACCTTCACAGGGAAAAATTCTTCCTCCTGTTTCCATGGCACTTCCTCTGCCTCAGCTTCCACCACTGCCCCTTGTGCTGGCATTGGGCATCACCCAGCAGAGCCTGGCTCCAGCCTCTTGGCACTCACCCTGCACATCACTTGTCTTCTGCTTGACTACAGATGACCTCTCTTGCAATCTTGCCTCTTTTCTTTCTCACTTTCAATTCCCCAGACTTTCTCAGCCCTCCTTATCTTTTCTCTTTATGCTCCAACAACATTTCTCCCCTTCCAAACTCAGCTTATCTCTTGTAACTACCCAAACTGTTTCAATAATCATACAACCCACTGCTTTTCTCCCCCAAGGAGGGGTTGAACTTGCCAGCAGAAACACAGCAGGGAATCACAGAATCACAGAATGTTAGGGGTTGGAAGGGACCTCCAGAGACCATCAAGTCAATCCCCCTGTCAAAGCAGCATCACCCAGGGTAGTGCACACAGGAATGCAACCTGGTGGGGTTGGAAAGCCTCCAGAGAAGGAGACTCCACAACCTCTCTGGGCAGCCTGCTCCAGGGCTCTGGCACCCTCACTGCAGAGAAGTTTCTCCTCATGTTGAGCTGAAATCTTCTCTGTTCAAGTCTGTCTCCATTGGTCCTTGCCTTACTCTTGTGCACCACCCAAAAGCGCTTGGCCCCCTCCACATGACGCCCACCCCTCAGCTATTGATAGACATTGATCAGATCCCCTCTCAGTCTTCTCTTCCCCAGATTAAACAGCCCCAACTCTTTCAGTCTGTCCTTGTAGGAGAGGTGCTCCAGCCCTCCGATCATCCTTGTGGCCCTTCTCTGGACACCTTCCAGCACCTCCAGATCCCTCTTGATCAGATCCCCTCTCAGCCTTCTCTTCTCCAGACTAAACAGCCCCAGGAGCTGCTCAGCCTCACATGTTGGCTGTATGTAAGAATGAAGCTGGAGGCTCTTCAGGCACCTCCCTGACCTTCCTCCCTGCTCCCTTCACCCTCATCTCACTCTTTCTGTTGTGCTGCTGCGCTGCCTCCGACTTCTGCCGTGTCCCATAAATGCCTTTTCCATTAACTCCACTGATCACCTTTCATATATCTTTATCCACTCACACATCTGTGGATTGACATGCATCTCTATAAAAAGATAAAGGAACAAGGAAAGGCAGAGGCTTTAACTTCATTCCTGCATGGTGGCTTTTTTTCCCCTCAAGATGACTCATGGTAGGTCACACTCAAGGAGCACAAGCTAGGCTTCCTTCTCTTTTGAGGCAGTAAAATTTACACAGCTAGACTCTTAATTCTTGGGTAAATATTCCAGATATTACAACAACTGCACTCATTAGAAGAGAACATTGCTTCTGAAATAGTAATTACAGCTGTTCTGAGCCCAAGAAAACCACCTCCAGCTCAAAGCCTCCTGATTCCTTTAGTGCTGAGGACAGCAAAGTTTCAGAGCAGGGTGACAGGCAGCTGTGCTTTTGTTTTTCGAGTTGAAGTTTAAGCACGCTGCTGAAAGGCCATCAGGAACTGGGAGATGGTGCTGAGCATCCCATCTCCCCTTGGCACAACATTCCTGCTGGACTAGGCTGCCTGAGTCCAGAGATGCTTCTGACGGTGCCAAGCCCAGGGCAAGCAGCCTCATCTCTGCCCTCCTTCTCCCCACACCGCCTCTACGCAGCTCCCTTTGCTGAGCTGGGAGAGCCACCCAGGACACCACACCACGAGCCAGGACAGGGACTGAGCCCAGGTTAAAAATAAGCCTTGCTAGGAGATTCTAGTACCCAGGCTATCAGCAGCTCTCTCCTCTTTTCATGGGCCTTATAGAAATTCTGAAAGGGTGGCACAGCTGTAGCTTCAATGTGGCCATCTGCCACTTGAAAGGATGTTCTCCATCATTAGACTGTACTTATTTTGGAAGGAACATTCAAACCTACAATATTCATTTTCTCTGTATTTTTCTCTGCTGCTGCTGCAGCTGACATCCAGAATCCAACCTACTCTCTGCAAAAAAACCAAAGGCCTGAAACCCTCCATTGCCACATCCCCTCCAGGAGACTTTTTTTCTTCCTTGAGTACTGTGAGGGCTGCCTGATGCAGACCTCCCAAGTTGCTTTCACTGTTGTCTTTAGAATAGAATAGAATAGAATAGAATAGAATAGAATAGAATAGAATAGAATAGAACAGAATAGAGCAGGTTGGAAGAGACCTTCAAGATCATCATGTCCAACCTATCATCCAACAACACCTATTCAACTAAACCATGCAACCAAGCACCCTATCAAGTCTCCTCCCGAACACCTCCAGGGATGGTGACTCCACCACCTCCCTGAGCAGCCCATTCCAATGGGCAATCACTCACTCTGTAGAATTTCTTCCTAATATCCAGTCTGAACCTCCCCTGGCACAGCTTGAGACTGTGTCCTCTTGTTCTGGTGCTGCTTGCCTGGGAGAAGAGACCAACCCCCACCTGGCTACAACCTCCCTTCAGGTAGGTCTCCCCTGAGCCTCCTCTTCTCCAGGCTAAGCAACCCCAGCTCCCTCAGCCTCTCCTCACGGGGCTGTGCTCCAGACCCCTCCCCAGCTTTGTTGCCCTCCTCTGGACACGCTCCAGCAAGTCAACATCCTTCCTGAACTGAGGGGCCCAGAACTGGACACAGGACTCAAGGTGTGGCCTAACCAGTGCAGTGTACAGGGGCAGAATGACCTCCCTGCTCCTGCTGGCCACACTGGTCCTGATGCAGGCCAGGATGCCATTGGCCTTCTTGGCTGCCTGGGCACACTGCAGGCTCATGTTCAGCCTCCCATCAACCAGCACCCCCAGGTCCCTCTCTGCCTGGCTGCTCTCCAGCCACTCTGACCCCAGCCTGTAGCACTGCCTGGGGTTGTTGTGGCCAATGTGCAGAATCCAACACTTGGATGTGTTCAATCTCCTGCCCTTGGCCTCTGCCCATCTGTCCAGCCTGTCGAGGTCCCTCTGCAAAGCCTCTCTGCCCTCCAGCAGATCAACTCCTGCCCCCAGCTTGGTGTCGTCCACAAATTTACTGATGATGGACTCAATGCCCTCATCCAGATCATCAATAAAGATGTTGAAGAGCATGGGGCCCAGCACTGATCCTTGGGGCACACCACTAGTGACAGGCCGCCAGCTGGATGTGGCACCATTCACCACCACTCTCTGGGCTCGGCCCTCCAGCCAGTTCCTAGCCCAACGCAGTGTGATCCTGTCCAAGCCACGGGCTGCCAGCTTGGCCAGGAGTTTGCTGTGGGGAACGGTGTCAAAGGCCTTGCTGAGGTCCAGGTAGACCACATCCACAGGCCTCCCCACATCCACCAGGCGGGTCACCTGATCAGATTTTCTTCCCCAGCTCTTCCTTTGTAAGAACAACTCCAGGTAGCACTAGGAGGGAGTGCATGGGAGTGAAGATAGCATCACCAGCATAGCATCAAGAGTAGCAATGCTTACTGCCATAAGCAAACAGAACATAATGCTGCAACTGTATGGAGCTACCCCAGTGTTGGCAAGGCAGCACCTACCCATGCCAGA
Organism: Picus viridis; assembly: GCA_033816785.1. Lineage (NCBI taxonomy): Eukaryota > Metazoa > Chordata > Aves > Piciformes > Picidae > Picus > Picus viridis. The sequence continues at coordinate 53,908,635 of CM066567.1, forward strand.
CAGAGATCCAAGTAAGAACTGGAATCTTAACATAAGAAAAGAGTGATCAAAGAATCACAGAAACGTTCAGATTTGAAAAAAGCCTCAGGATCACCAAGGCCAACCCAGAACCCTACTCTGCAAGGCTCACCCCTAAAACACAGCCCCAAGCACCACAGACAAACCACCTTCAAACACAGCCAGGCCTGAAGACTCCACCACCTCCCTGGGCAGCACATTCCAATGCCTGACCACTCTTGCCATGAAAAAACCTTTCCTCATGTCCAGTCTGAACCCAACCAGTGGCAGCTTGAGGCCATTGCCTCTTGTTCTGTCACTAATGACCTGTGAGAAAAGACCAGCACCAACCTCCCCACAATCTCCTTTCAGGTAGCTGTAGAGAGCCAGGAGGTCTCCCCTCAGCCTCCTCTTTTCCAAACTAACCATCCCCAGCTCCTTCAGTTGCTCCTCATCAGATTTCTTCTCCAGGCCCTTCCCAGCTTCCTTGCCCTCCTCTGCCCTGGCTCCAGCACCTCCACATCTCTTTTGGATTGAGGTGCCCAAAACTGGACACAACACTCCAGGTGTGGCCTCCCCAGAGCTGAGTCCCAGGGGACAATCCCCTCCCTGCTCCTGCTGGACACAGCATTGCTGATCCCAGCCAGGAGGCCTTTGGCTTTCTTGGCCACCTGGGCACACTGCTGGCTCCTATTCAGCTGCTTGTCCAGGTCCCTTTCTGCCAGCAGCTTTCCAGCCACACTGCCCCAAGCCTGTAGCATTGCTTGGGGTTGTTTTGACCCACGTGCAGGGCCTGGCATGTGGCCTTGCTGAAGCTCCTCCTGATAACATTGGCCATGGATCCAATCTACCCAAGTCCCTCTGCAGAGCCTTCCTACTCTGGTGCAGATCAACACTGCCACCTCACTTGGTGTCATCTGGGAACTTCCTGATGACATACACTCTTCGTCTTCATCAAGATTCATCAATAAAGATGTTAAACAGAAGTGGTTGCTAAACCTGGGCTTCCTCAGTGGAGGATGGAATATTTCATTTCATTTCATTTATCTGTCACTTTTGGACACATCTTAGAGCAGCAGAGGAGTGCTTTTCAACTCCAGGCACTCCTGAGACAGGTACTTGGAATGATGTCAATTACATGGCTTTGACAACAATGTGAATGATGACAATGAAAACAAATTTGAAAGATGGGATCTCTGTCACTAAGTTTTTCCTCTCCACTTCCTACCTGTTCACATTTCTGTCCTCCTTCTCCTGTCTAGCACACTCTAGGAGAACACTTCTCTGCTGTCTCAGGAAAAGGGCAGGGATGCACTCCTTAGGTGTAACTGTGTCTGTCACTCAGCTACAGGACTATTTAGAGGATGGAAACACCAGGGTGGTGGGCAGCTGGGGACTAGCATGGCTGTCATTATGCCATCTAGAAGCAGCACAGTGCTGTGCTACTGGCACTGGGAAAAAAACCGAGTTCTGCACTTCCAGCTTGCCCAGATTTCCCCTGTGCTTTTGGCTCTGTGCTGAACATCCTCTCAGACCAGAGTTGGCCACAACAACCCCATGCAGCGCTACAGGCTGGGGTCAGAGGGGCTGCAGAGCAGCCAGGCAGAGAGGGACCTGGGGGTGCTGGTTGACAGCAGCTGAACATGAGCCTGCAGTGTGCCCAGGTGGCCAAGAAGGCCAATGGCATCCTGGCCCAGAGCAGGAAGAGTGCGGCCAGCAGGAGCAGGGAAGTCATTCTGCCCTGTGCTCAGCACTGGTTAGGCCACACCTTGAGTCCTGTGTCCAGTTCTGGGCCCCTCAGTTCAGGAAAGATTTTGAGACTCTTGAATGTGTCCAGAGAAGGGCAACAAAGCTGGGGAGGGGTCTGGAGCACAGCCCTGTGAGGAGAGGCTGAGGGAGCTGGGGTGTTCAGCCCGGAGAAGAGGAGGCTCAGGGGAGACCTTCTTGCTGTCTTCAACTACCTGACAACAATGAGAATCACAGAATCATGGAATTACTGAGGCTGGAAAAGACCTCTGAGGTCATCAAGTCCAGCCTATGAACTAACACCACACATCAGAATCAGAATACAGAATTAACCTCCACCGATGGTGACCCCACCACCTCCCTGGGCAGCCCATTCCAATGGGCAATCACTCTCTCAGGGAAGAATTTCTTCCTGACATCCAGCCTCAACTTCCCCTGGAGCAGCTTGAGACTGTGTCCTCTTGTTCTGGTTGCCTGGGAGGAGAAATGTTTAGCCCAGACCTGGAATTAATCATCCTCTTGGATGAAGGCAGAAGATCTTGAGCAGATCAGACAATCTGTCCCTTCCTGCTACAAAAAAAAACCCAACCCTGCTGACAGTTGCTAAGAGGTACTTTCCTAAATCATTGTCACAATAAATACAAGCTCTAAATTAAAACCTCCTCCCACTCTATCAGGAGCCAGACTAAGTGGACAAAAATAAAATCACTCTTCTCTATTTCAGACATTTATTTGATCAAGAGGTAACTGACTGTATCACTGCTGGGGAAATAAAATCAGCAGTCACTGTGTCAGACAGTGATTTGATCAGGGGCTGAGTGACTGTATCACTGCTGGGGAGATTCAGTCCCAAAAGTAAAGATGATAAATAATGTTTTCAAGTAATAAAAAAAAAACCACACACCAAAAAGTACTAATTCCAATCACAGTTTCCCTTACAGAGCTAAAACTGCTAACCAGCACCTGATGTAGGAAGAATCCATGAACAGATTAAGGACGGAAAACATGCTGGCAATTCCTTTTTAGTAAACTGGTCTCTGCACTTCAAAATAAATGCAGAATTAACATTAAAAGTACTCAACAGAGGGAGAAAGAGAAAGAGAAAGGAGAAAGGAGAAAGGAGAAAGGAGAAAGGAGAAAGGAGAAAGGAGAAAGGAAAGGAGAAAGGAGAAAGGAGAAAGGAGAAAGGAGAAAGGGAAAGAGAAGAGAAAGAGAAGAGAAGAGATTAACCAGCTTGGAAAAGACCTTCCAGATCATCGAGTCCAACCTATCACCCAAAACCATCTAATCAACTCAACCATGGCACCAAGGTAACAGAACCAAGTAGTAGGTAGATTTACCCTGCAGAATACTTCCTTTGACACTGATACTGAACAACAGCCCATCTGTAGGCCTCTGAATGTAAATCACCTTGTGATGGTGGTGCACTTGCAGCCCAGAAGGGAAATCACATCCTGGGCTGCAGCAAGAGAAGCAGAGCCAGCAGGGCCAGGAGGGGATTCTCCCCTCTACTCCACTCTGCTGAGACCCCACCTGGAGCACTGTGTCCAGTTCTGGAGCCTCTATTCCAGGAAGGATCTGGAGGTGCTGGAAGGTGTCCAGAGAAGGGCCATGAGGATGAACAGAGGGCTGGAGATGCTCTGCTATGAGGACAGACTGAGGGAGTTGGAGCTGTTCAGTCTGGAGAAGAGAAAGCTCCAGGGAGACCTGGGCATTAACCCACCACAAGACCTAACTGTGGCCTTGCAGTATCTGAAGGGGGCTACAAGAAAGCTGGGAAGGGACTTTTGAGGGTGTCAGGGAGTGATAGGACTGGGGGGAATGGAGCAAAACTAGAAATGGGTAGATTCAGGTTGGATGTTAGGAAGAAGTTCTTCCCCATGAGGGTGGTAAGAGACTGGCACAGGTTGCCCAGGGAGGTGGTGGAAGCCTCACCCCTGGAGGTTTCTGCAGCCAGGCTGGATGTGGCTGTGAGCAACCTGCTGTAGTGTGAGGTGTCCCTGCCCATGGCAGAGGGGTTTGAACTGGATGGTTCTTGAGGTCCCTTCCAACCCTAACAATTCCATGATTCTATGATTTTAAGTGTCTCAACAAAGACAAGACAATATGTGTCATCTCTGCCCACTGAGACTGGAGTTAGCACAGATGAAATAAAGACAGGAATTCCCTACCTTATTGTACCAGGACTAATTTTTGTTGTTGTTCTGTTTTGCTCTTCTTTTTATTCATCTGCTTATTTCTCCTTTACATTGCTACTCCCTTTCATTCCTCTGTTGTGTTTTCTCCTTACTCTTCCTTTCCACTTTGGTGGCAGTCTCTGTTTACCACCGCAGTACCACAGAACATTAGAGGATGGAAGGGACCTCCAGAGATCATCCAGACCAAGCCCCTTGTCAAAGCAGCTTCACCCACGGTAGTGCACACAGGAATGCATCCAGGTGGGGTTGGAAAGCCTCCAGAGAAGAGACTCCACAACCTCTCTGGGCAGCCTGCTCCAGGGCTCTGGCACCCTCACTTGCAGAGAAGTTTCTCCTCATGTTGAGCTGAAACCTTCTCTGTTCAAGTTTGTCTCCGTTGTTCCTTGGCTTCTTCCTGTGCACCACCCAAAAGAGCTTGGCCCCCTCCACTTGACCCCCACCCCTCAGATATTGATAGGCATTGATCAGATCCCCTCTCAGCCTTTTCTTCTCCAGACTAAACAGCTACATTTCAACAGATTTATTAAAATGGGAAACTACAGCATTGATGGTTGCACCTAACTTCCAAATCCTCAGTTGTAATCTACTGAACAGCTGGAAAGTCTGCTCTTATTTCCTGCTGAAAAACCACTAGCCAGCAGCCTGAGGAGCTACAGGGTGTCACCACCACTCTCATGACCCTCTCAGGGCTGAAAGCAGGCAGCCAAGGCAGGAGGTTGTGTGAGTCACTTCTTTTCATTAGCTTCCCTATGACCGGAATCGTTATTCAGGGCACTTCTGACGGCCTTCCACCACGTTGCATAACAGCACTCAGCAGTTCACAGCCTCTTTGTCTCTAGGCTGCGCTTGCCTAAAGCCCAGGAGCGCACAAAGGGCTTCAAGTGCAGCATCAAAGCCGCAGCAGCTGGCTCAAATACAACAGCTAGGAGCCCTGTCACTGCAAAAGCCCTAACTAGAACTAGAATTAACCAGGTTGGAAAAGGCCTTTGAGATCATCAAGTCCAACCTATCACCCAACACCATCTCAGCAACTAAACCATGGCACCAAGTGCCTCATCCAGTTGCTTCTTAAACACTTCCAAGTGATGGTGACTCCACCACCTCCCTGGGCAGCACATTCCAAAGGCCAATCTCTCTTGCTGGGAAGAATTTCTTCCTCACCTCCAGCCTAAACCTCCCCTGGCACAGCTTGAGACTGTGTCCTCTTGTTCTGGTGCTGCTTGCCTGGGAGAAGAGACCAACCCCCACCTGGCTACAACCTCCCTTCAGGTAGTTGTAGACAGCAATAAGCTCTCCCCTGAGCCTCCTCTTCTCCAGGCCAAGCAGCCCTAGCTCTCTCAGCCTCTCCCCACAGAGCTTGTGCTTGTGCCTTTCTGGACCTGGGCACTTTCTTCACTTGTATCAGCAGCAGGACAAAATGCAAAGCAGGGAAGGGAAAGAGGGAAGGGGAAGAACATGGTTTAGTTGTTTAGGTGGGTTGGACTGGTTGATGGGTTAGATGTGATGATCTTGAAGATCTCTTTCAACCTGGTGTATTGTATTGTATAACATGCCCACATCCAAAGGCTGGCTGCCACCCAGGAACAAAAATGCTGAAGGTGTTGTCCATGCAGCAGGGAGGAAAGAAGGTGCAGTTGGGTAGAACTGGCCAAAATATGCTAAGGGATGCAAACAATACGGGGACAAAAGCCTCTCTGAAGCTCACAGAGGAACAAAGAGAGCAGCTCCCATGCTCTCACTTCCTCCAGGAGGTTGTGTTGCATGACACCTCGGTTTCTCAAAAAGGCTTTATCCTACAGCCAAGGCCATAGGCAAACTGAGAACCATCTTAGCACACTGAGGCCCTCCAAAACACGCCTGGGGAGGGGGAAAGCCTTCTGCACAGCAACAAAAAAATGTCCTCTAAGAACTACAGGAAGAAATCTCTTCTCACAAGTAACTACTGATGGAGGAGGATAAGGGGACACCTCATGGCTATCTACCTGAAAGGGACCTGGAACTACCCTCAATTTAAGAAGGACATTGAGACACTTGAAGGTGTCCAGAGAAGGGCAACGAGGCTGGGGAGGGGTCTGGAGCACAGCCCTGTGAGGAGAGGCTGAGGGAGCTGGGGTTGCTTAGCCTGGAGAAGAGGAGGCTCAGGGGAGACCTTCTTGCTCTCTACAGCTACCTGAAGGGAGGTTGTAACCAGGTGGGGGTTGGTCTCTTCTCCCAGGCAACCAGCACCAGAACAAGAGGACACAGTCTCAAGCTGTGCCAGGGGAAGTTCAGGCTGGAGGTGAGGAAGAAATTCTTCCCAGCAAGAGAGACTGGCCACTGGAATGTGCTGCCCAGGGAGGTGGTGGAGTCACCATCCCTGGAAGTGTTTAGGAAGAGACTGGATGAGGCACTTGGTGCCATGGTTTAGTTGATGAGCTGGTGTTGGGTGATGGGTTGGACTGGATGATCTCTCAGGTCTATTCCAACTTGGTTAATTCTGTGATTCAGTAATTTACTTCTTCTTGCTCTTACTCTCCTGGATGCAGAAGAACAAAGGCTAAGATGCACTGCAAAGGAGTTTTGAGACCTCTGTAAGTCTCCCTCTGGGGAATGAGCTCTGTGTTGTTGGCTTTTGGCAGGCTGGGGAAAACATTCATTCCAACCACTGCATTCACATCTATACTTGTCCAGAAATCTTCCAGTTCCTGGTTTTGGGAGAGAAGTAGAAATGGCACTTGGTAGCTGAACAGAGATGAATATTATTTGTGAGAGCAATAGTTTGTGTCAGGGATACAACCCAATGACCTGTATCCCATTGATAACTTGGGAAATAGAGAACACTAAGGTAGCTCTGATGGAATAGCAAATACAGAGAGGGCTCCCTGTGAAAGCCACAGGGAGCAGCTACAGAAGGGAACCTCTGAGACCTACCATCTTCATATAATTAAAGACGAAATCATTATGCAGACTTTGTTGGCAGGATTCTTAGCAGCTCAGCAGCAGCCTTTTCCCTGCAGACAGCGAGAATCCTGCTGAAGCATCCCAGGACAACACCTTCCCCTGTACTGCCCAGGCAATGGAGTGGGTCTGGAGGAGAGCAACCAGCCTGGGGAAGGGACTGGAGGGAAAGTGATGAGGAGAGGCTGAGGGAGCTGGGGGGGTTCAGCCTGGAGAAGAGGAGGCTCGGGGGGACCTTATCACACTCTACAAGTACACGAAGGGAAGTTGCAGTCAGGTGGGGGTCAGGCTCTTGTGCCAGGCAGCTTGTGACAAGAGGAGAGGGCATGGCCTGAAGCTGTGCCAGGGGAGGGTTAGGTTGGATGTCAGGAAGCACTTCCTGATGGAAAGGGGAATGAGAGTCTGGGATGGGCTGCCCAGGGAGGTGGTGGAGTCACCATCCCTGGAGGTGTTTAAGGCAAGACTGGATGTGGCACTCAGTGCCATGGTCTGGTTGTTGTGGTGGTGTTAGGTCCTGGGCTGGGCTTGGTGATCTCAGAGGTCTATTCCAGCCTCACTAACTCTGTGATTCTGTGAATGGGGAGGAAAGTGTTACAGGCTGTCTGCCTAACAAATACTCAGACCTCTGGGAAGGGGATCCAAGTCAGAAGATATGACACAGAGGCAGCGTGACATTAGGTTACCCCTTTGTCAACCCCCTGATTTTAGTTGTATGTTCAGTCTTCATAGGACTCCTCAGAGAGGGAGTGCCTGAGAGACAGATTATGGGCCCCTGCTCCCTGAAGCATCCCTTCTCTTCTTTTAAGGAGGGAATGCAAAGACTGCTCATAAGAAAAGGCACATTGGCTCTGGAAGCTGACAAATAGCTGCTGCAGGTGGTGATGTTAGGAATTGTTAAGAAACCCAGTTCCATCACTTCCACCTCCCTCCACATGGCATAAAGGTCAAGCACACACAAACATGTATTTGTCTTCACACATCCAGCCCTGGTGTTTTTCCACTTTCACCTCACACAGAATCCTGAGTGAGGACTCAAAGGGCTTTTTCTCTATCCCTGTGGCAATACCAACACAGCTGCCTTGTTGCCCAATGCCTTACATGTAAAGGTTAGCTGTAGTCATAAAACAAGTACCCAGAGCAAAGCAAACAAGAAGAAGATTTAAGAAACAGGTTTTTATGGTTTATGAGCCATTATTGGAGCAAATGGCAACTGCCTAGGACTGAGACAAGGATCAGGGCAGGAATAAGATCCCTTCTTACGAATCACAGAATGTTAGGGGTTGGAAGAGACCTCAAAAGCTCATCCAGTCCAACCCCCTGCCAGAGCAGGAGCACCCACAGCAGATCACACAGGAACACATCCAGGCAGGTCTTGCATAGCTCCGGAGAGGGAGACTCCACAACTCTCCTGGGCAGCCTGCTCCAGTGCTCTGCCACCCTCATGAAAAACACTTCTTGTTCCATGTTTCCATGGAACTTTCACCATGTACAAAGTATCCTGGAAAGGACCTCAAGGATCATCCAGTTCCAACCCCCTCCCATGGGCAGGGACACCTCACACTACAGCAGGTTGCTCACAGCCACATCCAGCCTGGCTGCAAAAACCTCCAGGGATGAGGCTTCCACCACCTCCCTGGGCAACCTGTGCCAGTCTCTCACCACCCTCATGGGGAAGAACTTCTTCCTAACATCCAATCTCAATCTACTCATTTCTAGTTTTGTTCCATTCCCCCCAGTCCTATCACTCCCTTCTGCTTGAAGCTGCGGGGGAGCAGGGTTAGACTGGAGCTTAAGGAAGAATCACAGAAACATTCAGATTGGAGAAGAGCCTCAGGATCACCAAGGCCAACCCAGAACCCTACTCTACAAGGCTCACCCCTAAACCATGGCCCCAAGCACCACAGCCAAACCAACTTCAAACACAGCCAGGCTTGGGGACTCCACCACCTCCCTGGGCAGCACATTCCAATGCCTGACCACTCTTGCCCTGAAAAAACCTTTCCTCATGTCCAGTCTGAACCTCCCCAGTGGCAGCTTGAGGCCATTCCCTCTTGTTCTGTCACTAATGACCTGGGAGAAGAGACCAGCACCAACCTCTCCACAACCTCCTTGTAGGGAGCTGTAGAGAGCCAGGAGGTCTCCCCTCAGCCTCCTCTCTTCCAAACTAACCCTCCCCAGCTCCTGCAGTTGCTCCTCATCAGATTTCTTCTCCAGGCCCTTCCCAGCTTCCTTGCCCTCCTCTGCCCTGGCTCCAGCACCTCCACATCTCTCCTGGATTGAGGTGCCCAAAACTGGACACAGTACTCGAGGTGTGGCCTCCCCAGAGCTGAGTACAAGGGTGGTGAGACTCTGGAGTGGGTTGACCTGAAGCGTTGTGGATGCTCTCTCCCTGAAGGTGCTCAGGAGTAGGCTGCATGAAGCCTTGAGCAAGCAAGCCTAGTTGAGAGGTCTCCCAGCCCATTGTAGAGAGGTTGGAGTAGATGATCTCTGAGGTCCCCTCCAACCTAAGCCATTCTGTGGGAAAAAAAAATCACCACTGCACACACTACACACTCAGAATTTCCAGCACAGTGACCCTTTTGAGACACTTCATACATTACCTCCTGGAAAACTGGTTTCCCCCAGGGAGCTACAGACATCTTGGAGAGGCTGTAGGGTTTCTGAGCATCTGCAGGGACAGCTGGCATAATAGTTGCAGCAGCTGGCACACTTGAATTATGGAGCTGTGCACAGCCCAAGGAAAGGATCAATGTCATGCAAACCTCACAAACCTGAATCTGAGTCACAAAGAAAAGGAAGGAGGGAGAGAACTGCTCTGCTGCTGTCAGGCAGAACTGCAGGGATCAGCCCAGCATTTCAAGTGATATATTCCATGCTATGTGTGATAATTCAATAGTGCATCTCTAAGGCTTCCATCTGAGCAGGCATTCTGTTTTCCAGTGTTTATTGAAGTTTGATGAAAATCTTTTCACTGGGGGAGGGGGAAAGCCCTGCCACTAGGCAAGCAAGGAGGCTGTGGGATTCTGATCTGAACACCACTAAGACATTTGTCTCTTTTTACCCAGACCAAGCAGGAGAGGTTGTCAGCCCTTCAGCGTGGTTTTCCTGCTAGAGGAAATTATGCCTTGGTTCACAGCTGATTAGTTATGTGACTGACCTGATTTTATTCACCACTACATCAAAAGAGGAACAGCCCTGAACAGAGAAATGAAAGTTACGTCATTATAAATGGAGAGAGGCCAAGGGAGAGCCAGGAGGATGCTCAGGGGACTTGAGCATCTCCCCTGTGAGGAGAGACTGAGAGCCCTGGGGCTGTCAACTCTGGAGAAGAGAAGGCTGAGAGGGGATCAGTGCCTGTGAATAGCTGAGGGCTGGGGGTCAAGTGGAGGGGGCCAAGCTCTTTTGGGTGGTGCACAGGAAGAAGCCAAGGAACAACGGAGACAAATTTGAACACAGAAGGTTTCAGCTCAACATGAGGAGAAACTTCTTTCCAGTGAGGGTGCCAGAGCCCTGGAGCAGGCTGCCCAGAGAGGTTGTGGAATCTCCTCTGGAGAGCTTCCAACCCCACCTGGATGCATTCCTGTACACCATGTACAAAATATCTTGGAAGGGACCTCAAGGATCATCCAGTTCCAACCCCCCTGCCATGGGCAGGGGACACCTCACACTAAATCAGGTTGCTCACAGCCACATCCAGCCTGGCTGCAGAAACCTCCAGGGATGAGGCTTCCACCACCTCCCTGGGCAACCTGTGCCAGTCTCTTACCACCCTCATGGGGAAGAACTTCTTCCTAACATCCAATCTGCATCTACCCATTTCTAGTTTTGCTTCATTCCCCCCAGTCCTATCACTCCCTGACACCCTCAAAAGTCCCTTCCCAGCTTTCTTGTAGCCCCCTTCAGATACTGGAAGGCCACAATGAGATCTCCTGGGAGCCTTCTGTTCTCCAGACTGAACAGCCCCAACTCTCTCAGCCTGTCCTCATAGGAGAGGAGCTCCAGCCCTCTGATCATCCTTGTGGCACTAGTCCTATCACCACCTGACACCCTAAAAATGCCCCTCACCATACCAAGCAATACAAACCCCATCTAATTTCACTTTGCAATCTGTTTGCTTAATCATGAATAAAATGTAAAGTTTGGATGAATATATATATTCAGGGGAATACATATATAAGCAGGAGGAGAGCAGGGGGAGAGCAGGGGAGAGGGAAAGTTAATTACTTTAAACCAGAAGTTATTGCAAGCCAAGACAAATTCACCATTAAAATGCTGAAGACCATCAGTGCTAGCAGCACATTGTCTAGAGAATTATGTTCACTCTGTACAAGGGAATCACCTTCAGTTATTGCACTAAATCCAGGGTGGGCAAGCGTGCTGAGCTAGCAAAGAGTCATTTAACTCTTGCCAGGGCAAACTGTCAAGCAGTAGAAATCAGAGGAAATGTATTCAGAAGGGCCCCCAATAATCAATGCAACGAGGTTTTAAGGCCAGGCTGGATGTGGCTGTGAGCAACCTGCTGTAGTGTGAGGTGTCCCTGCCCATGGCAGGGGGTTGGAACTGGCTGAACCCTGAAGTGCCTTCCAACCCTGACAATTCTGTCCTTCTATGATTTTGGTATACTCTCTCAGGATGATGCAGTTGGTGAAGGTACTAACAGTGATAGGACCTGGGGGAATGGATCCAAGCTAGAGGAGGGAGATTTAGATTAGATGTTAGGAAAAAGTTGTTCACCATAAGGGAAGTTTTGTGTCCTGGAAGTGCTTACATGCACAGCACAAGCTGCTTCTGGAAACTACTGCCAACATGCATGGCAATGCCTTCTCCCTTCCTCTGTGTGATTTTCATTCAAAGGGTGTATTTTTCTCTTAGAATACACAGCAAATGTCTGCAGTAAACCAGTCACAAATACCATGACAATTAGGAATTAATCACAGAATCAACCAGGTCAGAAGAGACCTCCAAGATCATCCAGTCCAACCAATCACCCAGCCCTAACTAATCAAGCAGACCATGGCACTGAGTGCCTCAGCCAGGCTTTTCTTAAACACCTCCACGAATGGGGACTCCACCACCTCCCTGGGCAGCACATTCCAATGGCCAATCTCTCTTGCTGGGAAGAATTTCTTCCTCAACTCCAGCCTAAACCTCCCCTGGCACAGCTTGAGACTGTGTCCTCTTGTTCTGGTGCTGCTTGCCTGCAAGAAGAGACCAACCTCCACCTGGCTACAACCTCCCTTCAGGGAGCTGTAGAGAGCAAGAAGGTCTCCCCTGAGCCTCCTCTTCTGCAGGCTAAGCAACCCCAGCTCCCTCAGCCTCTCCTCACAGGCCTGTGCTCCAGACCCCTCCCCAGCTATCAGGTCTCTCACTCCAACACAAGGACAGAGTTTCCATCATGTCTGACAGGTTGCTCTGAGCTATTTCAACAACCAATACTAACACTGAGCTCAACACACCATCAGGTTACGTGAGGGTGTTACCAAGTGATCTCTCTGGAGTTGAAAGGAAGTAAAATGGGAACTTCAGAACTGCACATCAAAGATAGTTCTGGCTCAATTTTCAACAGTTTACAGTAAGTTTTCCACACTCTATCCTGGAACTTCTTACTCAGCTGAAGAATCTCCTGAGGAAATTCTCATTTAAGGCTTCCATGCACTTTGATCTGTTGCAGTGCCGTGGAAGAGAAGTTGTATGTGCTGCTCAACTTTGATTTCAGTTGTTTCAGTAACATCCAAGCTCTTAAGCATTTAGCAGAAGAGTCTTACTAAATGCTGAAAAGACCACTGGAAACAGAACCGAACTGCAACACTGACAAACCTGGGCCTTTGGAGTCAGCAGAGGAGAAGACTGAGAGGGGATCTAAACAATGTCTGTAACTGAGTTATGAACTATCTCTACCTACTCTGCCCTAGTGAGGCACCACCTGGAATATTGCACCCAGTTCTGGGCTCCCCAGTTCAAGAGGGACAGGGATCTGCTGGAGAGAGTCCAACAGAGGGCTACAAGAATGCTGAAGGGACTGCAGCACTGCCTGGGGAGGAGAGGATGAGAGCCCTGGGGCTGGTTAGTCAGGAGAGAAGACTGAGAGTGGATCTGATCAATATAAATAGATGACAGCTGAGTGTCAGGAAGGAAGGCACAGCCTCTGCCCATTGTGCCCTAGGACAGGACAAGGGGCAATGGATGGCAATTGCAGTACAGGAAGTTCCACCTCAACATGAGGAAGAACTTCTTCACTGTGAGGGTCCCAGAGCCCTAGAGCAGGCTGCCCAGAGGGGTTGTGGAGTCTCCTTCTCTGGAGCCTTTCCAGCCCTGTCTGGATGTGTTCCTGTGTGACCTGTTGTGGTGGAGTAGGAAGGTTCCCCCCACACACACAAAAGAATCACAGTATCACAGTATAACCAAGGTTGGAAGAGACCCCAAGGATCATCAAGTCCAACCAATTCCACAGCTGGATTCTATGCTCCTGCTCTGGCAGGGGGTTGGACTGGAAGATCTCCAGAGGTCCCTTCCAACTCCGAACATTCTGTGAGCCTGTGACTGAAGAACCACCAAAGCTTTACTTGACGTGGAGGCTACATCAGTTTACATAACTCTGCTTTAAAACACTTTGGCCTTCTACACTTGTGTCACAGTTTACAATTCCATACAAAGGTAAAAAACTCTAAATGGGCACATTTTTGAGTCATTTCTGCCCAGAGAGGTTGTCAAGTCTCCTTGTCTTGCCTGGTGGTATTCCTGTGTGACTTCCTCTAGGTAATCCTGCTCTGGCTTCAGGGGTTGGATTGGATGATCTTTCAAGGTCCCTTCCAAGCCCTAACATTCTGTGATTTAAGGACCTTGAGATGCTGGAACGTGCCCAGAGAAGGGCAACAAGGATGGGGAGAGGTCTGGAGCACAGCCCTGTGAGGAGAGGCTGAGGGAGCTGGGGTTGCTTAGCCTGCAGAAGAGGAGGCTCAGGGGAGACCTTCTTGCTCTCTCCAACTCCCTGAAGGGAGGTTGTAGCCAGGTGGGGGTTGGTCTCTTCTCCCAGGCAAGCAGCACCAGAACAAGAGGACACAGTCTCAAGCTGTGCCAGGGGAGGTTTAGGCTGGAGTTGAGGAGGAAATTCTTCCCAGCAAGAGAGATTGGCCATTGGAATGTGCTGCCCAGGGAGGTGGTGGAGTCCCCATTCGTGGAGGTGTTCAAAAAAGGCTTGGATGTGGCACTTGGAGCCATGGTTTAGTTGCCAGGAGGTGTCAGGTAATAGGTTGGACTTGATGATGTCTGAGGTCCTTTCCAACCTGGTTGATTCTGTGATTCTGCTTTTTTTCTACCCAACCCTCTCATTCTATGGTTACAGCATAGTGCCATCTGCTGCACATTTGTTTCTGTACAGCTCTTCCACCCACCAAAACCTACAGAAAGCATCATGATGGTTTATTTAAAACCCTTGAGGGCGAGCAGTCTCCTGCAAGAGGCAATTTTGCCACCACCATGTGATACAAAAAACAACAACCCTAAAGATTGAGCTCTGCATATTCTATTCTGTGAGTACACAAAAGGCTGCACAGCTTTCTGCTAACATTATGGGTGGCTGCTGAATAAAGAAATCAAGTGAAGCCAGAGGGAACCACTGGTTTGTTTTGGCTTTTTTTTCCTCTGGGAATGGAAAACGATTTCCATGGTCACAGCTGGGGTTTACATCAATCTTCTTCAATTAAATATTAATAAGCATTTTTTTTTAACCATCTTCCCTCATTAACAACTAATGATGCCACAGACTGGCAGGAAGCTGCCAACTTTCAGAGTTCACTTTCCTCCAGCTTAAAATGCCCCTCACAAACACCTGCTCTGTCTTGAAACAGTAATACAGTTTGAACAGTAGGGTAAAAGGTGGGAAAAGTGAAACGGGGGGGGAAAGGGTAAAAGGGGAAGAAAGAAAGGGGGAAAAGTGTAAAAGGGGAAAAAAGGGAAAAAAAGGGGAAGAGGGAAAACGAAAATGGGGGGAAGGTAAAAGGGGGAAAAAAGGTAAAAAAGAGAAAAATGGGAAAAAAAAGGAAGGGGGGAAAAGGGGAAAAAGGGTAAGGGGGGAAAGGGGGAAAAAAGGGTAAGAGGGGAAAAGGGGGAAAAAGGGTAAGAGGGGGAAAAGGGGGAAAAAAAGGGGAAAGGGGGGGAAGAGGGGGAAGAGGGGGAAGAGGGGGAAGAGGGGGGAAGAGGGGGAAGAGGGGGAAGAGGGGGAAAGAGGGGGAAAGAGGGGGGGGAAAGAGGGGGAAAGAGGGGGAAAGAGGGGGAAAGAGGGGGGAAGAGAGGGGAAAAGAGAGGGGGAAGAGGGGGAAGAGGGGGAAGAGGGGGGGAAGAGGGGGGAAGAGAGGGGGGAAGAGGGGGAAGAGGGGGGAAGAGGGGGAAGAGGGGGAAGAGGGGGAAGAGGGGGAAGAGGGGGAAGAGGGGGGAAGAGGGGGGAAGAGGGGGAAGAGGGGGGAAAGGGGGAAAGAGGGGGAAAGAGGGGGAAAGAGGGGGAAAGAGGGGGAAAGAGGGGGAAAGAGGGGGAAAGAGGGGGAAAGAGGGGGAAAGAGGGGGAAAGAGGGGGAAAGAGGGGGAAAGAGGGGGGGAAAGAGGGGGAAAGAGGGGGAAAGAGGGGGAAAGAGGGGGAAAGAGGGGGAAAGAGGGGGAAAGAGGGGGAAAGAGGGGGAAAGAGGGGGAAAGAGGGGGAAAGGGGAAAGAGGGGGAAAGAGGGGGAAAGAGGGGGAAAGAGGGGGAAAGAGGGGGAAAGAGGGGGAAAGGGGGAGGGGGGAAAGAGGGGGAAAGAGGGGGAAAGAGGGGGAAAGAGGGGGAAAGAGGGGGAAAGAGGGGGAAAGAGGGGGAAAGAGGGGGAAGAGGGGGAAAGAGGGGGAAAGAGGGGGAAAGAGGGGGAAAGAGGGGGAAAGAGGGGGAAAGAGGGGGAAAGAGGGGGAAAGAGGGGGAAAGAGGGGGAAAGAGGGGGAAAGAGGGGGAAAGAGGGGGAAAGAGGGGGAAAGAGGGGGAAAGAGGGGGGAAAGAGGGGGAAAGAGGGGGAAAGAGGGGGAAAGAGGGGGAAAGAGGGGGAAAGAGGGGGAAAGAGGGGGGGGGGAAAGAGGGGGAAAGAGGGGGAAAGAGGGGGAAAGAGGGGGAAAGAGGGGGAAAGAGGGGGAAAGAGGGGGAAAGAGGGGGAAAGAGGGGGAAAGAGGGGGAAAGAGGGGGAAAGAGGGGGAAAGAGGGGGAAAGAGGGGGAAAGAGGGGGAAAGAGGGGGAAAGAGGGGGAAAGAGGGGGAAAGAGGGGGAAAGAGGGGGAAAGAGGGGGGGGAAAGAGGGGGAAAGAGGGGGAAAGAGGGGGAAAGAGGGGGGAAAGAGGGGGAAAGAGGGGGGAAAGAGGGGGAAAGAGGGGGAAGAGGGGGAAAAAGGGGGGAAGAGGGGGAAAAAGGGGGAAGAGGGGGAAAAGGGGGGAAGAGGGGGAAAAAGGGGGAAGAGGGGGAAAAAAGGGGGAAGAGGGGGAAAAAGGGGGGAAGAGGGGGAAAAGGGGGAAGAGGGGGAAAAGGGGGGGAAGAGGGGGAAAAAGGGGGGAAGAGGGGGAAAAGGGGGAAGAAGGGGGGAAAAGGGGGAAGAGGGGGAAAAAGGGGGGGAAGAGGGGGAAAAAGGGGGGAAGAGGGGAAAAAGGGGGAAGAGGGGGAAAAGGGGGAAGAGGGGGAAAAGGGGGAAGAGGGGGAAAAAGGGGGGAAGAGGGGGAAAAGGGGGGAAGAGGGGGAAAAAGGGGGGAAGAGGGGGAAAAGGGGGAAGAGGGGGAAAAGGGGGGAAGAGGGGGAAAAGGGGGAAGAGGGGGAAAAGGGGGAAGAGGGGAAAAAAGGGGAAAAGGGGGAAAAGGGGGAAAAGGGGGAAAAGGGGGAAAAGGGGTAAGAGGGGGAAAAAGGGGGAAAAGCGTAAGGGGGAAAAGGGGCAAGAGACGGAAAAAGGGGGAAAGGGGAAAAAGGGGGAAAAGAGGAAAACAGGCTAAAAGGAAAAAAATGGGGGAAAAGGGGGCAAAAAGGAAGAGAAAAAAGGGCAAAAAGAAAAAAGGATAAAAAGGAAAAAAGAATGGGTAAAAAAGGGTAAAAGGGAAAAAGAAAGAGGAAAAAAGAAAGGGAAAGGGTAAAAGGGAAAAAAAGAAAGGAAAAAAAGGGTAAAAGAAAAAAAAAGGGGGGTAAAAGAGAAAAAAGAAAGGGAAAAAATGGTAAAAGGGGGGAAAAAATGCATCTTTGGAAGACAGGCAACAAAGTGTTCAGAAATTCTTTGGGATAATACGTCTCAGCACAATTACTTCATCAGAGTGCACTGAAATGAGTCTGAAATGAGTAAAGGAGTGAGATGCATTTGCCTCACCTGTAGATATTTCTACTTCATCTGCACTGGGTTTGGCCGAGCTGGAGTTAATTCTCCCAGTCAGGGCTGAACCATCACATCATCCTTCCCTTCTCAGGTGAATCACTCTGGAGGACTCCATTCCTTTCCTGATGAGCATTTTATCTTTCCTTGGAGACCCTTAACAGACCAGCCTTTCAAGTGGCTAAAAAGTTCACTCTGGTTTAGAGAACAGACACATTCATGGAATCACCCAGGTTGGAAAAGGCCTCAGAGATCATCAAGTCCAACCTATTGCCTATCACCCAACACCTCCTGACAACTAAGCCATGGCTCCAAGTGCCACGTCCAATCTCTTTTTGAACACCTCCAGGGATGGTGACTCCACCACCTCCCTGGGCAGCACATTCCAATGGCCAGTCTCTTTCTGCAAAGAGCTTTCTCCTCAGCTTGAGCCTAAACTTCCCCTGGCACAACTTGAGACTGTGTCCTCTTGTTCTGGTGCTGATTGCCTGGGAGAAGAGACCAACCCCCACCTGGCTACAACCTCCCTTCAGGGAGTTGCAGAGAGCAATAAGGTCCCTGCGATGGTGACAGAGCACTGTAACAGGCTGCCCAGGGGGGTTGTGGAGTCTTCTTCCCTGGAGATACTCAAACCCTGCCTGGATGTGTTCCTGTGTGATCTGCTCTGGGTGCTCCTGCTCTAGCAGGGGGTTGGACTGGATGAGCTTTCCAGGTCCCTCCCAACCCCTAACATTCTGTGATTCTGTGATTCACAGAATTATTGAGGCTGGAATAGACCCCTGAGACCATCAAGTCCAGCCTATGACCTAACACCACCACCATTTGGTGTCAACCCTGGCTCCACAGCTCTTGAGAAAAAGCAGTTCATTTCAATCAATAGCCTGACCTGCCAAAAAGCTCTCTAGTCTAAAACTGAGAAAATCACACTTACCTCCTGTGACAGCCACAAAACCTGTCAGACAGATCTGCCTGAAAGGAACACACTCATTCAGCAACCTGAAGCTGCCGGAGCGAGTCCAGAGGAGGACCACAAAGATGATCCAAGGGCCTGGGCACTTCTGCTGTGAGGCTAGGCCTAGGGAGCCAGGGGTGTACAGCCTAGTGAAGAGAAGGCTCAGGGGGGACCTTATAGCCGCCTTCCAACACATGGAGGGATCCTACAGGAAAGCTGGAGAGGGACTTTTGGTAATGGTGTCCAGGAACAGGACAAAGGGAAACGGTTTTAGGCTGAGGGAGAGTATATTTAGACATGATCTTAGGAAGAAGTTCTTCAGTATGAGGGTGGTGAGACCCTGGAATAGGCTGCCCATGGAAGCTGTGGATGTCTCCTCCCTGGGGGTCTTCAGGGTCAGGGTGGATGAGGCCTTGAGCAGCCGAGTCTAGTTGAGAGGCTCCCTGAGCACGGTGGGGAGGTTGGAGTAGATGATCTCTGAGGTCTCTTCCAACCTAAACCATTCTATGAGATCCATGAAGTGTCCTCCTTTATGGCTTGTACAAAACCATTGGTGTCAACAAATAACCTGCTTGAGCAGTCTGCTGATGACTGCTTCTGGCAGTATGTTTAGGAAGAAAGCTCCAAGGAGACCTAACTGTGGCCTTCCAGTATCTGAAGGGGGCTAGAAGAAAGCTGGGGAGGGACTTTTGAGGGTGTCAGGGAGTGATAGGACTGGGGGGACGAAGCAAAACTAGAAATGGGTAGATTCAGATTAGATGCCAGGAAGAAGTTGTTCCCCATGAGGGTGGTGAGAGGCTGGCACAGGTTGCCCAGGGAGGTGGTGGAAGCCTCATCCCTGGAGGTTTTGAAGGCCAGGCTGGATGTGGCTGTGAGCAACCTGCTGTAGTGTGAGGTATGCCTGCCCATGGGAGGGGGTTGGAACCAGACAATCCTTGAGGTCCCTTCCAACTCTGGCAGTTCTGTGATGCTAAGTTCCTTTCTCAGATCCTCAGCACAGTAGGCTAATCCCCACACCTCCCACGTTCAGCCGGCGAACAGACTAATCACAAATGCAAAACTCTCCAGCAGCTTCAGATGGCACTTGATATGAGAGCTGCTTCCAGTCAGGCATGACTGCAAATCATCCACTAAAACCCTTCAGCTTGCACAACACAACAGCAGCTGAATGATGATTTTCTGGGGTGCTCATGTGAGACTTCCTTGGGTAAAAAAAAAGAAAGAAAGGATAATCACTTCTTATTCTGTACTCTGCATTTCCTCTTTTTCCCTGGGGAGGTTTCTCCCTTGTGAAATCAGCACTACGTGGCCACCTAATTTAATTTTGTTCAGGCTGTTCAGCAGGAGGCACAGAGGTTCCTCTACAGAACAGAAATTGCACAGAGAAAGCTCTGGGGGACAACACAGCACTTTCAGGGAAATTGTCTCAATGTTAGCCGAGCTGCTGCTTTATTTCTCTGCACTTTAGCAAGCCCTCACTTGAGGATGCTCTAAAATGGGCAGAGCAGGAGACTTATGATCCTTCCCTCTATACAGTATTTTTTTTGCCAATATCTGTTAGAGTGAAAGAGAACTGGGGGGAGAAGGGGATGAGATGGGGAAGGAGAGAGGAAAAGGAAGAAAAGGGGGGGGAAGGGGGAAGGAAGAAAAGGGGGAAGAGAAGAAAAGGGGGAAGAGAAGAAAAGGGGGAAGGGAAGGGAAGAAAAGGGGGAAGGGAAGAAAAGGGGGAAGGGAAGGGAAGAAAGGGGGAAGAGAAGAAAAGGGGGAAGAGAAGAAAAGGGGGAAGGGAAGAAAAGGGGGGGGAAGAAGGAAGAAAAGGGGGAAGGGAAGAAAAGGGGAAGGGAAGAAAAGGGGGAAGGGAAGAAAAGGGGGAAGGGAAGAAAAGGGGGAAGAGAAGAAAAGGGGGGGGAAAAGAGAAGAAAAGGGGGAAGAGAAGAAAAGGGGGAAGAGAAGAAAAGGGGGAAGAGAAGAAAAGGGGGAAGAGAAGAAAAGGGGGAAGGAAGAAGAAGAAAAGGGGGAAGAGAAGAAAAGGGGGAAGAGAAAAGATAAAAAAATGAAAGCTAAAAGGAAAGAAAAAGGGTAAGAGAAAAGGATAGAGAGAAAATAAAGAGAGAAATCCTCATGATCAAATCCTAAAGAGATCCAATCTGTCAAGACACCAAAGCACAGGGCTTGAGTTTAGCATTTTTCATTTGTTTGAGGGGTTTCTGAGCTTGTTTTGGGGGTTTTGATTGGGTAAAGTTTCTCTCAAAAATGAACCCAAACAAACTAAACCAAACAAACTCCCCAGTACAATTTAAATCCAGCCCTAACACTCTGTGATTCTGAGACTCTGTGAAATTACTGAGAAGCAAAGCCAGGATTCGTTTGCTGGTAAGATGCACGTGCACGGGAGATCTGAAGAAGGGATGAATCTTGAGCAGGGGAGAAGAGGGAAGCACACTTAATAGAATCACTGAATTGTCAGGCTTGGAAGAGACCTCAAGGGTCAGCCAGTTCCAACCCCCTGCCATGGGCAGGGACACCTCACACTACAGCAGGTTGCTCACAGCCACATCCAGCCTGGCCTTCAAAACCTCCAGGGATGAGGCTCCCACCACCTCCCTGGGCAACCTGTGCCCGTCTCTCACCACTCTCTTGGGGAACAACTTCTTCCTCACATCCAATCTGAATCTCCCCTCCTTTAGCTGGGATCTATTCCCCCTAGAGCAAAGCAGAACTGTTGGCACAGGCTCACAGGATGTCAGGGGTTGGAAGGGACCCAAAGCGATCATCAAGTACAAACAAATACTGCTGGAAGTCACATAAATTCTACAGGATTTTAAGGGAGAAAGGCTCTTCTGAAGCACTCCAGAATTCTACAGCATTCCTTCAATAGAAATATTTCTGTTCATCTGGCTGCTACAAAGCTGTGATATCCCTGACACCTCCATACACTGTCAGTCACAACTGCTTTGGATTCTCTGTGTGCATCACCTATGGAACAAGAACTCATAGAGCCAACCAGGTAGGAAAAGACCTCAGAGATCATCAAGTCCAACCTATTAGCTAACACCTCATGACAACTCAAACATGGCTCCAAGTGCCACATCCAAGCCTTTTATGAACACCTCCAGGGACGGTGACTCCACCACCTCCCTGGGCAGCACATCCCAATGACAAATGACTCTCTCCGTGAAGAACTTCTGCCTCACCTCGAGCCTAAACTTCCCTTGGTGCAGCTTGAGACTGTGTCTCCTTGTTCTGGTGCTGGTTGCTAGAGTGAAGAGACCAACCTCTTCCTGGCAATGGCCTTCCTATTCCAGTGGCCAATTACTATTTCTGGGAAGAACTTTCTCCTCACCTCCAGCCTAAACCTCCCCTGGCACAGCTTGAGACTGTGTCCTCTTGTTCTGGTGCTGCATGCCTGGGAGAAGAAACCAACCCCCACCTGGCTACAACCTCCCTTCAGGGAGTTGGAGAGAGCAAGAAGGTCACCCCTGAGCCTCCTCTTCTCCAGGCTAAGCAACCCCAGCTCCCTCAGCCTCTCCTCACAGGGCTGTGCTCCAGACCCCTCCCCAGCCTCTTTGCCCTTCTCTGGACACCTTCCAGCATCTCAACATCTTCCCTAAACTGAGCAGCCCAGAACTGGACACAGGACTCAAGGTGTGGCATAACCAGTGCTGAGGACAGGGCACGATGACTTCCCTGCTCCTGCTGGCCACATTATTTCTGATCCAGACCCAGAATTCTAGTGCAGCACTAAAAGTCTCTGAAAGCTAAAATAGTTTTTTGTTCTGCCATGTGTGGGTGCATTGACTCGAAATTTAATTGAAACCAGCAGCAATTTTCACAGGTGCACAGGGAGAAGAAAGGAACAGCGCTGCCGCTGGGGAGAGAGTTGAAAGCAGCATGTGCAGGTAGGAAAGATCAAGCATGATTGATTGAAATCATGGGAATTCATTCAGACTCTCCCAGGCCTGCACTATGATCACTGCCTTTTAGCCAGACCGCTCAAATAAGAGGCATAAAACATGACACAACATGGCTGGAGCTGGAATTACTCCCCTAATGAGGACAGGATGAGAGAATTGGGGTTGTTCAGTCTGGAGAAGAGAAGGCTCCAAGGAGACCTTATTGTGGCCTTCCAGTATCTGAAGGGGGCTACAAGAAAGCTGGGGAGGGACTTTTGAGGGTGTCAGGGAGTGATAGGACTGGGGGGAATGGATGCCAGCTAGAGCAGGGCATAGGTTGGACTTGATGATGTGGAAGGTCTTTTCCAACCTGGTTAATTCTATTCTATTCTATTCTATTCTATTCTATTCTATTCTATTCTATTCTATTCTATTCTATTCATTTTTAAAGGCAAAATTACTGGGATTGTTAATATAAAACTATGCACATATACTTTATGTTCATATATATCCACACACGTGTGTGCAGCTCCAGTTCTGGAGCCCCTGTAACAAGAAGGGTCTGGAGGTGCTGGAAGGTGTCCAGAGAAGGGCCACAAGGATGAGCAGAGGGCTGGAGCTGCTCTGCTATGAGGACAGACTGAGGGAGTTGGGGCTGTCCAGTCTGGAGAAGAGAAGGCTCCAAGGAGACCTAATTGTGGCCTTGCAGCATCTGAAGGGGCTACAAGAAAGCTGGGGAAGGACTTGTTAGGGTGTCAGTGGGGACTGACAGGACTGGAGGAATGGAGCAAAACTAGAAATGGGTAGATTCACATTGGATGTTAGGAAGAAGTTCTTCCCCAGGAGGGCGGTGAGAGACTGGCACAGGTTGCCCAGGGAGGTGGTGGAAGCCTCATCCCTGGAGGTTTTGCTGTCGTGTGAGGTGGCCAGGCTGGATGTGGCTTTAACCTCCCCAGTCCTGCAGCCAGTTTCAGAGCTAGCTGCCGACCATTATTTCCAACCATGAACAAACAGCACCTTTTCATTATTGGTTTTGACAAAGTCATGAAAGCTTAGATTAAGCTTCTATTAAAACTTACAGTTTATGACAGATTTGTCAGGTTTAATTTATGTCTGGCACAGTTGTATCAAATTATCTCAATTTGAGACTTTATGATCTGATTTCTACCAAGGGAGAACTTATTATTTGGTAGCAAATGATTTAAACTACTGCAGATCAGTTGAGAGAAGAAGCCATCCAAAGGAATTTACTATCAGAGGCAAACATGTTTACTTTACTCCCTCAGAATGCCTTTCTCTACTTAAACAGACTGCCATGTAATGGACACCATTTTATGTATTACAATGAATTTCCTTCTGTATTGGAAAGTCCATGACACAGACTTCCTTAGGTCAGAGATCTGGTTTCCCATCAATTCATAGAATCCTAGAATCAATAAGGTTGGAAAAGACCTCAGGGATCATCAAGTCCAACCTGTCACCCAACACCTCATGACTACTAAACCATGGCACCAAGTGCCACATCCAATCCCCTCTTGAACACCTCCAGGTGACTCCACCACCTCCCTGGGCAGCACATTCCAATGGCCAACATCTCTCCCTGTGAAGAACTTTCATTTCCTTCATTTGTACTGCCCCCATTAAAAGAATCAGGCACAAACAAAATCATAGAATCAATAACATTGGAAAAGACCTCAGAGATCATCAAGTCCAACCTGTTACCTAATACCTAACACCTCCTGACAACTAAACCATGGCTCCCAAGTGCCACATTCAATCCCTTCTTGAACACCTCCAGGGATGGTGACTCCATCACCTCCCTGGGCAGCACATTCCAATGGCCAATCTCTCTTGCTGGGAAGAATTTCTTCCTAACATCCAGCCTAAACCTCCCCTGGCACAGCTTGAGACTGTGTCCTCTTGTTCTGGTGCTGCTTGACTGGGAGAAGAAACCAACCCCCACCTGGCTACAACCTCCCTTCAGGGAGTTGTAGAGAGCAAGAAGGTCTCCCTGAGCCTCCTCTTCTCCAGGCTAAGCAACCCCAGCTCCCTCAGCCTCTCCTCACAGGGCTGTGCTCCAGACCTCTCCCCAGCCTCGTTGCTCTTCTCTGGACATGTAACAAAAGACCCTTCCTAAGAAATTGCCCAAAAGAAAGCAATACAGCAAAACCAGAATGCTGTTAACCCAGGGCTAGGTGAGACTCAGAGGATTGTCATGTCCTCTGTCTTCAGGATCCCCCATTTTGTCCCCCAATTTTCCCCCATTTTTGTTAGCCTCATCCCTGGAGGTTTCTGCAGCCAGGCTGGATGTGGCTGTGAGCAGCCTGCTGTAGTGTGAGGTGTCCCTGCCCATGGCAGAGGGGTTGGAACTGGCTGATCCTTGAGGTCCCTTCCAACCCTGACAATTCTCTGATTCTCAGCACACATTTCTTGGTCAAACATCTCAATACACCTCAATACAAGAGAGATGTGGAGCAATGATTGTATGGTCCTGCTCTGGCAGAAGGGTTGCAGTTGACCTCTTTGTGTCCCCTGCCATCCTGTGATCAGTAGGGGTGCAATGAAGCAGGGATCTCCAGGGACCAATTGCAGTTTCCAGGTCTCCCAAAAGGAACCCTTGGAGCTCCACTCTTAGAAGTAAAACCCTTCAAGGAAAAGCACAGAAAGCAGCAGGAGAGAAATCTGCCCCCGAGTTGACCCAGCAGCAGAAAGCATCAGTCAGAGACTCAGTTCAGGATAGTGAGAAGTGAGGTCAGGCACAGGCCAGCTCTGGAGATGCAGCTTCTGCAGGCATATCATCAGTTGCAGTTTTCTCCACCTTTCCCCCCACATTGTTACACACTACAATACACACAAGTTCTGCCAAAATGATCACTCTGGGATTTAATGCCTGCTTCAGTAACTGCTCTACTTGTGGAAGATCACAGAATCATACCATCATAGAAATGGTAGGGCTGCTCCTTGTGCTGGCATTGGGCATCCCCAGCAGAGCCTGGCTCCAGCCTCTGGGCACTCACCCTGCACATCTTGATCAACATGAACGAGGTCCCCTCTCAGGCTCCTCCTCACCATGCTACAGAGCCCTCAGCTCCCTCAGCCTCTTCTCACAAGGAAGATGTTCCATTCCCTTTATCATTTTTGTGGCTCTGTGCTGGACTCTGACAAGCAGTTCCCTGAGGTCCTTCTTGACCTGAGGGGCCCAGAACTGGACACAAGATTCCAGATGTGGCCTCACCAGGGCAGAGCAGAGAGGGAGAAGAACCTCCCTTGACCTACTAACCACAGCCCTTCTAATCCACCCCAGAATGGCCTTGGCCTTCTTGGCCACAAGAGCACGTTGCTGGCTCATGGTCAACCTCCCATCCACCAGGACCTCCAGGTCCTTTTCCCCTTCCCTGCTCTCCAGCAGCTCAGTCCCCAGCCTGTATTGGTAGATGGAGCTGCTCTTTCCCAGGTGCAGTTTGGACTGTTCCACTTCTCAAGCCTGCTGAGACCCTCTGGAAGGCATCCCTGCCCCCAAAGGAGCCCACTGCACCACACAGCTTGGTGGCATCAGCAAACTGCACTCAATGCCATTGTCCATGCAACTGACATGGATGTTCAACAGCACTGGCCCCAGAACAGACCCTTGAGGAGCTCCACTTGTCCCTGGTCTCCTCCGGGACGTGGAGCCATTGCTCACAACCACAGAATCACCAAGGTTGGAAGAGACCTCAAAGATCATCAAGTCCAACCTCTCACCACAGACCTCATGACTAAACCATGGCACCAAGTGCCACGTCCAATCCCCTCTTGAACACCTCCAGGGACGGTGACTCCACCACCCCCCCTGGGCAGCACATTCCAATGGCCAATCTCTCTTCCTGGGAAGAATTTTCTCCTCACCTCCTGCCTAAACCTCCCCTGGCGCAGCTTGAGACTGTGTCCTCTTGTTCTGGTGCTGGGTGCCTGGGAGAAGAGACCAACCCCCACCTGGCTACAACCTCCCTTCAGGGAGTTGTAGACAGCAAGAAGGTCTCCCTGAGCCTCCTCTTCTCCAGGCTAAGCAACCCCAGCTCCCTCAGCCTCTCCTCACAGGGCTGTGCTCAAGGCCTCTCCCCAGCCTCGTTGCCCTTCTCTGGACACATTCAAGTGTCTCAATGAACCCTCTGACTCCTTTTCATTCAAAATGATTCTGAAGTTCTGCCTAATGGAAAATGAGATTTTTTTTTTTTTTCCCCAACAGAAAATTAAGTTTTACTTAAAATGAAAGCAAAACACTGAACAAAATGTTGTGTCTCCACTACACACACCAAATGGAGTCATAATGTGCTCATGCTTGAACAGACACACAGCCTTCAACCCAGTAATAAACTCAGACTCCACTGCCTTGCAGTAGCTAATCAAATTTTAGCCTCCTTTTCATTTCTGCTCAGCTTCAAGTGGATGAAGGGAACATCCAGAAGGAAGCCATTCTAGGAAACATCTGAATTTGGTTTCATTGTCATTCCATTTGTTTACCTTTGATTCTGTGGCAATAGCCCTAGCTCCCAGATCTGAAACCAAAGCAGCAAAATGCTGATTATTGCCTTCTCTCCTTTTTTTTTCATTCCCCAAAGAGAACATCAGACAGGATATTAAAACACATCTCATCTCCAAACACCTAATTACCATATATTTAAGAGATGGCATGCAGGGGAAAAAAAATTACTAATAAAAAGGCTTCAAAGCAGAAGTGAATGGTGATATTTACTATTCTGCAGGCTGCTCCCCCACCCATCCCAGAATTGTCAGGCTTGGAAGGGGCCTCAAGGATCAGCCAGTTCCAACCCCCCTGCCATGGGCAGGGACACCTCACACTGCAGCAGGTTGCTCGCAGCCACATCCAGCCTGGCCTTCAAAACCTCCAGGGATGAGGCTTCCACCACCTCCCTGGGCACTCTGCTCCTTAGGGACACAGGGACAGACACCTCAGGCCCCTGGGCCACAGGTACATCAAAAGCAAGCATCTGTGTAATTCAGTCAGCATTTACTGAATGACTTCTGCAGCTGAATTTAACTGATGGGACCATCCAACCCCTGTTCCTATCCTGCACTCAGGCACTGCCCAGCAGCACTGCGGCTCGTGGAGCTGTGAAGCTGGGGCTCAACCAAACCATCATTCTCCTGGCTTTTCTCTCAGTGACTCTTCAACCTTTCAGTCATTAGCTGCAGTGTCCCAGGTTCAGCAAGTGGCATGAAGAACACCTCTCTCCTGGCAGTCTGGAGCACTGCCGGCAGGAGGAACGGGGCTGCTGCTCAGGTGATGGAGAATCATAGAACGGTCAGGATTGGAAGGGACCTCAAGGATCATCCAGTTCC
The DNA here is from genome assembly GCA_033816785.1 of Picus viridis. Taxonomy (NCBI): domain Eukaryota; kingdom Metazoa; phylum Chordata; class Aves; order Piciformes; family Picidae; genus Picus; species Picus viridis. The sequence continues at coordinate 53,936,051 of CM066567.1, forward strand.
AACCTCCCCACCATGGGCAGGGACACCTCACACTAGAGCAGGTTGTCCAGAGCCACATCCAGCCTGGCCTTCAAAACCTCCAGGGATGAGGCTTCCACAACCTCCCTGGGCAACCTGTGTCCAGTTCTGGGCTCCTCAATTTAAGAAAGACATTGAGATACTTGAAGGTGTCCAGAGAAGGGCAACGAGGCTGGGGAGGGGTCTGGAGCACAGCCCTGGGAGGAGAGGCTGAGGGAGCTGGGGTTGCTTAGCCTGGAGAAGAGGAGGCTCAGGGCAGACCTTCTTGCTCTCTCCAACTCCCTGAAGGGAGGTTGTAGCCAGGTGGGGGTTGGTTTCTTCTCCCAGGCAACCAGCACCAGAACAAGAGGACACAGTCTCAAGCTGTGCCAGGGGAGGTTTAGGCTGGAGGTGAGGAGAAAATTCTTCACAAGAGGAGTAATTGGCCATTGGAATGTGCTGCCCTGGGAGGTGGTGGAGTCATCATCCCTGGAAGTGTTCAAGAAGGGATCGGATGTGGTTCTTGAAGCCATGATTTAGTTAGTCAGGAGGTGTTGGGTGACAGGTTGGACTTGATGATCTCTGAGGTCTTTTCCAACCTTATTGATTCCGTGATTAGATGGAAGTCTGAACCCTGGATGCAGGCATCAGATTTGATCAGCAGAACTTTGGAAAGCCTCAGACAGAGGCTGAGTGGAAAGCCTGAAGATCTCTGCAACACAGGCTGCAGAGGGAGAGAAATCCTTCCTGGAACATTTCTGTAGTCTGTCTGAGAGTCTGACAGAAAATGACATAACCTTCCTTTCATCAGCTAAGAGAAGTCAGCCACAACGAAAACATTTCCCCAGTGGGAGTTGCTTTGTGGAAACAGATTGGAAGAAAATATAAAAGATGCTCTCATGGATATTTATCCTTTACAATATCCTCTGTGTCCTGATTTGCTCAGTTCAGTAATCACAAGAATTATCTTTCTACTTTGCTACTTTGGCTCAAGTTTCTTAAAAAAATATGAATTGTTTTTCTTTCCATGCAGCCCCACAGCCCTTCCAAACCAAGCCACAAACCCAGCCCTTGGGGTAAGTATCTGCATATAAAGGACCACAGTGGATCACAGGACATTAGGGGTTGGAAGGGACCTCTGGAGATCTTCCAGTCCAACCCCCCTGCCAGAGCAGGACCATAGAATCCAGCACAGATCACACAGGAACACATCCAGACAGGGCTGCAAAGGCTCAGAGAGACTCAGAGAGAACGAGACTCCACAACCTCTCTGGGCAGTCTGTTTCTGTGCTCTGCAATCCTTTACAGTGAAGAAGTTTCACCCCATGTTGAGGTGGAATTTCCTGTGTCGGAGTTTCCTTCCATTACCCCTTGTCCTATCTCAGGGCACAAGTGAGCAGAGCCTGTCCCTTCCTTCCTGACCCCCAGCCCTCAGATATTGATAGGCATTGATCAGATCCCCTCTCAGTCTTCTCCTCTCCAGTCTAAACAGCCCCAGGGCTCTCAGCCTCTCCTCCCCAGGCAGTGCTGCAGTCCCTTCAGCATCCTTGTAGCCCTCCCTTGGACTCTCTCCAGCAGATCCCTGTCCCTCCTGAACTGGGGAGCCCAGAACTGGATGCAATATTCTCGGTGATGCCTCACCAGGGCAGAGTAGAGGGGGAGGAGAACCTCCCTGGATCTGCTGGACACACTCCTCTGAATGCACCCCAGGACCCCATTGGCCTTCTCGGCCACCAGGGCACATTGCTGTCCTATCCAGAACTTGCTGTCCACCAGCACTCCCAGGTCCTTCTCCACAGGGCTGCTCTCCAACAGATCATCTCCTAACCTGTACTGCTGCAGTTTATTCTTCCTTCCCAGGCGCAGGACTCTGCACTTGCCCTTGTTGAACCTCATTAGGTTTCCTTCTGCCCAGCTCTCAGTCTGTCCCAGCCTCTCTGAATGGCTGCACAGCTTTCAGGTGTCTCAGCCAAGCCTCCCAGTTTGGTATCATCAGCAAACTTGCTGAGCACACTCTGTCTCTCCCCTCATCAATGTCACTGATAAAGATGACAGGCTGAGAGAGTTGGGATTGTTCAGTTTGAAGAAGAGAAGGCTCCCAGGAGACCTTATTGTGGCCTTCCAGTACCTGCAGGGGGCTACAAGAAAGCTGGGGAGGGACTTCTTAGGTTGTCAAGCAGTGATAGGATTAGGGAGAAAGGATACGAGCTAGAGGAGGGGAGATTTAGATTAGATGTTGTTCCCCCTGTCCAAGGCACGGGGGTTGGAACTGGCTGATCCTTGAGGTCCCTTCCAACCCTGACAATTCTGGGATTCTATTCCATTTCAGAATTCCATAATAAAAAGAAAATTTATTTTTTAATTATCCATATGGCTTCCCAAGGACCTGCAGCTTCTTTTATCACACTACCTGCCCACTCACCCTCGAAGTCGGCCTGGCCAATTTAAGGGGGATAAAACCCCTTCAAAATAATTAGGCTTCGACCAATGTAACGAAAATCAGATGCTGGGAAATGTCAGAAATGCCTCCACAGAGCAAAGGAGGAGCTGCAGCTCATTCAGCAGTGCTTTGCAGTGTCAAACTGCCAGGCAGTGTCATCAGGTGCTGTGCCTGCCACTTCGGGAACGAGGGACAAGTTCAGGATGGGGCTGGGAGAAGCTTTAGCTCCGCTCTGGAGAGGATGCTGGCAAGAACGAGCCCTGTGTCCAGCGGAGTCCCTCAGGGGTCAGTACTGGGACCAGAGCTGTTCAACATATTCATGAACCACCTGGATGAGGGCACAGAGAGCACTGTCAGCAAGTTTGCTGATGGCACCAGGCTAGGTGGAGTGGCTGACACAGGAGGGTTGTGCTGCCATTCAGCCAGACTTAGGCTGAGAGCTGGGCAGGGAGAAACTGAATGAAATTCAACAAGGGCAAGGGGAGAGTCTTGCACCTGGGAAAGAACAAACCCAGGGAGCAGTACAGGTTGGGGACTGAGCTGTTGGAGAGCAGGGAAGGGGAAAAGGACCTGGAGGTCCTGGTGGATGGGAGGTTGACCATGAGCCAGCAATGTGCTCTTGTGGCCAAGAAGGCCAAGGCCATTCTGGGGTGGATTAGAAAGGCTGTGGTTAGTAGGTCAAGGGAGGTTCTCCTCCCTCTCTACTCTGCCCTGGTGAGGCCACATCTGGAATCTTGTGTCCAGTTCTGGGCCCCTCAGTTCAAGAAAAACCTCAGGGAACTGCTTGAAAGAGTCCAGCACAGAGCCACAAAAATGATGGAGTGGAACATTGAGACACTTGAATGTGTCCAGAGAAGGGCAATGAGGCTGGGGAGAGGTCTGGAGCACAGCCCTGTGAGGAGAAGCTGAGGGAGCTGAGGGCTCTGTAGCTTGGAGAGGAGGAGTCTGAGAGGTGACCTCATTCATGTTGATCAAGATGTGCAGGGGGAGTGCCCAGAGGCTGGAGCCAGGCTCTGCTGGGTGATGCCCAATGCCAGCACAAGGGGCAGTGGTGGAAGCTGAGGCACAGGAAGTGCCATGGAAACAGGAGGAAGAATTATTTCCCTGTGAGGGTGACAGAGCACTGGAACAGTGCATTAGCCATGACTAGACTGCATCACCAAAAGAGGAAGTCCATAATTCCTATCAGACAGATTTTGATCATCTAAAAATGTCATCTGGTGCTGGACGATGAGGTGCTGTGATTGAGACAATCTCGGGTTTTTCCCCAGCGTTTCCAGTAGCTGGCAGAAGAGAGCTCACTGGATGCGTTCCTGTGTGCTCTGCTCTAGGTGCTCCTGCTCTGGCAGGGAGGGTGGACTGGATGATCTCTCGAGGTCCCTTCCAGCCCCTAACACTCTGTGATTCTGAGACTCTGTGAAATTACTGAGAAGCAAAGCCAGGATTCGTTTGCTGGTAAGATGCACGTGCACGGGAGATCTGAAGAAGGGATGAATCTTGAGCAGGGGAGAAGAGGGAAGCACACTTAATAGAATCACTGAATTGTCAGGCTTGGAAGAGACCTCAAGGGTCAGCCAGTTCTAACCCCCTGCCATGGGCAGGGACACCTCACACTACAGCAGGTTGCTCACAGCCACATCCAGCCTGGCTGCAAAAACCTCCAGGCATGAGGCTTCCACCACCTCCCTGGGCAACCTGTGCCAGTGTCTCACCACCCTCATGGCAAAGAATTTCTTCCTAACATCCAAAAGCCACATGAAATTTGCAGGCCAAATATCTGGATGCCTACAGAAATATTATCTACTGATCTCTAAGGCACCTGAGGCATACAAAAAAGTGAAATAAAAGCTGTAAAGGCACTTGAACAGCAACTGAGTATATTCCCTTGGCTGGAAACAGTGGGACTGCACTAAGTAAAGAGTATTCTTTTCACAAACAGCCTCCCTGTGTCTCTTTTCACCCAGCAGGTAAAACTCAAGTCCAATGACCCATCATGATCTTACAGCTTTGGAAAATTACATGAAACTCCATGACTGGTCCTGGAAGAAAGGTCTGTGGCACCTGGACTATTTCTCCTATGGTGCTGAGGAAGGAACAGAGAAGCTTTGTGCTCAGGATGGCACCAAGAAAAAAATCACTCACTTCAGTCTGAGCCAGAAAAAACGTTCCCAGCCAGGGTTGCTGTGCTGCAGCCTAATTCTCATCATCTTGCCAAGAGCCTTTCCCATCTGTTTTAGCAGAGTTCATTACTCTGAAACTCCCAGGAGCCACTTGTAGTGGTCAAGGAACACTCAGATGACAGCAGCAACAGCAGATGGCACCAACATGGCTCCGCCGGTCCTGCCCAGAGGTTCCCCAAGTGCCACCTCCCACCTTTGCCATCAGCACCAGCCAAATACCTGCCTCCTCCTGCCAAGACACTGCTTCCAAAGCATGTGACCCCTTTCAAATGAGCTTCTGAAACCATATTTGCAGCTTTAAATTAAAACAGCAATGCCATCAGCCATGCCCAGGAGGCCAAGAAGGCCAACGGCATCCTGGCCCGGAGCAGGAAGAGTGTGGCCAGCAGAAGCAGGGAAGTCATTCTGCCCTGGACTCAGCACTGCTTAGGCCACACCTTGAGTCCTGTATCCAGTTCTGGGCCCCTCAGTTTAGGAAGGATGTTGAGATGCTGGAAAGTGTCCAGAGAAGGGCAACAAAGCTGGGGAGGGGTCTGGAGCACAGCCCTGGGCAGAGAGGCTGAGGGAGGGGAGCTGGGGTTGCTTAGCCTGGAGATTAAGAGGCTCAAGGGAGACCTTCTTGCTGTCTACAGCTCCCTGCAGGGATCTTGTAGCCAGGTGGGGGTTGGTCTCTTCTCCCAGGCAAGCAGCACCAGAACAAAAGGACACAGTCTCAAGCTGTGCCAGGGGAGGTTTAGGCTGGATGTTAGGAAGAAATTCTTCCCAGAAAGAGAATGGGCCTTTGGAATGTGCTGCCCAGGGAGGTGGTGGAGTCACCATCACTGGAGGTGTTTACAAAGAGCCTGGATGAGGCACTTGGTGCCATGGTTTTTAGTTGCTGAGATGGTGTTGGGTGATAGGTTGGACTTGATGATCTCAAAGGTCTTTTCCCACCTGGTTAATTCTGTATTCTGTATCACAAAGGATATGGACATGCTGGAAGGTGTCCAGAGAAGGGCCAGGAGGATGAGCAGAGGGCTGGACCTCCTCTGCAATGGAGACAGACTGAGAATGTTGGGGTTGCTCAGTCTGGAGAAGAGAAGGCTCCAAGGAGACCTAACTGTGGCCTCCCAGGATCTGAAGGAGACTACAAGAATGCTGGGGAGGGACTTTTTAGGATGTCAGGGAGTGATAAGACTTGGGGGAATGGAGCAAAACTAGAGGAGGGCAGATTTAGATTACAATACAATACACCAGGTTGAAAGAGACCTTCAAGATCATCGCGTCCAACCCATCAACCAATCCAACCCACCTAAACAACTAACCCATGGCACCAAGCACCCCATCAAGTCTCCTCCTGAACACCTCCAATGAAGGTGACTCCAGACATTAGGAAGAAGTTCTTCCCCATGAGGGTGGTGAGACACTGGCACAGGTTGCCCAGGGAGGTTGTACAAATATCAAGTGGTCCAAATATCAAGTCAAAAGAGAAAGTGACTATTAAAGACAGTGAAACCTCACATTACATTAACTGAGTTTATTATTTGTAAGTGAACAATGAAGCAACAGCAATACTTAGAAAGCTGTTTTCATCCCTGCATTCAAGAGGGGCAGCACTGTAAGTTTCCAAGTAACTACCCCTCTTGTGAAGGAATTCTGTTATTTAATCAGTAACTCAGTAAAGAGCAAATTAAATCCATTAACCACAGTCGGATGAGGCACCATTAACTCCAAGAGATTTGTAAGAAAGCTGGTTATTTCCCCACTTCCAATTAAAATGTGTCACCATACACACAGATCACATGACAAATGTGCTGGAAAACCTAGTCCTGTAGTTAAGAGGAAGACTAATTATTTATATAAAAGCCCCATGCTCATTTAGCAGATATAGCCCAAACTTCACAGTCCGTGGAGCGTGACAGCATTCACTGGCACATGCAGGCAATAAAATCTCAGCACTTGCCTGAGCTCAAACTGGCACAGGGCCACCTGCCAACCAAACAAACCACAATTTAAAATGCTATGTAAAAGGCTATTAAATAGGAGCCAGCAGTGTGCCCAGGTGGCCAAGAAAGACAATAGCATGCTGGCTCGGATCAGAAACAGGGTGGCCAGCGGGGAAGGGGAGGTGATGATCATCCCCCTGTGCTCAGCACTGCTGAGGCCACACCTCAACTCCCGTGTTCAGTTCTGAGCCCCTCACTACAAGAAGGACATGGAGGTGCTGGAGCGTGTCCAGGGAAGGGCAGCGAGGCTGCAGAAGGGCCTGGGGCACCTGGCCTGCGAGGAGCACCTGAGGGAGCTGGGGTTGGTCAGTCTGGAGAAGAGGAGGCTGAGGAGAGACCGCATTGCTCTCTACAACTACCTGATGGGAGGCTGAGTGAGGAGGGTCAGCCTCTGCTCCTTGGTGTCAAGCAACAGGACCAGAGGAAATGGTTCCAAGCTGCACCAGGGGAGGTTCAGGCTGGATGCTAGGAAATATTTCTTCACAGAGAGGGTTCTCCAACATTGGAATGGTCTGGCCAGGGCAGTGCTGGGGTCACCACCCCTGGATGTGTTCACAGTATCACAGTATCACTAAGGTTGGAAGAGACCTCAAAGATCATCGAGTCCAATCTGTAACCACAGACCTCAGGACTAGACCATGGCACCAAGTGCCACATCCAGTCCCCTCCTGAACGCCTCCAGGGACGGTGACTCCACCACCTCCCTGGGCAGCACATTCCAATGATGAACGACTCTCTCAGTGAAGAACTTTCTCCTCACCTCCAGCCTAAACTTCCCCTGTTGCAGCTTGAGACTGTGTCCCCTTGTTCTGGTGCTGGTTGCTAGGGAGAAGAGGCCAACCCCTTCCTGGCTACAACCACCCTTCAGGCAGTTGTAGAGAGCAATGAGGTCACCCCTGAGCCTCCTCTTCTCCAGGCTAAGCAACCCCAGCTCCCTCAGCCTCTCCTCGCAGGGCTTGTGTTTAAGCAGCGTGTGGAGCTGGGGCTTAGGGACTTGGTTGACCATAAGCTGGGTTGAAGGATTAGACTGGATGACCTTTGAGGTCTCTTCTAACCAGATGTTTTCTGTGATACTACATATGTCAAGCATTGGAATGCTCTGCCCAGGGCAGTGATGGAATCACCATCTCTGGAGGTGTTTAAGCAGCCTGTGGAGCTGGTGCTTAGGGACATGGTTTAGGACTGACCCAAAACTGGGTTGAAAGTTGGACTGGTTGAGCTTTGAGGTCTCTTCCAACCAGATGCTTTCTGTGATTCTGTAAACAGATAACTCAGATTCATAGACAATAATGAAAGGTTTGACATCAAAAGCAAAACGTGTGTGACAGAAACCGGAAGACAGTCCAAACAGCCTAACTTAAACAAAACCAAACCTTCACTGGCAGATCACTCTCTGACCATGACTAAACCTCGAATTTGAAGCCTTGATACATTTCCTCTTGGAATTATGGGCCTCAGCCACATCTTTACACCTTGACCTTACCTTAAATGTGAAACAATTTACAGGATTAGCCTGTGATAAAATACATTTTCAATCCATTACATAAGGCACAAACCTAATTGCTGACAGGCACCATACTCAGCTAATAGATGTCTTTTCACTCTCCCAACCTAATATGCTGGCTGGCTGCAGGTGATCTGCTCCAATGTGCCATGCTAAAGAGCCAGGATTTTAATTCCTGTGTCATTGCCACATCTGTGCTAGAGAATTTGGCTGCCAGCAGAAACCAGCATCTCTAGCCCAGGGAGAGGGTTTGCAGCGGGGCAGAAGCATGAAGGAAAGCCAAGGAAATACAGGGGAGAGGACAAGGATTATAAATGCAATGATAGTAGGGGAAGAGAAACAGGGTGGATGCAGTGCTCCTTCTTCCCCTGGGGTACAAGATGAGAGCAAGAGGACATAGAAAGGATGCTAAGAAGGAGTACAATCAGGCAGGAGTGACAGGAAAAGGAGACAGGGAGAAATGATGCTTGATAGATACAAGGACTGCCTGGGGTGCCAGGAGCCAGCTGAGCTGGTTTGCCTCAGAATCACAGAATCACCCAGGTTGGAAAAGACCTCAGAGATCATCAAGTCCAATCTATTACCTAATACCTAACTCCTCCTGACAACTAAACCATGGCTCCAAGTGCCACATCCAAGCCTTTCTTGAACACCTCCAGGGATGGGGACTCCACCGCCTCCCTGGGCAGCACATCCCAATGGCCTATTACTCTTTCTGGGAAGAACTTTCTCCTCACCTTGAGCCTAAACCTCCCCTGGCACAGCTTGAGACTGTGTCCTCTTGTTCTGGTGCTGGCTGCCTGGCAGAAGAGTCCAACCCCCACCTGGCTACAACCTCCCTTCAGGTAGTTGCAGAGAGCAGTAAGGTCTCCCCTGAGCCTCCTCTTCTCCAGGCCTCCTCCTCCCAAGGACATTCAGATTCCTCCCTAATGTAACAGCAGAAATTTAATTTTCCTCAGGAAGCAACAGGATTGCACAGCTGTGATCAGTGCTTAGAGCCAGAGCTCAGGAAAATTCATATGAGAGCAAAGGCAAATTCTTCCACACCCCTGAGAGGATGCCCTGCACTGCAGAGCATAATTCAGAGCACTCATGGCATTTTTAGCCTTCTTACTCTGAAAGGGAAGCACTGAGCTGCAAGAGGTCCAAGGGGCTGGCAGGGTATGCTCCACAGCACAACCACTGCAGAGAACAGCTGGGGAAAATGGAAGCCACAGCCTTTTGCTACAAAACTAAATGAGATTGCAGTGCTCAGGCTTGAGCCTTCACATTCTGAAGTACACAGCACAGCTGCTTAATGCTTCAAAACCCCAAAGATCTCAGGATGCTCCTTTCTAAAATTCAATTTATCTTTAAATCCCTGTAGACAACTCTCCAACAGTGAAATTCTGGCTGGCCCTCAGAGACAACACTTAGAATTCTCAACATCCTGTCCAGCTTATAATATTAAAGCAGAAAACTCCTTTGTCATTAAGTGGCAGGAAGTCTTTTACCTTAGGAAGCAGCTCTGCCAGACTCAGGTCCCTCTAAAACGTGTGCACCTTATGAACAACAGAGGACCATTTCACAGAGCAGCTTTTAGCACAAGACAAAAGTACCATTTGATCCCTGACTGACAATCACAGAATTGTCAGAGTTGGAAGGGACCTCAAGGATCATCCAGTGCCAACCCCCCTGCCACCTCACACTACAGCAGGTTGCTCACAGCCACATCCAGCCTGGCTGCAAAAACCTCCAGGGATGAGGCTTCCACCACCTCCCTGGGCAACCTGTGCCAGTCTCTCACCAGCCTCATGGGGTAGAACTTCTTCCTAACAGCCAATCTGACTCTACCCAATTCTAGTTTTGATCTATTCCCCCCAGTCCTATCAATCCCTGACACCCTATAAGGTCCCTCCCCAGCTTTCTTGTAGCCCCCTTCAATACAATACAATACACCAGGTTGGAAGAGACCTTCAAGATCATCGCGTCCAACCCATCAACCAATCCAACCCACCTAAACAACTAACCCATGGCACCAAGCACCCCATCAAGCCTCCTCCTGAACACCTCCAATGAAGGTGACTCCACCACCTCCCCGGGCAGCACATTCCAATGGCCAATCACTCTCTCTGTGTAGAACTTCTTCCTAACATCCAGCCTAAACCTGCCCTGGCACAGCCTGAGACTGTGTCCTCTTGTTCTGGTGCTGGTTGCCTGGGAGAAGAGACCAACCTCTGTCTACAACCTCCCTTCAGTCAGTTGTAGAGAGCAATAAGGTCACCCCTGAGTCTCCTCTTCTCCAGGCTAAGCAACCCCAGCTCCCTCAGCATTTCTTCATAGGACTTGTGTTCCAAACCCCTCACCAACTTCATTGCCCTTCAGATACTGCAAGGCCACAATAAGGTCTCCTCAGAGCCTTCTCTTCTCCAGACTGAACAGCCCCAACTCCCTCAGTCTGTCCTCATAGCAGAGCAGCTCCAGCCCTCTGCTCATCCTCATGGCCCTTCTCTGGACACATTCCAGCACCTCCAGATCCTTCCTGTAATAGAGGCTCCAAAACTGGACACAGTGCTCCAGGTGGGGTCTCCCCCAGATCAGAGTAGAGGGGGAGAATCACCTCCCTCAACCTGCTGGCCACACTTCTCTTGGTGCAGCCCAGGATGTGAAGACAGTGTCTCTCCTTGGCTTGGCAGCTTTCTGACAAAGGCACCCTTTCAATCACAGAATTGCTTAGGTTGGAAGGGACCCGAGAGATCATCTAAGAGATCATTCGTGTCCAGAGAAGGGCCACGAGGATGAGCAGAGGGCTGGAGCTCCTGAGAGAGTTTGGGCTGTTCAGCCTGGAGAGGAGATTGAGATTGGATGTTAGGAAGAAGTTCTTCCCCATGAGGGTGGTGAGACACTGGCACAGGTTGCCCAGGGAGGTGCTGGAAGCCTCATCCCTGGAGGTTTTGAAGGCCAGGCTGGATGTGGCTGTGAGCAACCTGCTGTGGTGTGAGGTGTCCCTGCCCTTGGCAGGGGGTTGGAACTGGACAAGCCTTGAGGTCTCTTCCAGTCCTAACAATTCTATGATCTTCACCAACCTCCCCACCATGGGCAGGGATGACTCCCAACTAGACTCAGCTGCTCAAGACCTCATCCAACCTTGCCTTGAACACCCCCCAGGGAGGAGCTCTCCCCAACCACCCTGGGCAATCTATTCCAGAGTCCCACCACCCTGAAGAACTGTTTCCTAACATCTAGTGTAAACCTACTTTCTCTCAGCTTAAAACCATTCCCTCTTGCCCTACTCCTAGACACCCTTATGAAAAGTCCTTCTCCAGCCTTCCTGTAGGATCCCTTCAGGTACTGGAAGGCAGCCATGCTTACACAGCACACCTCTGCAAATAGAATCACAGCATGTTAGGGTTTGGAAGGGATCTGGAAGGATCATCCAGTGCCACCCCCAATACCAACTATGCTGCAGCCATGCCTCACAGGACAGGGCTCTACCTCCACAACAGCTCAGGAAAGAAATCACGTTGGAAGGAAAAGGAGGCAGAGATTTCCCTCTTCAGGAAAAAGGATTATTGTGAAAAACAAACAAGCACCAAAAAGCTAATAACATTTCCATGGGTTTACTGCTCTTTTCTTTTAAAGGCAGATCCTCTCTTCACTGAAGCCCTGAGTCACTGCATGAAGAATGCAGCAGAGTCCCATTGGCAGCATCACAGAAGACAGCTTGGGGCTGGAAACATGCTGCCTGCTGGTCCTGCAGTGTTGCCATGACTGCAAGAGGAGAAAAGCCTCATGGGGACCAAGGAGGGAATCTCCTCTGTCTGTCCAAGAGCACATCACAGCCTTCAATCCCTCCTTCTGTCCCACACCATATCCACTTCATAGCATTGCTGAGCACAGAGGCAGCTGGGGAACGTTCCAGCTGTTCCCACAGTCACAAGTGGCACACCATGGAGGGAACTACTAGGGTAGAATTAGGGTGATTCTTCCCCTCCACTCTGCTGTCATGGGACTCCATCTGGAGTACTGCATTCAGTTCTGGTGCCCCCAGCATAAGAGGGACTATCAGACTGCTGGAGTGGATCCAGAAGAGGCCACGAAGACGATCAGAGGGCTGGAGAATGTCCCCTACAAACACAGGCTGCCAGAGCTGGGGCTGTTCAGCCTGGAGAAGAGAAGGCTCAAGGGAGAACTTACAGAGACCTTCCGGCACCTGAAAGGGGACTACAAGAAAGCCAGGAAGGAACCTTTTCAGAGAATCAATAAGGTTGAAAAAGACCTCAGAGATCATCAAGTGCAACCTGTCACCCAACACCTCATGACTAATTAAATCATGGCTCCAAGTGCCACATCCAATCCCCTCCTGAACACCTCCAGGGATGGTGACTCCACCACCTCCCTGGGCAGCACATTCCAATGGCCAACAACTCTTCCTGTGAAGAACTTTCTCCTCACCACAAGTGCAAACCTCCCCTGGCACAGCTTGAGACTGTGTCCTCTTGTTCTGGTGCTGGGTGCCTGGGAGAGGAGACCAACCCTCACCTGGCTACAACCTCCCTGCAGGGAGCTGTAGAGAGCAAGAAGGTCCCCCTGAGCTGCTCCCTCAGCCTCTCCTCACAGTGCTGTGCTCCAGACCCCTCCCCAGCTGACCAACCTGATCTCCTTCTATGATCAGGTGACTGCCTGGTGGATGTGGGGAGGCCTGTGGATGTGGTCTACCTGGACCTCAGCAAGGCCTTTGACACCGTCCCCCACAGCAAACTCCTGGCCAAGCTGGCAGCCCATGGCTTGGACAGGATCACACTGCATTGGGTTAGGAACTGGCTGGAGGGCCGAGCCCAGAGAGTAATGGTGAATGGCGCCACATCCAGCTGGCGGCCTGTCACTAGTGGTGTGCCCCAAGGATCAGTGCTGGGCCCCATGCTCTTCAACATCTTTATTGATGATCTGGATGAGGGCATTGAGTCCATCATCAGTAAATTTGCGGATGACACCAAGCTGGGGGCAGGAGTTGATCTGCTGGAGGGCAGAGAGGCTTTGCAGAGGGACCTCGACAGGCTGGACAGATGGGCAGAGTCCAAGGGCAGGAGATTGAACACATCCAAGTGCCAGGTGCTGCACATTGGCCACAGCAACCCCAGGCAGAGCTACAGGCTGGGGTCAGAGTGGCTGGAGAGTGGCCAGGCAGAGAGGGACCTGGGGGTACTGGTTGATGGTAGGCTGAACATGAGCCTGCAGTGTGCCCAGGCAGCCAAGAAGGCCAATGGCATCCTGGCTTGCATCAGGAACAGTGTGGCCAGCAGGAGCAGGGAGGTCATTCTGCCCCTGTACACTGCACTGGTTAGGCCGCACCTTGAGTCCTGTGTCCAGTTCTGGGCCCCTCAGTTTAGGAAGGATGTTGAGCTGCTGGAACGTGTCCAGAGGAGGGCAACAAAGCTGGTGAGGGGTTTGGAACACAAGCCCTATGAGGAAAGGCTGAGGGAGCTGGGGTTGCTTAGCCTGGAGAAGAGGAGACTCAGGGGTGACCTTATTGCTCTCTACAACTCCCTGAAGGGAGGTTGTAGCCAGGCAGAGGTTGGCCTCTTCTCCCAGGCAGCCAGCACCAGAACAAGAGGACACAGTCTCAGGCTGAGCCAGGGCAGGTTTAGGCTGGATGTTAGGAAGAAGTTCTACACGGAGAGAGTGATTGCCCATTGGAATCGGCTACCCGTGGAGGTGGTGGAGTCACCTTCACAGGAGGTGTTCAGGAGAAGACTTGATGGGGTGCTTGGCTGTATGGTCTAGTTGTTGGGTGGGTTGGATTGTTTGATGGGTTGGACGCGATGATCTTGAAGGTCTCTTCCAACCTGGTGTATTGTATGGTATTGTATTGTATTGTATTTGTTGCCCTTCTCTGGACACCTTCCAGCAGCTCAACATCTTTCCTAAATTGAGGAGCCCAGAACTGGCCACAGGACTCAAGGTGTGGCCTCAGCAGTGCTGAGCACAGGTGCAAAGCAAGGTGGGGGTAGGTATCCTTTGCCCATATGAAAACACTGGTTTCAAGCTATGACTTGTTCTGACAGCTCAGTACCATATAAAGTGGGATTTAGCACTCATGTAAAAGTCTCCAGTTTTACACAGCCACACATAAAGCAAGGGAAAACACCTCCAGGAAAATCTGCACCACATCAAAAACCACAAAGAGGAACAGGGAGACTCCAGGGCTGGAAGTGTTGTGTATGAAATGAGCAATATGCCATTAAGGAAGAAAAAAAATCAAATCAATTGAAGCAAATTCAGTACTTCCACTATTATTACAGCACAATAACTGTCATGCTGAAGGATGCGGCTCGGTGATTTCAAGGGTTTCTACGCAGCACCACTTCTCTGCCTGCTTGAAATGTGGCATTTTGAAACAGCAGCGGCGCCCAGGCAAATCAATCATAGAATCAACCAGGTTGGGAAAGACCTCAGAGATCATCATAGAATCATAGAATCACAGAATCAGTCAGGGTTGGAAGGGACCACAAGGATCATCTAGTTCCAACCCCCCTGCCATGGGCAGGGACACCCCACACTAGATCACGCTGGCCAGAGCCTCGTCCAGCCTGGTCTTAAACACCTCCAGGGACTGGGCCTCAACCACCTCCCTGGATAACCCATTCCAGGCCTTCACCACTCTCATGGTGAAGAACTTCTTCCTCACATCTAGCCTGATCAAGTCCAACCTATTGGCTAAGACCTAACACCTCCTGACAACTAAACCATGGCTTCAAGAGCCACATCCAGTCCTGACTGAGAGAGTTGGGACTGTTCAGTCTGGAGAAGAGATGGCTTAGGTGTAGCTGACCCTGCTCTGGCAGCGGGGGTTGGATGATCTTGAGAGGTCCCTTCCAGCCCCTGAAATTCTCAGATTTTCCTGAAGTAGCTAAAAATGTTAGAGATCTTGCCAGCTAAAGAGGAACCAAGCAATGCACAGAAGTCTTTGAAGTTCATCTGCAACAACAGTAAGCAGCAGTAAGCATCAGAGAGGCACAGAATGTCAGGGGTTGGAAGGGACCTCGAAAAATCATCCAGTCCAAGCTCCCTGCCAGAGCAGGAGCACCCAGAGCAGATCACACAGGAACATATCCAGGCAGGTTTTGAATGTCTCCAGACAGGGAGACTCCACAACCCCCCTGGGCAGCCTCTTCCAGGGCTCTGTCACCCTCACAAAAAAAGTTTCTTGTTCCATGTTTCCACGACACTTCCTCTGCCTCAGCTTCCACCACTGCCCCTTGTGCTGGCATTGGGCATCCCCCAGCAGAGCCTGGCTCCAGCCTCTGGGCACTCACCCTGCACATCCTGATCAACAGCAATGAGGTCACCTCTCAGGCTCCTCCTCTCCAAGCTACAGAGCCCTCAGCTCCCTCAGGATCTCCTCACAAGGAAGATGTTCCACTCCATTTTTGTGGCTCTGTGCTGGACTCTTCCTGAGGTCCTTCCTGAACTGAGGGGCCCAGAACTGGACACAATATTCCAGATGTGATCTCAGCAGGGCAGAGTAGAGATGGAGGAGAACCTCTCTCAACCTACTGCCCACAGCCCTTCCAATCCACTCCAGAATGGTACTGGGCATAACTTCCACTACTGCTGTTGTGCCCATGAAGGACAGCAGACAAGCACAGAATTCAAAGTTCAGCATGTTACACTATTAACAAAATGAAATATTTAAACAAACACTTCAGTGTAATGAATAATATATATGTCCCAGCCACTGCTGCAGAATGAATCATCCTTATAGAACAAAATGGGAAGAGCTTTTTTCCCTTGAATCTGTAATTTTAGAAGAGAATAAAATGAATGCTGAAGTGCAGAGGTACTGAACCTAGATTATTTTTTTCCCAAGCTGGCATGACCTCAATCACAGCATCACCAAGGTTGGAAGAGACCTCAAAGATCATCAAGTCCAACCTGTCACCACAGACCCCATGACTAAACCATGGACCAAGTGCCACATTCAATCCCCTCTTGAACACCTCCAGTGATGGTGACTCCACCACCTCCCCAGGCAGCACATTCCAATGGCGAATGACTCTCTCTGTGAAGAACTTTCTCCTCACCTCCAGCCTAAACTTCCCCTGTTGCAGCTTGAGACTGTGTCCTCTTGTTCTGGTGCTGGTTGCTAGAGAGAAGAGACCAACCCCCTCTTGGCTACAACCACATTTCAGGTAGTTGTAGACAGCAATGAGGTCACCCCTGAGCCTCCTCTTCTCCAGGCTAAGCAACCCCAGCTCCCTCAGCCTCTCCTCACAGGGCTGTGCTCAAGGCCTCTCACCAGCCTTGTTGCCCTTCTCTGGACACCTTCAAGTGTCTCGATGTCCTTCCTAAACTGAGGGGCCCAGAACTGGACACAGGACTCAAGGTGTGGCCTAACCAAAGCAGAGTACAGGGGCACAATGACCTCCCTGCTCCTGCTGGCCACACTGTTCCTGATGCAGGCCAGGATGCCATTGGCCTTCTTGGCCACCTGGGCACACTGCTGGCTCATGTTCAGGCAGCTGTCGATCAGCACCCCCAGGTCTCTCTCTGTTTGGGAGCTCTCCAGCCACTCTGACCCCAGCCTGTAGCTCTGCCTGGGGTTGCTGTGGCCAAAGTGCAGCACCCAGCACTTGGACTTGTTGAATGCCATCCTGTTGGACTCTGCCCATCTGTCCAGCCGGTCGAGGTCCCTCTGCAGAGCCCTTCTGCCCTCTAACTGACCAACATCTGCTCCCAGCTTGGTGTCATCTGCAAATTTGCTAATGGCTGTCTCAATCCCCTCATCCAGATCATCAATGAAGATATTACAGAGGCTGGGGCCCAGCACTGATCCCTGGGGACGCCACTGGCGCCTGGCCGCCCGCTGGCTGTGGCACCATTCACCACCACTCTCTGGGTTCGGCCCGCCAGCCAGTTCCTAACCCAGCTCAGAGTGCTGCTGTTCACATGTTTCACAAGAGGTATGGAGCTCATCTCAGTCAAGTCTTGATTACAAGGAAATAAATACATCTTTAGAGTCCTGTAGGCCACACGTTCTACTGACACTACACACTACAAAACTACTTCAGCATTGGTTTATTAGCTGTGGTGGGTTGAAATTTCCCCCAACATTAACTTTGCCAGCCCAGCTCAGGTGGAAGCAAATGGAAGCTGTATTTGCAGGCAAAACTACACTCTACAATGGGATGCAAGGAATAGGTACAAAATCTACAGGATTTACAATATTTACAGGGCTTTACAATCAATAAACAGCTCAAGAACCCCCCTGGTCAAAGGCCAGGGAAGCTACTAGCTTTTCCTTCCCTGCACCCCCTACCCCTCTGCACAAAAGGGAGAAAGGAGCCAAGATAGTTGCTGTCAGACTTCAAAACAATGCAGCCAAGGTCAAGCAGAAGCAAGTTAGTATCTCTCCCAGAGCAAAGAAGGGGAAAGGGGAAAGAAGGGAGAAGGGGGATGCCCAAAACTGGACACAGGATTGCAGCTGAGGTCTCAGCAGGGCAGAGCAGAGGGGAGCAGAACCTCCCTAGACCTCTGGCCACACTTTTCTTGCTGCACCCCAGGATCCCACTAGCTCTCTTAGCCACAAGGGCACATTGCTGTCCCATGCAGAACTTGCTGTCCACCAGCACTCCAAAGTCTTTCTCCATGGAGCTGCTTTCCAGCAGGGCAGCTCCTAACCTGTCCTGGTGCCTGCTGTTATTCCTCCCCAGATGCAGGTCCCTGCACTTGTCCTTACTGAACTTCATGAGGTTTGCCTGCAGCCAGCTCTCAGCCTGTCCAGATCTCATTGGATGGCTGCACAAGACCTGTACAAAGATTTGATACTTCTTCATACTGACAAAGCATTTCATTGCTCATAATCATTGAGTGGGAGAATTAAGTCTGCTTTAACCATGTTGAGGTCATTATCATGGTTGAAAATGACTGCAGGTAACAACAGGCAGATACCTGGGGTCTGCTGGAAACCTTGTTAGGAACAAGTTCTTTACCATGAAGGTGGTGGAACACAGGAACAGGTTGCCCAGGGAAGTGGTTGGGGCCCCATCACTGGAGATATTCAAGGTGAGGCTCAACAGGGCTCTGGGCAACCTGATCTAGTTGGGGATGTCCCTGCTGACTGCAAAGGGGGTTGGACTGGATGACCTTTGGAGGTGCCTCCCAACCCAGACCATCCTATGATTCTATTAAGTATGTAAAGGCTGGAGGTCATGAGGATGGGGCTGGGCTCTTGTCAGTGGTGGTCAGTGACAGGATGTGGGACAATGGGTACAGATTACAACGCAGAAGGTTTCACTTGAACTTGAGGAGAAACTACTCTGAGTGTTACAGAGCACTGGAACAGGCTGCCCAGAGAGGCTGTGGGGTCTTCCTCCCTAGAGACTTTCAAAACCTTCCTGGATGCATTCCTCTGTGACCTCATCTAGGAATACCTGTGGCAGCAGGGGGCTTGAACAACAATGATCTTCAGAGGGCCCTTCCAACCCCTACTAAGGGCAACAAGGCTGGGGAGAGGTCTGGAGCACAGCCTGTGAGGAGAGGCTGAGGGAGCTGGGGTGGCTTAGCCTGGAGAAGAGGAGGCTCAGGGGTGACCTTATTGTTGTCCACAACTCCCTGAAGGGAGGCTGCAGCCAGGTGGGGGTTGGTCTCTTCTCCCAGGCCCCCAGCACCAGAACAAGAGGACACAGTCTCAAGCTGTGCCAGGGGAGGTTTAGGCTTGAGGTGAGGAGAAAGTTCTTCCCAGCAAGAGAGATTGGCCATTGGAATGTGCTGCCCAGGGAGGTGGTGGAGTCCCTGTCCCTGGAGGTGTTCAAAAGAGGATTGGACGTGGCACTTGGAGCCATGGTTTAGTTGTCAGGAGGTGTTGGGTGATAGGTTGGATTTCATGATCTCTGAGATCTCTTCCAACCTTATTGATTCTATGATTCTATTCTATTATTCTGTGATTCTGATGACCTACAAATCAGCTATGAGAGCCAATTATCCTGTGTGCACATTGAGGTCGTTTAAGAAGAACTATGCTGGAAAACACCATTAGGAAGGCAGGTAAGAGCAGGGCTGCTTTCCACCAGCTCCTACAAACCAGCCCCACCTGCTGTAAAGGAACTGAAAAAACCAAAGGACAGCAGAGTTGAGAGAGAGAAAGTTAGGGGCAAAAACAGACATGAGAAGCAGAGTGGCAAACTGCAGCCTTCTCACATGGACATGCTTTGTCCCCAAGGCTAAAGATTACACAATGTTTCAAAAACCCCAAAGCAAATCAAAGAAAGCTGTTCTGCACCACTGCACTTGCTCTCACTCCCAATGACAAGCTCCTGGGGAGGACAGCTCACATGTGCTGAGCCCCACAGGGCTGCCAGCAACAGGACACAGTCCTGTGCCTGCCGTGCTGCTGCCTCAGGAGAGATGCCACCAGACAGAGAGGCTGGGCAGGGGTGCACTCAAAGCAAGAGAAGGGGCAGCCATGGAGCACAGCAGGATGACTTTGCCATTTAGAACTATTTCACATGATTAGAGGGCTGGAGCACCTCTCCTGTGAGGACAGGATGAGAGCTGGGGTTGTTCAGTTCGGAGAAGGCTCCCAGGAGACATGCAACTACCTGAAAGGGAGGTTGTAGCCAGGTGGGGGTTGGTCTCTTCTCCCAGGGAACTAGAACCAGAAGAAGAGGACACAGTCTCTAGCTGCACCAGGGGAGGTTTAGGCTGGAGGTGAGGAGAAAGTTCTTCCCAGCAAGAGAGATTGGCCATTGGAATGTGCTGCCCAGGGAGGTGGTGGAGTCCCTGTCCCTGGAGGTGTTCAAAAGAGGATTGGACGTGGCACTTGGAGCCATGGTTTAGTTGTCAGGAGGTGTTGGGTGATAGGCTGGACTCGATAATCTCTGAAGTCTTTTCCAACCTGGTTAATTCTATCCTATTTCATTCTACTCTGTTCTATTCTATTCTTCCAGTATCTGAAGGGGGCTACAAGACAGCTGGGGAGGGACTTGTTAGGGTGTCAGGGAGTGATAGGACTGGGGGAATGGAAAAATAAATAGAACTGGGTAGATTCAGACTGGATATTAGGAAGAAGCTCTTCCCCATGAGGGTGGTGAGAGACTGGCACAGGTTGCCCAGGGAGGTGGTGGAAGCCTCATCCCTGGAGGTTTTTCAGGCCAGGCTGGATGTGGCTGTGAGCAACCTGCTGTAGTGTGAGGTGTCCCTGGCCATGGCAGGGGGTTGGAACTGGCTGATCCTTGAGGTCCCTTCCAACCTTAAGAATTCAATGATTCTATATCTACTGACTTCTATTTCACATTTTACTGCAACTGCAGGCCAGGCACAAGTATATTTTGGTGGTGGGTTTTTTTTTCCTCCTGTGGTTAAGTCAAACATCTCATCAAACAGCTTCGAGTATTTTACATTAAATCCATTAAACTGCACTGCTGCAAATGATGAGGTTATATCTGCCCTGAAGCAACCACTACCAAAAAAGAAAAAAAAAGGGGGAGGGGAGGGGGGAAATAGTCTCTTTTAGGTCAAGTGGAAATATATGAGTCATTAAGCCAGGGTAAAATCAGTTATGGCCTGGAGAGGAATCTTCTCTTCTGTCTGAATAAAACTGACAGTTGTGTTCCACGCTACAGATTCAACAAACAAAAGCTAATTAATTTAGGGCAGTGATTCTTTTAATGCTATTGGCAACATCCTAAACCAGCAAATGCAAATGTAAGTGTTTCTGAGGTTCCAAAACCTTGGAAGAGAATGGCAGCTGAGCATTTCAGGATGCTTTAAAAGCAACGCAAAGGACTGGGGTTTGGGACTTCCACTCCTTTGCCTCCTTACACCCCTCCTTTGCCTCCTTACGCTGCTGGACTTGCATTCCTTTGCCAAACACCATTTGCACACAAACACAGAATGTTAGGTGTTGGAAGGGACCTCCAAAGCTCATCCTGTCCAACCCCCGCCAGAGCAGCAGCACACAGAGCAGATCACACAGGAACACATCCAGGCAGGTTTGGAATATCTCCTGAGAGGAAGACTCCACAACCCCCCTGGGCAGCCTCTTCCAATGTTCTGTCACCTTCACAGGGAAAAAAATGTTTCCTCCTGTTTCCATGGAACTTCCTCTGCCTCAGCTTCCACCACTGCCCCTTGTGCTGGCATTGGGCATCCCCCAGCAGAGCCTGGCTCCAGCCTCTGGGCACTCACCCTGCACATCTTGATCAACATGAATGAGGTCACCACTCAGCCTCCTCCTCTTCCAGCTACAGAGCCCTCAGCTCCCTCAGTCTCATCATAAGGAAGATGTTCTACTCCATTATTTTTGTGTCTCTGTGTTGGACTCTTTCAAGCAGTTCCCTGAAGTCCTTCTTGAACTGAGGGGCTCAGAACTGGACACAATATTCCAGATGTGGCCTCATCAGGGCAGAGTAGAGGAAGGAGAACTTCTCTCAACCTACTGACCACAGCCCTTCTAATGCACCCCGGGATGCCACTGGCCTTCTTGGCCACGAGAGCACTTTGCATCAAGCTATTTGTTCTTTTCCAGCTAAATGACTCACATTGTTCTTGCTTCTTTAAATCCTTCCTGCTGCAAGGACCGGTTCCATTTTATAACTGATGCTCATTTGTCGTTTGTGAATTACAGCCACAGCTTTCAGTGTGTTTAGAAACATCAATCAGGATATGCATTTTTTACATGCACACATACCAAGAGACAGAGAGAGAGTGAACACATTAGGAAGACAATAATGTGTGGTAACATTTACCAGTCGCTTGCCAGAATCAATTCTTGATGAGATGAGCAGGCTAATTTCTCTAGAGACAGATCATACTGTATCCTGCATTGGCTGCAGTCTTATTGCCCTGAGAATAAAGCACAGCTTCCCTACCGAGCCCAGAGATGTGAAACAACACCTCGAGCTCCAGGCTACCCTGGAAGAGGCATTTGGTGAAGAGGCTTACTACTGCTGTAGCTAATTCTGGATGAGGGGCAATGGCTTCAGGCTAGAGCAGAGCAGATTTAGATGGGATGTTAGGAACAGGCTCTCTACTATGAGGGTGGTGGAACACTGGAACAGGTTGCCCAGGGAGGTGGTTGAAGCCCCTTCCCTGGAGACATTCACGGTGAGGCTGGACAGGGCTCTGGGCAACCTGATCTAGTTGGGGATGAACTTTGGAGGTCCAGCCCATTCTATAAGCAGCCTGCTCTAGTTGAAGATGTCCCTGCTGACTGCAGAGGACTTGGACTAGAGGATCTTTAAAGGTCTCTTCCATCCCAAAACATGCTAGGATTCTGTGAATAGCACAGCACCTGTAGCATCAGGGCATGCCATTCCTTTTCAGCTTGATGCATGTTCCAACGTGCGCCAGGAGGGTTACACATGTATGCAGGCAAAACAAGATGACAGATATCCAGTCACCTTATCACAAGCATTGTACTAAGTTTAATCAGCAATTATTTCCAGAGCCCAGAGCAGAATTTTATAGGATCCCTATAGCAGGACATGTTCATTCCCCAGCAAACATTTCCCACCCCACCTCCAACGACAAAAACCCCAGACAGGAACGGATCACGAGTAGCCTGGGGTTAGGAAAAAAGAAATCTCTCTAATATTCATTTGGCCAAAAGACTTTAATGCAGTGATGCCTTTAGTGCCAACCACTGCAGCAGTGCATGAGCCCATAGGGTGATTCACATCCCTGCTGCTCTTACTGCAGTGGAGTTTGCAGGACACCTGAAAAGACTGCCCAGAAGCCACAAACACACTACAGAAATGCACAAATACTGACATGAGGGCATTCTTAAAACCTGAGGGAGGTCAAGTGGAATGACTGGAGAGATGGATCTGGCATGGAATGACCAAGAGGAGTGTATTTGCTTATACTTTCAGTCAAAAACAACAGTCTCATGAAAATCACCCAGGAAAAAAGATCAGGATTGAGTATGCTCATGAAGGAAAAAATTTAGGGAGAACTCAAAATCATTTGAGAATAGAAAAAGAAATAGAATAGAAATAGAACAGAATGAAATAGAATAGAGTAGGACTAGAAATAGGACCTCTAGCTCTGAAGAAAGAGACTTGGGGGTGCTGGCTGGTGAGAAGCTCCAGGTGCTCCTGCTCTGGCAGGGGGGTTGGACTGGATGAGCTTTGAGGTCCCTTTCCAGCTCCTGAAATTCTGTGACTTCATCTGCTTAACAGAGGTGCACAGGGACCACCTTACACTGAAGTATGACAAGCTTAACTCAGAAAATTACAAGGATTGGGAAAATTATTGTAAACTATAGGGGAAAAAAAACCCCAGTGCTGAGTACATAAAATTCTGACCCCAAAAAAGAAAAGGTATTAGAGTATGACACAATGTACAGAAGAAAAGCACAGAAGCATCCTTGCCAGGGACAAGCCTGAAAACTGCACACCCCAAAAAAGAGAGATCCTGAATATAAACAACTTGTGTTTGGTAAATCAAAACAGTACCCAATCTATCTTTGAAGAGAGAATTTCTCTGACATGTGAAAATACCTCTGGTGATCAGCTCTCAGAGCAATGCCAGCAGTTATTGTACAGACCTATGTTAAAAGCTGTGTCACACAATGGGTTCTTAAGAAAAGCAGGGGGAGGGGGAAAGTCAATAGTGAAGTGTAAGGTTCTATGACAATATTTCATATGTCAGGGCAGGAAGGCAAAAATATGGATGGATAGCTTAAGAGTCACATTTATGACAGGCCATGCATATGGAAAGAAACTCATCGTGACACAGGTGGAATAAGGAGTTCTGATAGGAGAAGGGGCAATGGTTTTAAACTGGAGCAGGGTAGATTTAGGTTAGACATAAGGAGGGAGTGCTTTGCAATGAGATTGGCAAAATACCTAAACAGATTGGCTAGGGATGTGGTTGAGGTTCCCATCCCTGGAGACATTCAAGATCAGACCCCATGTGGCCCTGGGCAGCCTGATCTAGTTCACAGGATCGCAGGGTGTCAGGGGTTGGAATGGATCTATGGAAGACACCTGTGTGTCTAGGAGTCCCTGCCCATGGCAGGAACTAGATGGTCTGTGAGGTCCCTTGCAAGCCTAACAACTCTGTGATTCTGTGGTTCTATTGGGCAAGACAAGAGAAGTTAACTCTATAAACACCTGAATGATTAACAAGTTGGACTTGATCATCTTAAACACCTTTGCCAACTCACTGGATTCTATGAATGAATATCAGGGAAACCAAAAATCACAATTCATTACTTCCACTCAAACATCTGTCTCACCTGCATCTTTCTTCCTGGGTGACAGACACAGGCCCGTCCCAACCTCCTCACACTTGATTTCTACCACACAAGCTGCATCTGTTCCAAAAAATACTTAAACCCCCAATAATGCACCACAAGGTCAGAATACAGAATTAAGCAGGCTGGAAAAGACCTCAGAGATCATTGAGTCCAACCTATCACCCAACACCATCTCATCAACTAAACCATGGCACCAAGGGACTCATCCAGGCTCTTTTTAAACACCTCCAGGGATGGCGACCCCACCACCTCCCTGGGCAGCACATTCCAATGGCCAATCTCTCTCGCTGGGAAGAACTTTCTCCTCACCTCCAGCCTAAACCTCCCCTGGCACAGCTTGAGACTGTGTCCTCTTGTTCTGGTGCTGGGTGCCTGGGAGAAGAGACCAACTCCCTCCTGGCTACAACCTCCCTTCAGGGAGTTGGAGACAGCAAGAAGGTCTCCCTGAGCCTCCTCTTCTCCAGGCTAAGCAACCCCAGCTCCCTCAGCCTCTCCTCACAGGGCTGTGCTCCAGACCCCTCCCCAGCTTTGTTGCCCTTCTCTGGACACCTTCCAGCAACTCAACATCTTTCCTAAACTGAGGGGCCCAGAACTGGACACAGGACTGGACATTAGCCTGGAGAAGAGAAGGATCAGGGATGACCTCATTGCCCTCTACAACTACCTGAAGGATGGTTGTAGACAGGAAGGGGTTGGTCTCTTCTCCCAGGCAACCAGCACCAGAACAAGGGGACACAGTCTCAAGCTGTGCCAGGGGAGGTTTAGGCTGGAGGTGAGGAAAAAGTTCTTCATTGAGCGAGTCATTCGTCATTGGAATGGGCTGCCCGGGGAGGTGGTGGAGTCGCCATCCCTGGAGGTGTTCAAGAGGAGACTGGACATGGCACTTGGTACCATGGTCTAGTTGTGAGGTCTGTTGGGACAGGTTGGACTTGATGATCCTTGGGGTCTCTTCCAACCTTGGTTATACTGTGATACTGTGACTCAAGGTGTGACCTAACCAGTGCTGAAGACAGGGCAGAATGACCTCCCTGCTCCTGCTGGCCACACTGCTCCTGATCCAGGCCAGGATGCCTCATCCAGTCTCTAGCAAACCAGGGAAGGGAGGGAGAAAAATTCATTGAACTGATTTTTGTTTTTTTCCAACAGTTTGGGTAACAAAAAGGCACAGCACAAACTTCAACCAATTACCTCAAATGTGACAATTTCTAGCGAGCCTCCTCAGGGAAAGCTTTTGGAAGCGGCAGAGCTGATTCCCCCCAGCCAGCCGTCATGACAGCACTTTGTCACTGAGAGTTAAAAGGACACAAGCCAGATCAAAGACACAACATCAGCAACTCCAACCTCAAGCTCAATGAAGTCAGACAATGCAAATGTCTGCAAGTGAAGAGACCTTGGGGAGACCTTCTTGCTCTCTCCAACTCCCTGAAGGGAGGTTGTAGCCAGCTGGGGGTTGGTCTCTTCTCCCAGGCAGCCAGCACCAGAACAAGAGGACACAGTCTCAAGCTGTGCCAGGGCAGGTTTAGGCTCAAGGTGAGGAGAAAGTTCTCCACAAAAAGAGTAATTGGCCATTGGAATGTGCTGCCCAGGGAGGTGGTGGAGTCACCATCCCTGGAGGTGTTCAAAAAAGGATTGGATGTGGCACCTGGAGCCATGGTTCAGTTGTCAGGAGGTGTCAGGTATTAGGTAATAGTATCATAGTATCAGTCAGGGCTGGAAGGGACCACAAGGATCAGCTAGTTCCAACCCCCTGCCATGGGCAGGGACACCCCACACTAGATCAGGCTGGCCAGAGCCTCATCCAGCCTGGGCTTAAACACCTCCAGGGACGGGGCCCCAACCACCTCCCTGGATAATCCATTCCATGGCTTCACCACTCTCATGGGGAAGAACTTCCTCCTCACCTCCAGCCTGAATCTCCCCACCTCCAGCTTCATTCCATTCCCCCTAGTCCTGTCACTACCTGATAACCTCTGAAGTCCCTCCCCAGCCTTCTTGTAGCCCCCTTCAGAGACTGGAAGGCCACAATGAGGTCACCTCGGAGCCTTCTCTTCTCCAGACTGAACAGCCCCAACTCTCTCAGCCTGTCCTTGTAGCAGAGGTGCTCCAGCCCTCTCATCATCCTCGTGGCCCTTCTCTGGAAATGTTCCAGCACCTCCAGATCCCTCTTGTAATAGGGGCTCCAGAACTGGACCTGATGATTTCTGAGGTCTTTTCTAACCTGGGTGATTCTGTGATTCTACAATTTACAAACCTTGAGTCCAACAATGGGACAAACCATCTGTCAAAGTTCTCACAGGCAAACACAGGGAAACAGTTTACCATGCACCATTAGCAGAGAGACAGAAATCTGAGATGAGGTAATATGTAGCTCTCCTGCAATGACAGACAGGACTTTCAGCACAATGGAGGATCACAGACAGATCTCATCAATGCTGCACCTGCAAGGTCATAATTCAAAAGTCCCACTGCTGCCATAAATGCTTCAGCTAGCTGTAGTCATGACCATTTACTAACAGAATCATGAGGTGAAATATTATCAATACATAGATAGATAAACAATGTAAAACATACACAAAATCACTGAATGGCTTAGGTTAGAAGGGGCCTTAGAGATCACAGGATGTTAGGGGTTGGAAGGGACCTCCAAAGATCTTCCAGTCCAACCCCCGTGCCAGAACAGGACCACAGAATCCAACACAGGTCACACAGGAACACATCCAGACAGGGCTGGAAAGGCTCCAGAGAAGGAGACTCCACAACTCTCTGGGGAGGCTGTTCCAGTGCTCTGTCACCCTTACAGTGAAGAAGTTCTTATGTTGAGGTAGAACCTCCTGTGCTGTAGTTTCCATCCATTACCCCTTGTCCTATCCTAGGGCATAAGTGAGCAGAGGCTTGTGTCCCTTTCTTCCTGACACCCTGCTCACAGATATCAATAGACATTGATTAGATCCCGTCTCACTCTCCTCCTCTCCAGACCAATAAGCCCCAAGCAATCTTCTCCAACCTCCCTGCCACACCTCTCAACTACTCTAGGTTGCTCACCTAACCTGCCCTCAGACACCTCCAGGGAGGGGGCATCCTGAATTGTGACATTTACCCATAGTTTTGAAGTGTTAAAACATTTCATCTGCAGTCCCTAGTATTAAGTGTGATAAAGCTAGGAACTAATGAACCATTTTATCCTTGAGATTCAGTCAGTCCTCACAAATAGGTTCTTTCAGAGTATATAAGAATAAATCTTATCAATGGAGTAGCACTACCTACTGTTTTAATAACATCTTACTCTCAGGTGATGGCTCCTGCTCTATGCCAAGCAGAACAGCATCACTTCTTGTTCATACCACCCAAACATCCTCTTTGCAAGCAAGATGCATATTGCTCTCTCAAAGCACAGAAAGAAGAATGCAACAACAACAGTGTGACTGACATATCAAGACCAGGTTGGATGAGGCCTTGAGCAGCTGAGACTAGTTGAGAGGTGTCCCTGCTCATGGTGGGGAGGTGGGTTAGGCCACACACTGTGCAGGTGTCCAGTTCTGGGCCTCTCAAGTCAAGATAGATGTTGAGTTGCTGGAAGGTGTCCAGAGAAGGGCAACAAAGCTGGGGAGGGGTCTGGAGCACAGCCCTGTGAGGAGAGGCTGAGGGAGCTGGGGTTGCTTAGCCTGCAGAAGAGGAGGCTCAGGGGAGACCTTCTTGCTCTCTCCAGCTTCCTGAAGGGAGGTTGTACCCAGGTGGGGGTTGGTCCCTTCTCCCAGGCAAGCAGCAGCAGAACAAGAGGACACAGTCTCAAGCTGTGCCAGGGAAGGTTTAGGTTGGATGTGGAGAAGAAATTCTTCCCAGCAAGAGAGATTGGCCATTGGAATGTGCTGCCCAGGGAGGTGGTGGAGTCACCATGACTGGATGAGGCACTTGGTGCCATGGTTTAGATGATGAGATGGTCTTGGGTGACAGGTTGGACTTGATGATCTTGAAGGACTTTTCCAACCTGGTTCATTCTGTATTCTGTTGGAGCAGATGATCTCTGAGGTCCCCTCCAACCTAAGCCATTCTATGATATGGCCACAATTAAAAGCAGTTCAGTACACAGATTAAAAGACCAAACCCCTATCTATTAATTCCACATGTTTCTGCCTCATTTCCAAACAATATTCTGCATGAACCTTTGCCACATGCTAGCACTTGAAGCCAGTAAAGAAGCAGCATGACTGGAAACAAACCCACCCTAGAACAATTGTGAATAAAAGCTTGAGATCTCTATCTTTAAGTGACATACAAATTATCTTAACTGCTTACAGCTGAAGCTACCAGCAGTGCAATTTTACTGTATCAGAGTAGCACAGTAACTTTCTTAGTCTTTCCCTGGCTGTCAACGGGTCCATGTCCCAGTGGAGGCCAGGGACAAGCGAAGTCCCTCAGGGATCAGTCCTGGGACCTGTCTTGTTCAACATCTTGGTGGGTGCCATGGACAGTGGCATCGAGTGCACCCTCAGCAAGTTTGCTGATGACACCAAGCTGTGTGGTGCAGTGGACACGCTGGAGGGAAGGGATCCATCCAGAGGAACCTGGACAGGCTGGAGAGGTGGGCACAAGCCAACCTCATGAGCTTCAACAAGACCAAGTGCAGGGTCCTGCATCTGGGTCGAGGCAATCCCAGGCACAAATCCAGGCTGGGCAGGGACTGGCTGGAGAGCAGCCCTGAGAAGAGAGACTTGGGGGTGCTGGTGGACGAGAAGCTCAACATGAGCTCTCAATGTGCGCTTGCAGCCCGGAAAGCCAATCAGATCCTGGGCTGCATCAGGAGAAGTGTGACCAGCAGGGCAAGGGAGGTGCTTCTCCCCCTCTACTCAGCTCTGGTGAGACCCCACCTGGAGTACTGCGTCCAGTTCTGGAGCCCCTATTACAGGAGGGATGTGGACGTGCTGGAGCGTGTCCAGAGAAGGGCCATGAGGACGATCAGAGGGCTGGAGCACCTCTCCTATGAGGACAGACTGAAGGAGTTGGGGCTGGTCAGTCTGGAGAAGAGAAGGCTCCGAGGTGACCTCATTGTGGCCTTCCAGGATCTGAAGGGGGCTACAAGAAGGCTGGGGAG
Source organism: Picus viridis (assembly GCA_033816785.1). Lineage (NCBI taxonomy): Eukaryota > Metazoa > Chordata > Aves > Piciformes > Picidae > Picus > Picus viridis. The sequence goes on from CM066567.1 coordinate 53,965,489, forward strand.
GGACTTCAGAGGTTATCAGGTAGTGATAGGACTAGGGGGAATGGATTGAAGCTGGAAATGGGGAGATTCAGGCTGGAGGTGAGGAAGAAGTTCTTCCCCATGAGAGTGGTGAAGCCCTGGAATGGGTTGTCCAGGGAGGTGGTTGAGGCCCCGTCCCTGGAGGTGTTTAAGCCCAGGCTGGACGAGGCTCTGGCCAGCGTGATCTAGTGTAGGGTGTCCCTGCCCATGGCAGGGGGTTGGAACTAGATGATCCTTGTGGTCCCTTCCAACCCTGACTGATTCTATGATTCTAACTAGCTGATCCGTGTGGTCCCTTCCAACCCTGACTGATTCTATGATTCTATGATTCCCTTACTGCTAGAGGAAAAACTACAAAAGGCAGGGAAGAATTAGTCAGATATTATTGTAGAGTGTTGCCTTTAATATTACAATGGAAATTGCAACTATTAAAGGTAGCCAAAACACACAAATGGTGTTAATGCTATCTTTCACTGAAGGATTTTAATGGATGTGGCTCTGAACAGCCTGAGCCAGTGTGAGGTGTCCCTGCCCATGGCAGGGGGTTAGAACTCGATGATCCTTGAGGTCCCTTCCAATCCTGGCAATTCTCTGATTCTGTGGCAAAGGGAAGAATCAAAATGAGAATTTCTGAAGCAGATCCCAGCAGCAGCTGACACTGGCAGGTGAATGCAAAGCCAGCAGCAGCACAGGTAAGAGGATTTGGAAGGGAGCAATTGAGGGCAGCCTGCCCAAAGGAGAGATCTAAATGTTAGGAACAGAATCTGTCATTTAGCCACTACAAAAACAAAACCTAACACAGCCAAGAAACTTACTCTGTCAAATCTGCACAAGCTGAACATTTGGCTGCCACTCTCAAGAACACAGCAATCCAGTTGCAGTCTATAAATGCAAACCCAAGTCCAGCTGAGTCCGCAGCTTGTCTAGTTTCCAAAGTACCAGCAGTAAGCAAGCATGACAGTCAAAGGCAAAGCCAGCAGCCAGCCCTCACATAAAAATACCCATGCATGGCCTAAATTAGCTCTATTCCTGAGCAGTGCCCTCACCCAGGATTTCAACAGTGCTCAAAATCAGCAGGTGGAAAAAATAGAACACAATAGAACAGAACAGAATTAACCAGGTTGGCAAAGACCTCAGATGTCATCAAGCCCAACCTATCACCTTGTGGCCTTCCAGTATCTGAAGGGGGCTAAAGGAATCGGGGAAGGGACTTTTTAGGGTGCTGGGTAGTGAAGGACTAAGGGGAATGGAGGAGGGGAGATTCAGATTGGATGTGAGGAAGAAGTTGTTCCCCATGAGGGTGGTGAGAGACTGGCACAGGTTGCCCAGGGAGGTGGTGGAAGCCTCCTGCCTGGAGGTTTTTGCAGCCAGGCTGGATGTGGCTGTGAGCAACCTGCTGTAGTGTGAGGTGTCCCTGCCCATGGCAGCGGGGTTGGAACTAGATGATCCTTGAGGTCCCTTCCAACCCTGACAAAGCTGTGATTCTGTGAAGGTCTGTGAAGTTCCTGAAGTACCTGAAAGATCAGTTTCCCAAAAGGACTATTTGAAACAAATTCATCAGGTCAAGGTGTACTACTTTGAACATAACTCATACTTAGTATTGTCAAGCACACTACCAGGACCTATGCAACTCTGCAAGTTCCATTACTGGTGCTGTAAAAAGAAATCCCTATTTGCTCATTTATATTCTGAGAAATGAGACACCAACTAAATCTCAGCTTTCCCTCTGGGAACCAGGACTGACACCATGAGTGCCATCTCCTCAGGTAACAGGGGAAGTTAATCCACTCTCAGCTAGAGACTAAAACCTTTCCAGTTATAACACTTTTCAATGTATTTATTCTACTTGATATCAGCCCCAATGATTAAGACTGACATTGGCTTTATGTGCCTCTTGCTTTACTGGAGTATAGCTTTTGAGGCACAGTTTCTCATGGTATCATGTTCAGGCTTGAATGACAAATTCCTTCTATTTTGAATGGATATTCTGAGGGAAACTGGATGATTTACATGACATTCAACTTATTTTGGGGCTACCTTTTCTTTGGAACAATTTAGAGCTTCCCTTTTCAGCTCAGGGTCTTGAAGCAGAATACAGAATTAACCAGGTTGGGAAAGACCTCTGAGATCATCCAGTCCAACCTATCACCCAACACCATCTCATCAATTAAACCATGGCACCAAGTGCCTCATCCAGTCTCCTCTTGAACTCCTCCAGAGATGGTGACTCCACCACTTAGGCCCAGAAGAGAGGACTCTGTACTAGAGATTGGGTTGACTTTTTCCAGAGAGATCAGAAATCCTACACTGCAATGACTCACAGCTAGGACAGACCTCAAAGATCTTCATTGGCACACATCCATTAAAGCTTTAATGGAGTTTATGAACCACTATCTTTGCAGAGTCCACTCATTGTGAGACCTGAAAAACACACAGAATCTAATGATGCCTGGAGTCTAGCTGACACCACATACCTTGTCCCATTGTGAGGCTCAGGTGAGGCCACACCTTGAGTATTGTGTCCAGTTTGGGGCACCTCAATCCAAGAGAGATGTGGAGGGGCTGGAGCCAGGGCAGAGGAGGGCAAGGAAGCTGGGAAGGGCCTGGAGAAGAAATCTGATGAAGAGCAACTGAAGGAGCTGGGGATGGTTAGTGTGAAACAGAGGAGGCTGAGGGGAGACCTCCTGGCTCTCTACAGCTACCTGAAAGGACATTGCAGAGAGGTTGGTGCTGGTCTCTTCTCACAGGTAATTAGTGATAGAACAAGAGGGAATGGCCTCAAGTTGGCACTGGGCAGGTTTAGACTGGACATGAGGAAAGCTTTTTTCAGGGCAAGGGTGGTCAGGGATTGGAATGTGCTGCCCAGGGAGGTGGTGGAGTCCCCAAGCCTTGGCTGTGTTTCAAAGTGGATTGGATGTGGTGCTTGGGGCTATGGTTTAGGGTTGACCCTTGCAGAGTAGGGTTCTGGGTTGGCCTTGGTGACCCTTGAGAGTCATTTCCAACCGGAATGTGTCTGTGATTCTGTGATAGCTTTACCTGAGAACCTCTACATGCTCATCTATTCATTTCCCAGAACAAATTTCCCCGTTCATGCAGTTGGTGTAAGTTCCATTTGTGAGCAAAGCCTCTGCTCCATATGCTTTGGGGAAATGCATATGAAAAGGATTTTTCTTCCTCTAACCTGTAAGGTTTCACACAGTGCCTGCTTTATTCAGAAGATCCCATTTCATTTTAATTGCAGCCTCCTGAAACAGAGTGGAGAGTAATGCCAAGTTCCTTTGTGGGTCCCAAGGGGAAATATTTACTGAAAGGGCTCTTTATCAGCTCCTGCTCCTTTTGGATGTTAGGAATTTTAATTACATTTTTGGCCTTTATCAGAAAGGGTTGGGGTTCTTTTTTCTTGCTTGCTTGGTTTGGGGCTATTTTGGGGTTATTTTTGCTAGGTTTGGGGTTGGGTTGTTTGTTTCTTTTGGCTTGGGTTTTTGGTGGTGGTGCTTTTGCTTCGGTCTGGGTTTATGTTTGGTCTGGTTTTGCTGGTTGTGGTGCTTTTGGTTGGTTGCTTGGGGTTTTTGGTTGGTTTTTCTTTTTTTGCAGTAGATGTCAGAACAGAACAGAACAGAACAGAACAGAACAGAATAGAATAGACCAGGTTGGAAGAGACCTTCAAGATCATTGTGTCCAAGCTATCATCCAACACCACCTAATCAACTAAACCATGCAACCAAGCACCCTATCAAGTCTCCTCCTGAACACCTCCAGTGTTCTCCTTGAAAGGATAGAAACAAGAATATCTGTCTTTACAATGGAATAGAATTAACCAGGGTGGAAAAGACCTTTGAGATCACCGAGTCCAACCTATCACCCAACACCATCTAATCAACTAAACCATGGCACCAAGTGCCTCATCCAGTCTCTTCTTAAACAGCTCCAGGGATGGTGGCTCCACCACCTCCCTGGGCAGCACATCCCAAGGGCCAATCTCTCTTGCTGAGAAGAATTTCTTCCTCACCTCCAGCCTGAACCTCCCCTGGCACAGCTTGAGACTGTGTCCTCTTGTTCTGCTGCTGGTTGCCTGGCAGAAGAGACCAACCCCCACCTGGCTACAACCTCCCTTCGGGGGAGTTGGAGAGACCAACAAGGTCTCCCCTCAGCTTCGTCTTCTCCAGGCTAAACACCCCCAAGCTCCCTCAGCCTCTCCTCACAGGGCTGTGCTCCAGACCCCTCCCCAGCTTCATTGCCCTTCTCTGGAATTTTGTCCATGGCAGTTTTCTTTCTCAATGTGGTTGAGTTCCTCCTCCTCCTAGAGGAGCAGGGTTGACTTCTAGGCCTTACCACATCACACACAAACAAAACCTTAGACAAGTACAAATTTGTAGCAGGTAAACTCACTCTTTATATCCCTTCAGTACAGTGAAAATCAGCTTCTAGCCATTCAGCAGGAACTACTAGCACTAATGATGAAAGAGTTGTGGGAGATACCTATTATTAAGTTCCTGCTTCATAGAATCAACCAGGTTAGAAAAGACCTCAGAGATCATCAAGTCCAACCTATTAGCTAACACCTCCTGACAACTAAACCATGGCTCCAAGTGCCACATCCAATCCTTTTTTGAACACCTCCAGGTGGCCAATTAGGACAACTTGTAACACAGGACTTCTGTAAGCATTTGTTTCTTTGCCCAGATCTTAGCAACCTTGAAATCTGTGTTAATTGGTTGCCTCTGGGTGCTTGTTGCTCCCTTACTGCTCCTGTTCCGATCAAACGCCATCAGAGAGTTGGAAGGATTTTATCACACCAAAAATAAGTGACTGTCCCTGGGCTTACATTCCAAAATAGCCAATCCCCTGCCTTCAGAACATTTCACCATGGTTTAGGGTAAGGACTTCAAATCTACATCACAGCTGTGCCATGGAAAATTACCCAAATTTAGCTACACTATAAAAACCAATCACAGAACAAGGCACTGGGAAGTGGTGGCTAGAAAGAATTCAGAATGTTCCTTTCTTACATTTCTGATGCATGCTCACAGGAAAGTATTAGCCCTGATCTCATTCCAGAGCTACAAGGACAAAAGCAGAATTTTCCTGTAAGGGTTACTGCATAAATCTTTACAGAATAAGAGTTAACCAGGTTGGAAAAGACCTTTGAGATCATCCAGTCCAACCTATCACCCAACACCATCTCATCAACTAAACCATGGCACCAAGTGCCTCAGCCAGGCTCTTTTGAAACACTTCCAGAGATGGTGGCTCCACCACCTCCCTGGGCAGCACATTCCAATGGCCAAGCTCTCTTGCTGGGAAGAATTGCTTCCTAACATCCAGTCTAAACCTCCCCTGGCACAGCTTGAGACTGTGTCCTCTTGTTCTGGTGCTGCTTGCCTGGGAGAAGAGACCAACCCCCACCTGGCTACAACCTCCCTTCAGGCAGTCATAGAAAGCACTAAGGGTCTCCTCTGAGCCTCCTCTTCAGTATCACAGTATCACCAAGGCTGGAAGAGACCTCAAAGATCATCGAGTCCAACCTGTCACCACAGACCCCATGACTAGACCATGAAACCAAGGGCCATGTCCAATCTCCTCTTGAACACCTCCAGGGATGGTGACTTCTCCAGGCTAAGCAACCCCAGCTCACTCAGCCTCTCCTCACAGGGCTGTGTTCCAAACCCCTTGACCTGCTGGCCATGTTTCTCTTGATGAAGTCCAGAATGCCATTTAGAATCCAATCTATCTGTCCAACCTATCACCCAACACCACCTAACCAACTCAACCATGCAACCAAGCACCCCATCAAGTCTCCTACTGAACACTTGCAGTGATGGTGACTCCACCACCTCCCCAGGCAGCCCATTCCAAAGGGTAATCACTCTCTCTGTGTAGAATTTCTTCCTAACCTCCAGCCTAAACCTCCCCTGGTGCAGCTTGAGACTGTGTCCTCTTGTTCTGGTGCTGCTTGCCTGGGAGAAGAGACCAACCTCTGCCTGTCTACAACCTCCCATTGGCCTTCTGAGCTGCAAGTGCACATTGCTGGCTGATGTCCAGCTTCTCATCCACCACTAGCAGCAAGCCCTTTTCTGCATGACTGTTCTCAGTCTCATCATCACTCAGCCTGTACTGACATTGAGGTTTTTCCTGACCCAAATGCAGGATCTTGCCCTCTGCCTTGTTGAAATGCCCAAGGTTCACCTGAGCATGTTTCTCCAGCCAATCTAAGATCCCTCTGGACGGCAACTTGTCCTTCAGTCTTATCAACTGCACCCCTGCAAACTTGCTGAGGAGGCACTCAATCTCACTGTCTGTACTGTTGATGAAGATACTGAACATTGCTTTGGACTGTAATGATGGTGAAGACAAACTAAGATAGATATGTCCAGGTCTAGGGAGGTTCTCCTCCCCCTCTATTCTGCCCTGATGAGACCACACCTGCAATACAGTTTTGGGCTCCCCAGTTCAAGAGAGACAGAGACCTGCTGGAGAGAGTCCAAGGGAGAGCCACGAGGATGCTCAAGGGACTTGAGCATCTCCCCTGTGAAGAGAGACTGAGAGCCCTGGGGCTGTCAACTCTGGAGAAGAGAAGGCTGAGAGGGGATCTGATCAATGTCTATCAATAGCTGAGGGGTGGGTGTCAAGTGGAGGGGGCCAAGCTCTTTTGGGTGGTACACAGGAATAAGCCAAGGAGCAATGGAGACAAACTGGAACAGAGAAGGTTTCAGCTCACCATGAGGAGAAACTTCTTTGCAGTGAGGGTGCCAGAGCCATGGAGCAGGCTGCCCAGAGAGGTTGTGGAGTCTCCTTCTCTGGAGACTTTCCAACCCCACCAGGATGCATTCCTGTGCAGAGTACCCTGGGTGATGCTGTTTTGGCAGGGGGTCTGGACTGGATGATCTCTGGAGGTCCCTTCCAACCTCTAATGCCCTGTGGTACTGGGATGTGTGTTGCTGTTTTTTTCTGGGCATAATTTGCAGATTTTTTTCCCAGCAGTGGAACAGCAATTGAGTGTATGGGCAAAGTGCTGCATCGATGCAGAGTCAGGAAGAACAATGCTGAAAGGGACTGGGAAGGTCATTTTGGCTAGTCTTAGTCACCCTCTAGTTCATGAATCACTGCTGGGCCATAAATGCCGTGCAATGGGCTTTGAAAGAGATACAAAATGCCCTTGGCACAAAACATGCCTACATGCTCAGCAGGCCTGTGGCAGCGTGGGTGGGCAGGAGCAGGCAGCAGTGGGCTCCCAGCTTCTGTCCAAGCCTCATTAAAATGTTTATTGCTGTCCAGTTCTGAAGTGCTCAGAGTTCTGTCATTTCACCCAAGTATGTGGTATTCCTCTTCTCAACTCCCTGTGGTGCACAGCCCTGTGGGAAGAGGCTGAGGGAGCTGGGGGTGCTTAGCCTGGAGAAGAGGAAGCTCAGGGGACACCTTATTGCTCTCTTCAGCTTCCTGAAGGGAGGTTGTACCCAGGTGGGGGTTGGTCTCTTCTCCCAGGCAAGCAGCAGCAGAACAAGAGGACACAGTCTCAAGCTGTGCCAGGGAAGGTTTAGGTTGGATGTGGAGAAGAAATTCTTCCCAGCAAGAGAGATTTGCCATTGGAATGTGCTGCCCAGGGAGGTGGTGGAGTCACTGTCCCTGGAGATGTTCAAAGAAGGCCTGGATGTGGCACTTGGAGCCACAGTTTAGTTGTCAGGAGGTGTTGGGTGACAGGTTGGACTTGACCTCTGAGGTCCAACCTTACTGATTCTCTGATTCTACGATGCCGGGTGCCCATGAAGTTGCTGCAACAGCTCACTGCCCAGTATTGCCAGGCATGCTCCTTCAGGCTATAAACCAGGCCAGAAAGAAAAGCCAGTTGTGGAGTAAAATCAATTCTATACAAGCTACTATATTGATTTATTATTTATTTTCATAAATTATTACTCACAAAAAAAAAACCCTTAAACTTTTAATACCATGGCTGCCACAGTGCCCACACTCTGCTCCTTCAAAGCGAGGCACAGCGCGAGAACACTGCCAGAGCAGCTCCGTTCTGTCCACCGCTGCATGCAAGCATTCTTCATGGCCAGGTGTCATCCAGAAGGACCTAGACAAGCTGGAGAGGTGCTGCCCAGGTGAACTTCATGAGGTTCAACAAGGGCAAGTGCAGGGCTCTGCACCTGGGCCGGAACAATCCTCACTGTCAATACAAACTGGGGGAGGAGGGGATAGAAAGCAGCCCTGGGGAAAAGGATTTGGTGGGGCTGATGGATGAGAAGCTGGACATGAGCAGGCAGTGTGAGCTTGCAGCACAGAAGGCAAACCACATCCTGGGCTGCATCAAAAGATGCATTGCCAGCAGATCCAGAGAGGTGATTCTGCCACTTCGTTCTGCTCTGGTGAAACCTCACCTGCAGTACTGCATCCAGCTCTGGAGCCCTCAATACAGGAAGGACATGCACCTGATGAAGCAGATGCAGAGGAGGGCCACAAAAATGCTCAGGGGTTGGTGCACCTCTGCTATGAGGGCAGGCTGAGGGAGCTGGGGGTGTTCAGCCTGGAGAAGAGAAGGCTCCAGGGGGACCTAATAGCAGCCTGCCAGTACCTGAAGGGGGTTACACGAAGGCTGGAGAGAGACTGTTTGCAAAGGCCTGCAGGGAGAGGATGAGGGGCAATGGCTTCAAACTAGAGCAGAGCAAATTTAGATTGGATGTTAGCAATAGGTTCTCTCTTCACAGGGGAGATGCTCAAGTCCCTTAACTGGTTACAAGACAGAGTTCAAAGAGCGGTGATCAAGTTCTCCACCATGAGGGTGGTGAGACACTGGAACAGGATGCCCAGGGAGGTGGTGAAAGCCTCATCCCTGGAGGTTCTTGAGGCAAGGCTGGATGTGGCTCTGAGCAACCTGATCCAGTGTGAGGTGTCCCTCACATCAGTGTGAGGTTGGGACTAAATGATCCTTGAGGTCCCTTCCAACCCTGACAATTCTGTGATTCTGTGTAATACATTCTACCTGTTTGCCTGAGTCGGAATACTGCTTTGAAGATCCGAATTCTTCCCATAGCTTCCCTAACTCATTGCAGCCTTGAAACACCACAAAAAGGATCAATTATACAAAACTGAATTCCAGATTCCATTTCAGATTGAATTGGAGCAGGATGCTGATAGCAGAATGCAGAAGCTAATGTCAAATAGAAATATTTGCTTCTCTTTACCAGATGGTGCCCATGGCTTAAAGGAAGCTGAAGGGGTGGTCATGTGGAAAGAGAGCAGTGCCTGCTTAGGTCAGACAGAAAACCAATGGCAAATGCTCTGTGTTACACAGCATTGAGGAAACAGCTGAGGCACATAAATCCATCACCACTGCAATGACCTGAAGCTCAATAAAGTATGAGTCTTGGGGGCAAACTCAGCAGTAAAACCTGAAAGTGAGGCCAGTCTCAGAAATTACCTCCAGTGCAGTACAAATTATTGGGACAGCAGGAGCATGGGTGAGGATTCCCAGGCCTCTTAGAACCACAGAATCATTTATGATGGAAGAGGCTCTCAAAATCATCAAGTCCAACTGCTGAAGGGCAACAAAGCTGGGGAGGGGTCTGGAGCACAGCCCTGTGAGGAGAGGCTGAGGGAGCTGGGGTTGCTTAGCCTGGAGAAGAGGAGGCTCAGGGGAGACCTTCTTGCTCTCTCCAACTCCCTGAAGGGAGGTTGTAGCCAGGTGGGGGTTGGTCTCTTCTGCCAGGCAACCAGCACCAGAACAAGAGGACACAGTCTCAAGATGCGCCAGGGGAAGTTTAGGCTTGAGGTGAGGAGAAAGTTCATCACAGAAAGAGTTGTTGGCCGTTGGAATGTGCTGCCCAGGGAGGTGGTGGAGTCACCATCACTGGAGGTGTTTAGGAGGAGGCTTGATGGGCTGTTTAGTGCCATGGTTTAGTTGATTAGATGGTGTTGGATGATGGGTTGGACTTGATATCAAAGGTCTCTTCCAACCTGGTTTATTCTATTCTAATTGGCCATTGGAATGTGCTGCTCAGGGAAGTGGTGGAGTCACCATCCCTGGAGGTGTGCAAAAAGGCTTGGCTGTGGCACCTGGAGCCATGGATCAGTTGTCAGGAGGTGTTAGGTATTAAGTAATAGGTTGGACATGATGATCTCTGAGGTCTTTTCCAACCTGGGTGATTCTGTGATAATCCTAACACTGCCCAGTCCAACCTGGAACTATTTTTCTGTGCATGGTCCCATGGCCTTCACACTCCTCAGTTACCAGCTGGATTTTTTGTTTCTTCCAAGATTAAATGTAAACTTTTGGGTTTGCATTCAAAGGGAAAACAAATGCCTCCTGTCCTCTTTTCATCTAGGCTTAGATTATCACCTCCAAAAACTCTCAGTGGCAGATTATAAACTTCCCCCTGGAAGATCAAATAAGCAAAAGCACTTTTATTCCTGTCTACCTTTTATGCAGCACCTCAGTTCAAGGGCAGAGATGACATTTTCATGATGACAATACTGCCTCTCTCCCCTGTTTAGGCATTTACATTCAAAAGGAATTCCTTGAGGACATTTCTTCAGGGAAACCTTCAACAACCACACTGAGATGCTCCAGCAAACTAAGAAACCAGCACAGACAAATAAATATTCATATAATTAAATGATGCAGACACTAATGGCCCTTACCATTGCAACACTGAAGTCTGTTCAGAGACAAACAACAGGAATATTTTCCACTAAGAGAGAAAATAGTTTTACTGTTCTTGGTTGGTTGTTTGGTTTTTTTTAACTGCCTTGAAAGAGAGGTTGTGGAGTCTCCTTCTCTGGAGACTTTCAAGGCCTGTCTGGATGTGTTCCTGTGTCACCTGAGCTAGGCTGTATGGTTCTGCTCTGGCAGAAGGGTTGGCCTCGATGATCTCTTTGGGTCCCTTCCAACCCCTGACATCCTGTGAGCCTGTGAAAGCTGGAGAGCACTAAAAGAGATTTATAGCAATGTCATACAGCAGAATAATTGCAGTGCATTTATTATCGTTCAGCTTACTTCATGTATGATAACACAGAATCATAGAATGGTCTGGGTTGGAAGGGACCTCCAAAGGGCATCCAGTCCAACCCCCTCTGCAGTCAGCAGGGACATCCTCAATTAGATCAGGCTGCCCAGAGCCCTGTTGAGCCTCACCTTGAATATCTCCAGGCATGGGGCCTCAACCACCTCCCTGGGCAACCTGTGCCAGTGTCTCACCACCCTCATGGTAAAAAGCCTGTTCTCAACATCCAGTCTAAATCTGCTCTTTACAGAATACAGAATCTTTACAGAATACAGAATTAAGCAGGTTGGAAAAGACCTCAGAGATCATCCAGTCAAACTCTTCTCCAGTTTGAAGCCATAGCCCCTTTTCCTGTCCCTGCAGGCCTTTGCAAACAGTATCTCTCCACACTTCTTGTTGCCCCATTCAGGTACTGGCAGGTTGCTATTAGGTCTCCCCAGTGCCTCCTCTTCTCCAGGCTGAACACCCCCAGCTCCCTCAGCCTGTCCTCCTAGCAGAGGTGCTCCAACCCCCTGATCATTTTTATGACCCTCCTCTGGACCCTCTCCATCAGGTGCATGTCCCTCCTGTGTTGAGGGCTTCAGAGCTGGGCTGTGTACTCCAGGTGAGGTCTCACCAGAGCAGAGTTTCTATTGGACACTGGCTTCCTGATTTTAAGGATGAGTAGTGTATTCACACAAGTTCAGCCAGTTTTCTCCCAGAGAAAAAGTGCCTCCTTTTTCTTCTAGGGGCACTTTCTAACTGTGAAAGAGAAACCTTGAGCAATTTCTGCACCCAGGAAAGACTACAGACCACAGCCTTCCATTGACTGAAGAAGCAGACACAAGAGTTCAACCTGCAAAGCAGACATCTGCTGTGATCTTGCAGCAACCACACCTCTGTCTCAGTTTTCTTTCCTCCCCCCTACAAAATAATACCTGCCTCACTGGAAAGAACACAAGCCAAGGCTTAGAAACCACCAGAGAAGATGAAAAGTGCTAATGAACCCAAAGTTTGCTCTTCTGCTGGATAAAGCAGAAAGCAATAGGATTTGCCTGGGAGTGGTTTAGAACTTACTTGGGGAAATGTTAATTTTTCTACTACTTAAATTTCAGTAACACTTGCCAAGCAGGAAAGCATTTTCAGTGCACAGACAATTCATCAGAATTTCCCAAGAGAGAGAGAGACTGGAATAAAAAATTCAAAGTAGTAATAAGGGTTATTCAGAAGTGTGTGGGTTTAGAACTGCCTGATCTGGAGGTACTAAGCAGAAAAACAGCATTGCTGCTAGTTTTCCTCCAAACACCTTTCAATGCCAGCTCACAGTAAGTGCCCCACAGTGGTTAAATCCCTCACTCTCAACAGGTGAGCCTCTCATTTCATCCAACACACTACTCCAGTTTCCAAATGTACAAAGCCAGTACTGCAGCTGTCCCAGATAACAGCACAGGTAGCTGCTGGAAAAGCAGCTCCACGGAGAACAGCAAGCTCCCCATGGGACAGCAATGTGCCCTGGTGGCCAAGAGAGCCAATGGGATCCTGGGGTACAGCAAGAAAAGTGTGGCCAGCAGGGCTGGGGAGGTTCTGCTCCCCCTCTGCTCTGCCCTGCTGAGACCACACCTGCAATCCTGTGTCCAGTTCTGGGCTCCCCAGTTCAGGAGAGACAGAGACCTGCTGGAGAGAGTCCAAGGAAGAGCCAGGAAGATGCTGAGGGGACTTGAACATCTCCCCTGTGAAGAGAGACTGAGAGCCCTGGGGCTGTTGAGTCTTTAGAAGAGAAGGCTGAGAGGGGATCTGATCAGTGTCTATCAATAGCTGAGGGCTGGGGGTCAGGTGGAGAGGGCCAAGCTCTTTTGGGTGATGCACAGGAATAAGCCAAGGCACAATGGAGACAAACTTGAACAGAGAAGGTTTCACCTTAACATGAGGAGAAACTTCTTTGCAGTGAGGGTGCCAGAGCCCTGGAGCAGGCTGCCCAGAGAGGTTGTGGAGTCTCCTTCTCTGGAGGCTTTCAAAACCCCCTGGAGGGATTCCTGTGTGGACTACCCTGGGTGATGCTGCTTTGGCAGTGAGGGTTGGACTGGATGATCTCTGCAGGTTCCCTTTCATTCTCTAGCACTCAGTAAATTCTCATTGATTTGAGCCAAGATGCTTCCCCATTTCTGTAGTGAGAACTTCTGCTTCTAGAGCTGTTATATTTATACATGCAGTGGGAACAGAAGAAATGTGCTGTTGAGGATCCACATGGAAGTTAAATCTGCTAAAAAGAAGATCTGCACCTCCACTCTGACAAAGGCTTTTTACCTCCTGCTAAGATACACAACAGCATTTGTGATAATGAACTCAATCACCTCAAGCAGCACTCTGGGACCTCAGACCTGTTCAGGTAAATGCTGTGTGTCACATTTGGTGATGAAACTCCCAGCTCCAGGTGTACATTTTTTACACATTGCTTTCATTCACAGTGTGATTATTTTTCAATGAACAAAAATGAAGAGATGATCTTCCCAACAGGGGAAAAAAAAGTATCTTACAGTTAGACACATTCACCTTCTCTTCAAATAGAAAATACAGAATGCAGAATACAGAATTAAGCAGGCGGAAAAGACCTCAGAGATCATCCAGTCCAGCCTATCACCCAACACCATCTCATCAACTAAACCATGGCACCAAGTGTCTCAGACAGTCTCTTCCTAAACACCTCCAGGGATGGTGACTCCACCACCTCCCTGGGCAGCACATTCCAGTGGCCAATCTCTCTTGCTGGGAACAATTAGCTCCTCACATCCCATCTAAACCTCCCCTGGCACAGCTTGAGACTGTGTCCTCTTGTTCTGGTGCTGCTTGCCTGGGAGAAGAGACCAACCCCCACCTGGCTGCAACCTCCCTTCAGGGAGTTGAAGACAGCAAGAAGGCCTCCCCTGAGCCTCCTCATCTCCAGGCTAAGCAACCCCAGCTCCCTCAGCCTCTCCTCACAGGGCTGTGCTCCAGGCCCCTCACCAGCTTTCTTGCCCTTCTCTGGACACCTTCCAGCAACTCAACATCTTTCCTAAACTGAGGAGCCCAGAACTGGACACAGGACTCAAGGTGTGGCCTGACCAGTGCTGAGGACAGGGCACGATGACCTCCCTGCTCCTGCTGGCCACACTCTTCCTGATGCAGGCCAGGATGCGGTTGGCCCTCTTGGCTGCCTGGGCACACTGCAGGCTCATGTTCAGCCTACCATCAACCAGCACCCCCAGGTCCCTCTCTGCCTGGCTGCTCTCCAGCCACTCTGACCCCAGCCTGTAGCTCTGCCTGGGGTTGTTGTGGCCAATGTGCAGCACCTGGCACTTGGATGTGTTCAATCTCCTGCCCTTGGCCTCTGCCCATCTGTCCAGCCTGTTGAGGTCCCTCTGCAGAGCTCTCCTACCCTCTAACAGATCAACTCCTGCCCCAAGCTTGGTGTCATCTGCAAATTTACTGATGATGGACTCAATCCCCTGGTCCAGATCATCAATAAAGATACTGAACAAGATGGGGCCTAGCACTGATCCCTGGGGGACACCACTAGTGCCTGGCTGCCGGCTGGCAGTGGCCACATCCATCACCACTCTCTGAGCACAGCCCTTCAGCCAGTTCCTAACCCAGTGCAGAATATAAGGAATACAAATAAAAAAAAAAAAAAACATTAGTATTTTCTCTGGAAAGAAAAAAAAAAAAGGGGGGGGGGGGAAGCCTTGTAATAAAAGAGAGGGAGAAAATGTAGGGCATTTTAAATCCCTTTAACTGCCTTTCTCCTTCCCCCACAAAACAGACAGCAGCATATAACACAGGAATGATCTTTGATTAAAGGAAACAAACAGTTTCTTACCTTTTGTTTTTAGAATGATCCTTTGAGCCTATTAAGCACAGAAGCTTAAATGTGAAATGTATTGACTTCAAAGAGATTATTCATTCTCAAGCATCCATCCTTCATCAGCAAAGGTTTCAGCGGCCTTGACTCAGAGATGATCTTATGATCAGCATCAGATGAAATGGGACCCTGTGTGTTACCCACTCAGCCATTTAAAGCCAAGCAGTTTATCATGACCTGATTCAGATAAATGTGTATTTTTTTACAGTACTTTTCTGGATTAGAGACTCCATCCAGGAGTTTGCTGGCTCAAGCCTCTCACATTCACATTTTGCTAAGAAACAGATCTCCTGACAGGAGATCTTTCTTTTTTGGCTTTCTTTTTAAGCTTCAGTGCGCTGCCAGCTGAAGTCAAATGATTAATATTTGATTATCAGCTAGAATTTGCATGCAAAAATGATTAGTTTCTGTGTCTGAACACACAGATTCAGTACAACAGGCTACACAATTCTCACCTTAAAGAATGCTGTTACAAACCACAACTTCAGAACAGTTCCAGGAACAGACTTTTCACTTGTGCTCACCCTGTATTTTGCTTCACTACCACAGCAGACCACAAAAGGTACATGAAGTGTGACAAAAGTGCTTACATTTAACCTTGCAAACCCTTAAACATCTGCAGCTACAACCATGAGTACCCTAATGGACTAGGAATAAAACAGAAGATCACAGAGTGCGAGGGGTTGGAAGGGACCTCCAGAAATGATTGAGTGCAACCTATGGGAGGTCATACAGGAACATGCCCAAACAGGCCTTTAAAGTCTCTACAGAAGAAGACTCCACAACCTCTCTGGACAGCTTGTTCTAGTGCTCTGGGATCCTTACAGAGAAGAGGTTTCTCCTCCTGTTGAGGGGGAACTTGTGTTGCAGTTTTGTGTCCACTGCAAAGAATCATAGAATCTTAGAATCTTCTTAGAATCATAGAATCAACCAGGTTGGAAAAGACCTCAGAGATCATCAAGTCCAACCTATTACCTACTACCTAACACCTCCTCACAACTAAACCATGGCTCCAAGTGCCACATCCAATCCCCTTTTGAACACCTCCAGGGATGGTGACTCCACCACCTCCCTGGGCAGCACATTCCAACGGCCAATCTCTCTTGCTGGGAAGAACTTTCTCCTCACCTCCAGCCTAAACCTCCCCTGGCACAGCTTGAGACTGTGTCCTCTTGTTCTGGTGCTGGGGGCCTGGGAGAAGAGACCAACCCCCACCTGGCTACAACCTCCCTTCAGGGAGTTGTAGAGAGCAAGAAGGTCTCCCCCAAGCCTCCTCTTCTCCAGGCTAAGCAACCCCAGCTCCCTCAGCCTCTCCTCACAGGGCTGTGCTCCAGACCCCTCCTCTGAGCCTCCTCTTCTCCAGACTGAACACCCCCAGCTCCCTCAGCCTCTCCTTATAGGCTTCTTCTTGATGCCCACCCTTCAGAGGCTTCTACACAGTAATAAGATCCCCTCTGAGTCTTCTCTTCTGCAGATTAAACAGCCCCAGCTCTCTCAGACATCATCCTCATCATCTTCACAGCCCTCTATCGGGCTATTTTCCTATCCCTCTGGAATTGGGGAGCCCAGAACCAGACAAAACACTCCAGACGTGCTCTCACTAGGGCAGAGTAGAGGAGGAGGAGAACCTACCTCGACCTGCTCAACTATCTACAACTCAGTATCAACTCCCCAGAAAATTACAAGGTGTTCACACACCTGCATAACATCCAGAACTCACCAACTAAGACATTTAGAAGAGCCACATGAAAGTACTGAGTTTTCACTTTAGTAACTGAAAGCAAAACCATACAAATGACACCAAGACACTCTATGTAATTATTACAGGCAGTGAGCACCGAGGACTTAATAAGCAACACTTGCAACAAGTCAATGAAAGGCTGCTTTTAGGTAATTTCCTTCACAGTGGCAGCCTAAACACCACAGAGTTGCTTTGGTTTCAACAGACTGGCCCATCAGGCTTTTTTTCTTTTCCTTTTTCTGCTGGCTTCTTACTTTGCAAGTAAAGAAATTAAATATGCCTAGTTGGGAAAAAACACACCCCAAAACATAAAAAATGGGTCACAGAATTGTCAGGGTTGGAAGGGACCTCAAGGAGCATCCAGTTCTAAACCCCCTGCCATGGGCAGGGACACCTCACACTACAGCAGGTTGCTCACAGCCACATCCAGCCTGGCTGCAAAAACCTCCAGGGATGAGGCTTCCACCACCTCCCTGGGCAACCTGTGCCAGTCTCTCACTACCCTCAAGGGGAAGAACTTCTTCCTAACAGCCAATCTGAATCTACCCATTTCTAGTTTTGATCCATTCCCCCCAGTCCTATCACTCCCTGACACCCTCAAAGGTCCCTTCCCAGCTTTCCTGTAGCCCACTTCGGATCCTGGAAGGCCACAATTAGGTCTCCTCAGAGCCTTCTCTTTTCCAGACTGAACAACCCCAACTCCCTCAGTCTGTCCTCATAGCAGAGCAGCTCCAGCCCTCTGCTCATCCTCGTGGCCCTTCTCTGGACACCTTCCAGCACCTCCAGATCTTTCCTGGAACAGAGGCTCCAGAACTGGACACGGTGCTCCAGGTGGGGTCTCAGCAGAGCGGACCAGAGGGGGGAGAATCACCTCCCTTGCCCTGCTGGCTCTGCTTCTCTTGCTGCAGCCCAGGCTCTGGTTGGCTGCAAGTGTACTGCCAACACTAGTGAGATTAAAAAGAAAAAGAGCAATCAATCACAGGAACAGGGTTGGAAGGGACCTCAAGGATCATCCAGTTCCAACCCCCCTGCCATGGGCAGGGACACCTCACACTAGGTCAGTGATGGAAGAGGAAGAAAATGTCAAAACTAGCCTGGTGCATATTATAAGCTAGGATAGAAAATTACCAAGACAAGTTTTTCAGATGACCTGGAACTCCACAATTCAACTACAAGGATGTTTCTTACATTTGAGTCACCTACCCAAGGAGTTCATCATAAAATTCTCAGAGGATGCTTTTCTAAATTACTGCAATTACTTGACAACAAAGAAACACAAATATATGTATCTATACAGGAATATCACTTCAGGCACAACTTGCCTATTGCCCTGATCTTTGCCCAAATCAGAGAACAGAATATAGAGCCAGCAGCTGAACCTTCCTTCTTCGCCTTAGCTTTGAAAGATGTATATTTAATGGCAGAGGCCAAGTCAGCTGAAGATTAAGCTTCTCCCTATGAAAATGTTAAAGTGTTCTGAAAAATAAGAATCAGTTCACACTAAATATTTAAACAAAGAGCAGTGAACAGATCTCAAATGTGTCTAAGCAGACTGATGAATGAATAGCAAATGCAGCATTCCCTATTTATCTATTCAGAAACAAACACAGGTCCCATACAGGCCTGACTCTATCAGCGTGGGGAAATAATAGCTTAGCAGAGAGGAAATTTCACAATCTTTACAGAATACAGAATTAAGCAGGTTGGAAAAGACTTCAGAGATCATCCAGTGCAACCTATCACCCAACACCATCTCATCAACTAAACCATGGCACCAAGTGCCTCAGCCAGGCTCATTTGAAAGACTTCCAGTGATGGTGGCTCCACCACCTCCCTGGGCAGCACATCCCAAGGGCCAATCTCTCTTGCTGGGAAGAATTGCTTCCTAACATCCAGCCTAAACCTCCCCTAGTACAGCTTGACACTGTGTCCTCTTGCTCTGGTGCTGCTTGCCTGGCAGAAGAGACCAACCCCCACCTGGCTGCAACCTCCCTTCAGGGAGTTGGAGAGAGCAAGAAGGTCTCCCCTGAGCCTCCTCTTCTCCAGGCTAAGCAACCCCAGCTCCCTCAGCCTCTCCTCACAGGGCTGTGCTCCAGACCCCTCCCCAACCTTGTTGCCCTTCTCTTGACACCTTCCAGCAACTCAACATCTTTCTTAAACTGAGGGGCCCAAAACCGGACACAGGACTCGAGGTGTGGCCTGACCAGTGCTGAGCACAGGGCACAATGACTTCCCTGCTCCTGCTGGCCACACTGTTCCTGATGCAGGCCAGGATGCCATTGGCCTTCTTGGTCACCTGGGCACACTGCTGGCTCATGATCCTCTAGTTCCATCCCCCCTGCCATGGGCAGGGACACTGTCCACAGTATGATGAATGCAGCAAAGAAAAAGACAGAGTAAGATACACTCTGAACCTTCAGCTCACAGAACTTGCCCTTATTACAGTCCACTGTTTACATTCCTTCCTGTGGTGCAATTACAGCTCCTGTGTCAATTATCAGCTGCTGCCAGGGCTTGTACAGTGAGCTCCTGTGCTCTGGGTTTACCAGTGGACAGCAATACCCTTTGGAAACCTTCTGCTTTTAGCTGCAGACAGTGATTGCTTCCTCCCTGACCAAAAATGCTCCATAAATGTCCAGGTACTACAGAGGCTAATGTGAAGGACTGGAAGCGAGCTGCTTGTATTTGAGAATTGATATCCAAACCTCACTGGCAGAGGCTCACAGGGGAGAGGCAGTGGAAGCAGAGCAATCACCTGAAGTGCAGCACAGGCTTTGCTGTAGCTTTAAATCCTACCTGAAACAAATCATACAATACTCAAAGTGTGGCCTAACCAGTGCTGAGGACAGGGCACGATGACTTCCCTGCTCCTGCTGGCCACACTGTTCCTGATGCAGGCCAGGATGCCATTGGCCTTCTTGGCTGCCTGGGCACACTGCAGGCTCATATTCAGCCTACAATCAACCAGCACCCCCAGGTCCCTCTCTGCCTGGCCGCTCTCCAGCCACCCTGACCCCAGCCTGTAGCACTGCCTGGGGTTGTTGAGGTCAATGTGCAGAACCCAGCACTTGGATGTGCTCAATCTCATGTCCTTGGACTCTGCCCATCTGTCCAGCCTGGCAAGGTCATAGAATAGAATCATAGAATCAACAAGGTTGGAAAAGACCTCAAAGATCATCAAGTCCAACCTGTCACTAACAGATCAACTCCTGCTCCCAACTTGATGTCCCAGGGTTAGGGTTAGTACCTTAGGGTTAGTACCATCAAGACAGATATAGTAAATAAGAGATAACCTAGGCTGGATGTGAGGAAGAAATTCTTCCCAGAAGGAGAGATTGGCCATTGGAATGTGCTGCCCAGGGAGGTGGTGGAGTCACCATCCCTGGAGGTGTTTAGGAGGAGACTGGATGTGGCGCTCGGTGCTATGGTTTAGTTGATGAGATGGTGTTGGGTGAGAGGTTGAACTTGATGACCTCCAAAGGTCTTTTCCAACCTGGTTAATTCTGTATCTTTTTTCCCCAGGTACCTTCACACACACACACACCATATCTCTTTTTGTCAGGAGTAATAATGGGAAAGCTCGGGAGTTCTAAAGCCATGCAATATTCAAATCAAGGTAAATTGAAGTTAAAAGATCTCTCTGTTCAATAAGCAAATATAAACACACAAAAAACCATCAGTGATGTTTTAGTACTTTGTGCTGGAGGTGCAAATTAGGTGTCTGGTTTGGATTGTTTTGGGGTTTTTTTGCTACTAATAATGTCACTGAATTAAGTTATTGACTCACAAGAAACTTCTTCACAGTGAGGGTGCCAGAGCCCTGGAGCAGGCTGCCCAGAGAGGTTGTGGAGTCTCCTTCTTTGGAGACATTCCAAACCCACCTGGATGCATTCCCGTGCAGACTACTCTGGGTGACCCTGCTTCGGCAGGGGGATTGGACTGGATGATCTCTGGAGGTCCCCTCCAACCTCTAACGTACTGTGACACTGTGAAGAACTACAAGTATAAAGCTGCTGAGCTATCCTCCTGCCTCATCCATTTCATTCTGCCTCTCCCCCCTCTCCACAGAGCCACCCACACCCCCAGCTGAAAGCATTTAATCAACTGCTTCGCTTTTGACATGCAAATCCTGTGAGTTTATCTGGCTCCTGCACCTTTTGCACACAGTCTGGTAAAAGGGGTGAAGTGAAAAGCTCTGCAAATTAAAACTTCGATACACGTTTCTGCAAGAGAGGAGAACACATCTCCTTGGTCCTAATAAATCACAGAATCAACCAGATTGGAAAAGACCTCAGAGATCATCAAGTCCAACCTAGTACCTAATACCCAACACCTCCTGACAACTAAACCATGGCTCCAAGAGCCACATCCAATCCTTTTTTGAACACCTCCAGAGATGGTGACTCCACCACCTCCCTGGGCAGCACATTCCAATGGCCAATCTCTCTTGCTGGGAAGAACTTTCTCCTCACCTCCAGCCTAAACCTCCCCTGGCACAGCTTGAGACTGTGTCCTCTTGTTCTGGTGCTGGTTGCCTGGGAGAAGAGACCAACCCCCACCTGGCTACAACCTCCCTTTGGTTTGTACACAGTATGTACACAGAACTTTTCACAGCACAGTTTACTTAAAGCCTAAAGTGAGAGACTGGCACAGGCTGCTCAGGGAGGTGGTGGAAGCCTCATGCCTGGAGGTTTTGAAGGCCAGGCTGGATGTGGCTGTGAGCAACCTGCTGTAGTGTGAGGTGTCCCTGCCTATAGCAGGGGGCTGGAACTAAGTGATCCTTGTGGTCCCTTCCAACCCTGACTGATACTAGGATACTGTTTGTTTGGTTTGGCAATGGTTAGTATTACCAGAAAAAAAAAGGTCAAGTAATTTACAGGTGCATTCCTTATAAGCTTCATCAAATAAATCAGGTATTTTGTAAAGGCTCAGGCTCAAATCTTCCCATCACACTCAAAAACACTCTGCTCCTTACAAACCCACCAGAAAGTGTAAAAACAGAAAAAGAATTAAAATGGCAGATACATGTGAAGAATGCAACTTTTTGGGGGGGTAACAGGGTTTTTCCTCTCTTTCCAGAGGAGATCCTGGACAAAGGTATCATCAGTCAGGGCTGGAAGGGACCACAAGGATCATCTAGTTCCAACCCCCCTGCCATGGGCAGGGACACCTCACACTAGATCAGGCTGGCCAGAGCCTCATCCAGCCTGGGCTTAAACACCTCCAGGGACGGGGCCTCAACCACCTCCCTGGATAACCCATTCCAGGGCTTCACCACTCTCATGGTGAAGAACTTCCTCCTCATGTCCAGCCTGAATCTCCCCACCTCCAGCTTCATTCCATTCCCCCCAGTGCTATCACTACCTGATAGCCTGAGAAGTCCCTCCCCAGCCTTGTAGCCCCCTTCAGATACTGGAAGGCCACAATGAGGTCACCTCGGAGCCTTCTCTTCTCCAGACTGAACAGCCCCAACTCCTTCAGTCTGTCCTCATAGCAGAGGTGCTCCAGCCCTCTGATCATCCTCGTGGCCCTTCTCTGGACATGTTCCAGCACCTCCTGATCCCTCTTGTAATAGGGGCTCCAGAACTGGATGCAGTACTCCTGGTGGGGTCTCACCAGAGCTAAGTAGAGGAGGAGAATCACCTCCCTTGATTTGCTAGCTCTGCTTCTCTTGATGCAGCCCAGGGCCTCCACTAACAGCTACAAGGACTGAGTGAATTTGCTGGAGCAAGTGAATTAACCTCCTGGATGCAGCAGAGTTGCATCCATTCAGCAGGCAGAGAATTTCACTCCCCAGAGCATTTTCTGTGCCACCACAGCTCCACACTCCTGCTCAGCTGTTGGGTAAATAACCCAATCCTAACACAAACCCAACCCAAATGCTTCACTGAAAGACACCACCACCGTGAGATCTTTGTCACTAGTAATAAGATGGTTTGCTTATTCTACAACAGTCTCACCTCAGACTTAAGTCCCAACCCTGTCATGAGGGGCGCAGGTACAAGTGAGGACATAATCCTGCCCAATCCTGTTCAATATCTTTACTGATGATCTGGTCCAGGGGATAGAGTCCATCACCAGTAAATTTGCAGATGACACCAAGCTGGGGGCAGGAGTTGATCTGTCAGAGGGTAGGAGAACTCTGCTGAGCGACCTCAACAGGCTGGCAGAGTCCAAGGGCACAAGACTGAACACATCTAAGTGCCAGGTTCTGCACATTGACCACAGCAACCCCATGCAGTGCTACAGGCTGGGGTCAGAGTGGCTGGAGAGCAGCCAGGCAGAGAGGGACCTGGGGGTGCTGGTTGATGGTAGGCTGAACATGAGCCTGCAGTGTGCCCAGGCAGCCAGGAAGGCCAATGGCATCCTGGCCTGCATCAGGAACAGTGTGGCCAGCAGGAGCAGGGAAGTCATTCCGCTCTGTGCTCTGCACTGGTTAGGCCACACCTTGAGTCCTGTGTCCAGTTCTGGGCTCCTTAATTTAAGAAGGACATTGAGACACTTGAATGTGTCCAGAGAAGGGTAACAAGGCTGGGGAGGGGTCTGGAGCACAGCCCTGTGAGGAGAGGCTGAGGGAGCTGGGCTTGCTTAGCCTGGAGAAGAGGAGGCTCAGGGGAGACCATCTTGCTCTCTCCAACTCCCTGAAGGGAGGTTGTAGCCAGGTGGGGGTTGGTCTCTTCTCCCAGGCAAGCAGCACCAGAACAAGAGGACACAGTCTCAAGCTGCTCCAGGGGAGGTTTAGGCTGGAGGTGAGGAAGAATTTCTTCCCAGCAAGAGAGATTGGCCATTGGAATGTGCTGCCCAGGGAGGTGGTGGAGTCACCATCCCTGGAGGTGTTTAAAAAGAGCCTGGATGAAGCACTTCGTGTCATGGTTTAATTGATCAGATGATGCTGGGTGATAGGTTGGACTTGATCTCAAAGGTCTTTTCCAACCTGGTTAATCTGTATTCTCTGTATTCAGATAGCAATACTTTAAAGAGATGTTGAGAAAGCAGAACATAGCACAAAGCTTGATGCAGCCCTTGTTGGAACTATGCTGTCTCTGCTCAGATGCCAAAAAAAAAAAAAAAAAAGAGGAAAAAGAGGAAAGGAAGCCTATCTGGGCAGCAGTTGCAGGATTCGAACCCATGACCTCAGCACTCATAGTCTCATGCCCTACCAACCGAGCCACACATCTGCTTCTCCGGCTGAGTTAGCTGTGGAATTCTTCTGTGTGTGGGGGGGAACTTTCCTACTCCACCACACCAACAAACTCTCCTGTGAGAGGCAGTACCTATGAGCACCAGCTCCCTGCTGATCTTTAGTGACCAGGAGCTGGCAGGGATAGGGAAAGACAGCAGCAGCAGGGGAAGCTCCTGCTTGCAGTCACAAGACAAAGAACAGAGTGTTCTGGTCCAGAGAGATGATGATCCAAATAGAAGAGAGTAATGTAATCCAAATATTCCACAGGTGTGTTATCCTACTTTAATAACTATTTTCAATAAGGCCTCCCATCAGCAAACACCATTGTGGTTAACCACTCTCCCAAGGACCCAAAGCACCTTCTTCCTTCCCTGCCTATGCAGAACACATTGATCCCACAGACATTTTGGACCACTATTAATTGGCATAACATCAGCCAACACTATTCCCTCCCACAGGAGCACAAGTTACTGTTCTTCATTTGTTTGCCTGAAAAAAAAAACAACTCTTCTCACAAATATTGTCCCACTGTACAAGGAGATAAAGTGACAACAAGTGTCACAGAATCACAGAAACATCCAGGTTGGAAAAGAGCCTCAGGATCCCCAAGGCCAACCCAGAGCCCTACTCTGCAAGGCTCAACCCTAAACCACAGCCCCAAGCACCACAGCCAAACCACCTGCAAACACAGCCAGGCTTGGGGACTCCACCACCTCCCTGGGCAGCACATTCCAATGCCTGACCACTCTTGCCCTGAAAAAAGCTTTCCTGATGTCCAGTATAAACTTACCCAGTCATAGCTTGAGGCCATTCCCTCTTGCTCTATCACTAATTACCTGGGAAGAGAGACCAGCACCAACCTCTCCACACCCTCCTTTCAGGTAGTTGTAGAGAGCCAGGAGGTCTCCCCTCAGCCTCCTCTTTTCCAAACTAACCCTCCCCAGCTCCTTCAGTCACTCTTCAGCAGATTTATTCTCCAGGCCCTAAAGGGATGCAGATGCTTTTTGCTTATTCTCTGTTCCTTTCATGCTAAAAGGGCACTGGGGAGCAATTGTTGTCTCCTTTCCATCCCTCTATTAGAGGCCTCTCAGTCCCAGATGGTTTTCAGAGAATGAAACAACTGACACAGCACCTGCATCCTTTGCATGCTGATGAAAACCAGCTCTAGGGTGTCCTCTTGTCCCACCTGGCATTCAGTTTAGCAAATGGAGAAAGCCCAACTGTCCAAGGTGCAGTTCAATCAGGCCGAGGTGAAGAGGGGCAGAAGCCTTAACCAGGACAAAACACATACTCTTAGCAGTTCATGACCAAGGGATCATTTATTTTTAGTGTTTTCCAGTTTGACATTCAGCCCTAGTTTCAGATGCTGGTGGAGGACCGGAAGGCAGCTAGTTAAGACAGCTTCTTGTTATGTCAGCAGCTAAGAAATGGATGTGTGTCCTTCTGTCTTTGTCCTGAGCACTGCTATTCCTGACTTCTTCACCTTAAATGTCAGCAACTACAGCGAGCTTTGCACAGCATAACTGACCAAATGTCCCGCCACCCCAGGCAGCCCTCCGCCACCCCAGGCAGCCCTCCGCCACCCCAGGCAGCCCTCCGGACTCCACACTAAGTCTAGACAATGCCTTCACTAGAGCAGAGACGATCTTCCAAGCACCTCACCAAATGTTAGCCTCCAACACACAGGCCTGACTCTTAGGACTGCCCCTGCAAGCACATCCTCTCCCCACTGAAGGTTTTTCTGCCATCTTTAACTTTTCAGGAGTGGGAAAACAGCTAAGGACAAGCAGAAAGCCTTTGCACAAGGTTTCCAATCCTAGGTCTCCACCTCCTGCTTTCTTCAGTTTCTGAGGACCCACTTCAGCTCAAGAAAGAAAGATATTCCTCATGGGGTTTTTAAGCCAGGGCTTACAACACAATTAGCTTCTGTGTCAAAAAACATAATCTACACCATGCACCTGGAAAGAGCATCAAGCATATGGAATTATAGAATCATAGAATCAACCAGGCTGGAAAAGACCTCAGAGATCATCAAGTCCAACCTAGTACCTAATACCTAACACTTCATGACAACTAAACCATGGCTCCAAGTGCCACATCCAAGCCTTTCTTGAACGCCTCCAGGGACAGGGAGTCCACCACCTCCCTGAGCACCACATTCCAATGGCCAACTACTCCTCCTGTGAAGAGCTTTCCCCTCACATCCAGCTTGAGACTGTGTCCCCTTCTGTTGGTGGTTGCCTAGGAGAAGAGACCAATCCCCCCAAGCGCCCCGTTTGATCAGAAGTACAGAACTAACCCAGAGTAACACAATTAAGTTCACTAACAGGCCATACCTCTCCCTTTTCTGAGGAAATGATTCTCTCCCAGCTTAAGATGAGCAGACAAGCTCACACAGCAGTCAACTCAGAGATAGGCAACTTGCTGCAGTGTGAGGTGTCCCTGCCCATGGCGGGGAGGTTGGAACTGGATGATCCTTCAGGTCCCTTCCAATCCTGACCGTTCTATGATTCTCCATCACCTGAGCAGCAGCCCCGTTCCTCCTGCCAGCAGTGCTCCAGACTGCCAGGAGAGAGGTGTTCTTCATGCCACTTGCTGAACCTGGGACACTGCAGCTAATGACTGAAAGGTTGAAGAGTCACTGAGAGAAAAGCCAGGAGAATGATGGTTTGGTTGAGCCCCAGCTTCACAGCTCCACGAGCCGCAGTGCTGCTGGGCAGTGCCTGAGTGCAGGATAGGAACAGGGGGTTGGATGGTCCCATCAGTTAAATTCAGCTGCAGAAGTCATTCAGTAAATGCTGACTGAATTACACAGATGCTTGCTTTTGATGTACCTGTGGCCCAGGGGCCTGAGGTGTCTGTCCCTGTGTCCCTAAGGAGCAGAGTGCCCAGGGAGGTGGTGGAAGCCTCATCCCTGGAGGTTTTTCAGGCCAGGCTGGATGTGGCTGTGAGTTGTTGGGTGGGTTGGATTGGTTGATGGGTTGGACGTGATGATCTTGAAGGTCTCTTCCAACCTGGTGTGGTGTATTGTATTGTATTGTATCCCTGCCCATGGCAGGGGGTTGGAACTGGATGATCCTTGAGGCCCCTTCCAACCCTAACAATTGTGGGATTCTGTTGTCAGAACAACTTCCATGAGGAGAAGCTACTTTTGTATTTGAGGCTGGATTCACAAAATAATTGGTTGGGGTTTTTTTAATCATCCTTGAGTCCTAGGCCTTAAAACATTTCCTAATGTTTCCTTTTAAAGTGCTTCCTACATTCACTTAATTTCTCTGTCAAGAGCTGGGAAGACAGAGAAGGAGAAAATAAAAGCACAGTCTTCCCTTCTTCCTCAATATAATTAGGCTATCACATTAAGCACAGAGGCAGAACAACTGTGGAGGGCATAATAGTTTTTATTTTTTAAAACAATAAAAATATCAAGACTGAAGTACACTTTGATGGATTCTTTAAGTTAATAACCATTAAGGGAGCCCAAGAAGTCTCAGTGTGAACACGTGAGATACACAAATACTATTTTCTGTACTCCTGTCAAACCTGATCAGCTATGAAGTTGAGGCAGAAGGAGTTTAATAAAAAACACTTTAATTTAAAGGATGAGAGGATGTTAGGGGGTGGAAGGGACCCCTGGAGATCTCCCAGTCCAACCCCCTGCCAGAGCAGGAGCACAGAATGCAGCACAGGTCACACAGCAGCACATCCAGAGAGGGCTGGAAAGGCTCCAGAAAAGGAGACTCCACAACCTCTCTGGGCAGCCTCTTCTAGTGCTGTCACCCTCACAGTGAAGAAGTTCCTCCTCATGTTGAGGTGGAACCTGCTGTGCTACAGTTTATATCCATTGCTCCTTGTCCTATCCCAGGGTGCAAGTGAGCAGAGCCTGTCCCCTCCCTCTTGACCCCCAGCCCTCAGATATTTATAAACATTTATTAAATCCCCTCTTTAATTTAATTGGAGGATATATTGAACAACATTAACACCAGGAACATTTGTCTTGTCAACACATTTGCTCAGATATCACCTCAAAAAGCATTTTAGGTCATTAGGTCATATATTTGATTTAGTGTCTTGGAAGAAAATTGACGGGTGGGGGAGAGGGGAAGTGTGATCTAACTTTACACAATGCTGGTTTGTAATGGTAAGTCATAGAATCATAGAATTGCCAGGGCTGGAAGGGACCTCAAGGATCATCCAGATCCAACCCACCTGCCATGGGCAGGGACACCTCACACTACAGCAGGTTGCTCACAGCCACATCCAGCCTGGCTGCAAAAACCTCCAGGGATGAGGCTTCCATCACCTCCCTGGGCAGCCTGTGCCAGTGTCTCACCGCCCTCATGGGGAACAACTTCTTCCTGACATCCAATGTGAATCTACCAACTTCCAGCTTGGATCCATTCCCCCAGTCCTATCACTCCCTGTCACCCTTACAGCTTTCTAGCAGCCCCCTTCAGATACTGGCAGGCCACAATAAGGTCTCCTTGCAGTTTTCAAGTCCTTTTTAAAATGACAGGTTTTACAGCACCAGGCATGTATTGCAAGGGTTCTTTGGAGTTTTTTTACTCAACACAGAGCACGATTCCTGTTCTCTGAAGGAGAAGACTCCCTGACAATCATGGCACCGGAAGCCACAAGCAGCACTGCCACTGCAGAGTGCTGCTCAGTTACAGAGCAGGCAGCAGAATCACTGAATGTTAGGGGCTGGAAAGGACCTGGAAAGCTCATCCAATTCAACCCCCTCCCAGAGCAGCATCACCTAGAGCAGATCACACAGGAACACATCCAGGCAGGTTCTGAGCATCTCCAGAGAGATCTACAGCAATGGAACAGAAAAAAACCTTGAGAAGGGAGCTGGAACTTGGCCATCACACTGCTCTACAGCTTCCAGGTGAGAAGACTTCTGCCAAAGACAGTGAACAAATCTTTCTCCCTGAACTTAATGACCAAACAATTCTGAATGAGAACTGACCAAACAACTCTGAATATTCCTGCAATACTCCAACAAATACAACCAGTAGTAGGCACAGGCAGTAGAAAGATTCCAACACCAGCTCTAAATGAATCACAGCAAGAAGACAACTACCCAGCTCTTCACAGGATCACAGAATGTTAGGGGCTGGAAGGGACTCTGAGGAGTCATCCAGTCCAACCCCCTGCCAGGGCAGGAGCACCTAGAGCAGATCACACAGGAACACATCCAGGTGGGGCTTGGATATCTCCAGAGAGGGAGACTGCAGGAGCTGTGCCGCAGCTTGCACACACAAAAAGCAGCTCTCCACTTTGTACGTTAAATGTGCTTCTAGTCTCTAAACAAAGGGCACAATAGGATTTGTTGCTTGACGTATTTCACAATTCCCACAGTGAAGACATCTAAAAATACTTGTTGAAATGTCACTGATTGCCACCCCTTGTGCAGGGAAGGTTCTCCACAACAAGGCACCCTCACAAATGTTCAGCTCTGCGTTTGCACACGAGCCCTGGTGCTTGAAATGAAGTAGCAGAGAAGAAATTGGAGCAAAATTATTGTGGAGAATAAATTATTTGGCAGAATAAATCTGATGAAGAGGAGAGCTTCCTGTGGCCTTCCAGTATCTGAAGGGGGCTACGAGAAAGCTGGGGAGGGACTTTTTAGGATGTTGTGTAGTGATAGGAGTAGGGGGAATGGAGTGAAACTAGAAATGGGTAGATTCAGATTGGATGTCAGGAAGTTGTTCCCCATGAGAGTGGTGAGAGACTGGCACAGGTTGCCCAGGGAGGTGGTGGAAGCCTCATCCCTGGAGGTTTCTGCAGCCAGGCTGGATGTGGCTGTGAGCAACCTGCTGCAGTGTGAGGTGTCCCTGCCCATGGCAGGGGGTTGGAACTGGATGATCCTTGAGGTCCCTTCCAACCCTGGCAATTCTGTGATTAGTGACTGAGGGATCTGGGGCTGTTTAGCTTGAAAAAGAGGAGGCTGAGGAGGGACCTCCTGGCTCTCTACAACTACCTGAGAGGAGGTTGTGGAGAAGTTGGTGCTGGTCTCTTACAATAAAATACAATAGAATAAACCAGGTTGGAAGAGACCTTCAAGATCATCGTGTCCAACCCATCAACCAATCCAACCCACCTAAACAACTAACCCATGGCACCAAGCACCCCATCAAGTCTCCTCCTGAACACCTCCAATGAAGGTGACTCCACCACCTCCCCGGGCAGCCCATTCCAATGGGCAATCACTCTCTCTGTGTCAAACTTCTTCCTAACATCCAGCCTAAACCTCCCCTGGCACAGCCTGAGACTGTGTCCTCTTGTTCTGGTGCTGGCTGCCTGGGAGAAGAGACCAGCCTCTGCCTGGCTACAACCTCCCTTCGGGTAGTTGTAGAGAGCAATAAGGTCATCCCTGAGTCTCCTCCTCTCCAGGCTAAACAACCCCAGCCCCCTCAGCCTCTCCTCATAGGGCTTGTGTTCCAAACCCCTCACCAACTTCATTGCCCTTCTCTAGACACGTTTCAGCAAGTCTTCTCCCAGGTCATTAGTG
This sequence comes from Picus viridis, assembly GCA_033816785.1. Taxonomy (NCBI): domain Eukaryota; kingdom Metazoa; phylum Chordata; class Aves; order Piciformes; family Picidae; genus Picus; species Picus viridis. The sequence goes on from CM066567.1 coordinate 53,995,819, forward strand.
ACAGAACAAGAGGGAATAGCCTCAAGCTGCCACTGGGGAGGTTTAGTCTAGACATTTGGAAACCTTTTTCAGGGCAAGAGTGGTCAGGCATTGGAATGTGCTGCCCAGGAAGGTGGTGGAGTCCCCAAGCCTGGCTGTGTTTGAAGTTTGTTTGGCTGTGGTGCTTGGGGCTGCGGTTTAGGGGTGAGCCTTGTAGAGTAGGGTTCTGGATTGGACTTGGTGATTCCAACCTGAATGTTTCTGTGATCCTGTGAAACCTTAACACAGGTTACTCTCCTTCACTCAGGGCATCACTTACCGTCAAGGTGAGCCAACAGTGCTGACCACATCTCTGCTACTTCATTTCAGTAAGAACAGCCAATTTCCATTAGCAAAATCCTGACTTTGTCAAGCTTTTGGATAACCTCCATTTCAACACAGGACTTGTAGGAACAACACAGACTGGTTGAGCTAAGAACTTTTTGATGTAGACATTCAACATGGTGGGGGAGGCTCTGAAGCAATGATGGAGCAAACAAGGATGCTGATATACTACAGTAATCCTGCTTGGAGCAAAGTCAGGGTGGCTGCCCGGGAATAAGACTGCAACACCTCAACAGCTACTCACATCAAAGCAGCAAAGCTCTACAGACAGTTTTTGAGTCCTCACCCCAGAAACGTGCTGCTGCTGCAGCACTACCGTCCAGTTCCCAAGACAGTAGATGAACTGAGCACCAAGGGGAGACAGAAGAGCATTTAAGGTGTTCCCCAAAGCAATGCTGCATTGGTTTGGACAAACAGAAGAATATCAGCACCCAAAGGACCTTTTAGGCTGCAGTGCCTCAGGGATACAGTGAGATTTCCACACAGCTCCCACATCCTAACAAATCCACCCACCTCTCAAGCCTCCTGTCTTAGCACCCACCACTTCTCTCCACAGCTGAAGACACAGGGGCCTGATCAGCTCCACACAGGTGAATGCTTAGAACACAGCTCCTGAGGAATGCTGGTCTCTTCTCCCAGGCAACCAGCACCAGAACAAGAGGACACAGTCTCAAGCTGTGCAGGGGGAAGTTTAGGCTGGATGTTAGGAAGAAGATCTTCACAGAAAGAGAGATTTTCCCATTGGAATGGGCTGCCCAAGGAGGTGGTGGGGTCAACATCTCTGGAGATGTTTAAGAAAAGCCTGGGTGAGGCACTTAGTGCCATGGTCTGGTTGATTAGATAGGGTTGTGTGATCAGTTGGACTTGATACTGGAGGTCTCTTCCAACCTGGCTGATTCTGAGATTCTGTGAAGCCTGTGAGGTTTGAGGAGGAAAAGCCAGGGGAAAGATGCACTGTAGAAACCACTTGTGGCTCACCATACAGAAATCTTTGCCTTCCCAGTTTTCCCAGCACCTCCAGCAACCTCTTATTTTCCAGCTCAAACCTGCTGCCACAACTAGACTTGAAATTACAGATGCAGGATAACTGGTATGACAGAAGGGGTGTGTGGAGACAACTAAAACTGTGCCGCGGTTTAAGTTGATGAGATGGTGTTGGGTGACAGGTTGGACTCAATGATCTCAAAGGTCTTTCCCAACCTGGTTAGTTCTATTCTATTCTGAAGGAAAAGCCAGCAGGAAGCCAAGGACAAACTGAGATTGTTTAGCTCCTCACTCGTTTTCTGAGATATGTGGTTGGTTTTGTTGTTACTTTGCCTTTTTTCACTTTCACAGTGCACTTTGGGAGTATCCACCACTAAGAAACTTCAGCACCAAATTAACTGAGCATTCTGTGTTGTTATACAGCAAAGTAACTACTTAGCTAGCCTGGCTTCTGTGTGGGAGATGGAATCAGAATAGAATTAACCAGGTTGGAAAAGACCTTTGAGATCATCCAGTCCAACCTATCACCCAGCACCATCTCATCAACTAAACCATGGCACCAAGTGCCTCATCCAGGCTCTTCCTAAACACCTCCAGGGATGGTGACTCCACCACCTCCCTGGGCAGCACATTCCAATGGCAAATCTCTCTTGCTGAGAAGAATTTCTTCCATTTGGGGTGGATGGATGGATGGATAAATAGCTATTTTATACTCTGTATACGAGCATGCTTGCGTATGTGACAAACACAATTTGTGTTACTAAAGATCTCCCATCTGATCTCACTCCACATCTGAACCACAGGAAATCATCAATGGCAATCACAGAAACATTCAGGTTGGAAAAGAGCCTCAGGATCACCAAGGCCAACCCAGAACCCCTAAACCAGAGCCCCAAGCACCACAGACAAACCACCTGCAAACACAGCCAGGCTTGGGGACTCCACCACCTCCCTGGGCAGCACATTCCAATGCCTGACCACTCTTGCCCTGAAAAAAGCCTTCCTGATGTCCAGTCTAAACCTGCCCAGTGGCAGCTTGAGGCCATTCCCTCTTGTTCTGTCACTAATGACCTGTGAGAAGAGACCAGCACCAACCTCCCCACAACCTCCTTTCAGGTAGCTGTAGAGAGCCAGGAGGTCTCCCCTCAGCCTCCTCTTTTCCAAACTAACCCTCCCCAACTCCTTCAGCCGCTCTTCACAGAATCATAGAACTGTCAGGGTTGGAAGGGACCAGCACAAACCACCACAGGTTCTCACACTTCCGGTAAGTGAAACTTACCCTGAATTTTATCACCATGAGTTTAAAACATATCATTTACATCCAGAGCCTTCAGAGTGCACAACGTACAGAGAATTCTTTGGTGGAGGAACTGAATGGAAATATTTTCCAGAGACAGCAGAGGGGGATGTTAGCACAACTGGCCTGGAACCAGGATTTAACTCTGTCTGTAATTGCCTTTTAACTCCATGCCGCACTGAACTCCATCATTAGCTAAAGCTGCACCTTCATTTCATTACTGCCCTGGCCGTTTTCCTGTCCCCTCTGAAAGCTTTATTTCATCTGCTCCTCATACTCAAGGACTATTACATTCAATGCTGATTAACTGATTTAGCCATTTCATACTTTTTCCAAGTCTAAAGTTCCAGGAGCTGGAATCCTGCTAGAATTCCTAGCTAAACAGAAGCAGTATACAACACAACATACTTCCATGCTTCCTAACATACTGATGTTACGAAATAGCTCTTCAGCATGAGGGTGGTGAGACACTGGCACAGGTTGCCCAGGAAGGTGGTGGAAGCCTCATCCCCTGGAGGCTTTGAAGGCCAGGCTGGATGTGGCTCTGAGCAACCTGATACAGTGTGAGGGGTCCCTGCCTATAGCAGCAGGGCTGGAACTGGATGATCCTTGAGGTCCCTTCCACCCCAAACAATTCTATGATACTTTAGAAGGTAATCATAGAATCAACCAGGTTGGAAAAGACCTCAGAGATCATCAAGTCCAACCTGTCACCCAACACCTCATGACTAACTAAACCATGGCACCAAGTGCCACGTCCAATCCCCTCTTGAACACCTCCAGGTGACTCCACCACCTCCCTGGGCAGCACATTCCAATAGCCAACAACTCTCTCTGTGGAGAGCTTTCTCCTCACCTTGAGCCTAAACATCCCCTGGTGCAGTTTGAGACTGTGTCCTCTTGTTCTGGTGCTGGTTGCCTGGGAGAAGAGACCAACCCCTCCTGACTACAACTTCCCTTCAGGGAGTTGTAGAGAGCAATAAAGTCTCCCTGAGCATCCTCTTCTTACTTTAGGCACAGGAGAGCTTTTTTTATTTATTTACACGGTGGAAATACACCAAAGTGACGCTTCAGTGACAAGACTATTAACATACTCGTCTACCCAGCTCCATAATGCAAGCGAAAGAGACCAAACAGAAAACAGGAGTAAACAAGAACTGTTAAGCACCCGGCATCAAACTCATCAGAGCTGAACCTGCACCATTGTTTACTTTGAATAAAGGCAAGCCCACATGCTGGGGCTCACGACACAGCCCTTCCGCAGAAAGAAATGAGAAGACCTTTCCAGTTTCTGGCAGAGTCAGATTAGACCCTTTCTAAAGTTTCCCCATCTGTAAAAGCATCTGATACGTTCTGACAACTGTCGTCCATCCCATTTCTGCAATCCCTCAGCCGCGCAGACTCCTGACATGAAGAAATATGACCACAGACTTCAGTCACGGCGGTATTTACCAAGAGGAAAAGATTAAAAACCATCTCGCTTTTCACAGCTGAAATACCTGTTCCCGGCTTAGCCGCTGGTTTTATGATGTCATATGTTTGCAATGAACTCCCCACCAGGGATCACATTCACCAGTCGGAAGTAAGGCAGCAGTTCTGCGACAGACCTCCACCTCCAACCCCAGGGTACAGCACTCATTCCACCGAGCAAACAAAGCCTCCTCCTTTTTAACGCTCGGTGAATTCTTGACCCCGGCAGCACAGCCATCCGTCCAGCACGGCGGCAACCAAACACAAACGTCCTACTCCAGGACTCCATAAACTACCAAGGAATTAACGAGCCGTGAATCAAAGGCATAAGAGGACGGGGCACACCTGAAAGTTCCCAAGTGCAAACGGTCTACTGAGCCATTTCCCCTTCGACACACACCGCAGACAAGAGCGGTGACACAACGACCTCGCATGACAGACGCCTTCATTCAGTGCATGCCAGAAGTTACCTTTCCATTGTAATCGGCTGCTTATTTTGGAAAGCGACCAGAAACTATCCGCTTTCCACCAGTACCGAGCCCTCCGCCGCGGTTCAGGGACGCGAGGCCGCTCCAGGGCCGCCGCCGGCGGGACTGGCCGGGCAGCTCCCGCGGGCACTGCTCGGCGCCGAGGTCGCGATCGCCACCGCTTCGCATCGGGCGTCCGCGGCTCCGCCGTGCCGGCTCCACCCCGGGCGATGGGGGAAGGAGGGGGAATAACCGAACTGGTGCAGCTTCGCCCCCCGCCGCTACGAGGGGCGGCCCGGGGGTGCACGGTCCCACGCAAGGAAGTTTCGCGAAGTCACTTCGGAGTCCCCCCCCCCAGACGCACGCTCCGGTTCACGCCCCCTGCCTTTAACAGCCCGGCCCGGGGGAGCGCGGGCGGCGGCACCGCGGACAAAAGTTAGTTGCTACCGGTGCGGCGGCGGGGGGAGGCCTGGGTTTAGCGTGTTCCCCCAGCCCAGCCCAGCCCACGATACCGGCCTCCCCCGCCGCCCCGCTCGCCCCCGCTCGTGCCGCGGCTGCGGAGCAAGATGGAAGGCGCGGGGCCGCCCGGCCGTGCCCCGCTGACGAGCAGGGGTTGCTGGAGAGGCACCTAGCAGCTGGGCAGCCCTCTCTCCGCGCCCCCCCCCCATCCCCTCGCTCCTTTGCGGCGGCTGCCGGCCCCGATGCTCCGCACTCACCTCGCTCCGGCTCGGCTTGCAGGCAGATGGGGATGTTCTTCTTCCAGCCCGGCATGGCTCCGCGCTCCCCGCTCAGCGCTGCTGCTGCGGCGGGAGGAGGCTCATGGCAGGACGAGGCGGCAGTGACCTGTGCTCGGGGTGGAAGTCTGCGGCTCCGGCGGGCAGCGGCGAAGGGGCGGCGGCCGCACGGTGGGAGGGAGGACGGGGGAGGGGAGGCGGCGGAGCTCTGCCAGCTTGAGGGACGGGAAGGAGGGCGCGGGGCGGGCTCGCCCGGTTCAGCCGGGGACAGTAGGGGGTGGGCGCAGGGGGAGCTGCGCGAGAGGGAGGCGCGGAGGGGCCCCGGCCCTCCCCGCCGCCGGCAGGTGGGACGAGCTCGAGCCGCCGGCCGCACAATGGAGCGCCCGCGCGTGGCCCCCTCCCGGCCTCCCTCGGGCACGGCGGGGCTAGGTGGGGCGGGACGGGGCGGGGCTGCCGCCGCCGCTCGGCCACCAGGTGCGGGCCGGGGCGCGGGGTCGGCGCCGCGAGCGCAGGCCGCGGGGAGCCGCCGGGCGCTCCGCCGTGCCCACCTCGCGGGTGGAGAGGGGGCGGGGAGGGGGCTACGCGTGCGGCCGTGACACGCGTGTGTCAGCGGCCCCGGGGGCGGCGGGGAGGCGCGAAGCGTGCGCCCCGTGGCCGCCGCCGCCTCACTTGTGGAAGGATCTGTGAGTTTTGGAGCCTCCGGGCATCCGAAATGCGGCGTTCGGGGCTTGTTGCCATGCGCGATCATCCCGCCCGACCCTTCCCCTCCGCCGGCGGCGCCTGCTGCGCGGACGCGGCGTTAAAATGGGCTCGTCCCTTTTCCCTTCGCGGTTCCCCGACTGGTGAGTTTGCCTGCCCCTCCGTGTGTGCCGACGGTAAGGAAATAAAGAGTTAAAATACAGGCTGGCTCCCGAGGAACGGCCCTGACAAGCCCCTTCATCGAACAGATCACAATTTGCGCCATAAAGAATCCTCTGCCCCGCGTATGACAGGTTGGATTTCTGTCATTACAGCCAGCTCCTTATGACCTTTTGACCAAAAGACCTCGAATCTCGCCGCTGAAATTGTTTCTGACACAGTCATGTCCTGATAAAAAGCTGGTGCTGAGGCAATTAAATACTCCTTTTGTTTTTCACAAGGAAAATAATGATGATAATAATAAACCAGATACAAACTCAAAGTGGCAGAGTTGAGGCTTTGAAGGCCAGGCTGGATGTGAGCACCCTGCTGTAGTGTGAGGTGTCCCTGCCCATGGCAGGGGGATGGAACTGGCTGATCCTTGAGGTCCCTTCCAACCCTGACAATTCTGTGAATGTTAAAGTAATACAGAAGTGAAGCTTCTCCCCCCACCCCCCAAAGCACTTCAGGGGGTGGGCTGCTCTATGAGCTTCATCCTGCCTAGCAGTTATGTTGTGATTACTTTTGCCTTGGCTGCCATTTCTTCATCTTTATGGACATCATGCAGTTTCAGGTGGTCAAAGCGCCGCACGTGAGTCTTCCATTCAAATGAAGGTTCGAAGGGTTTCCTGGAGTCAATTTTTCGCTGTAAATGGAATGAGAATTTCCTGACAGAGCGTTTTGCTGCCTTGGCTCTGTGCCAGCCTGTCAAGCAGAATGTGTGCCTGGGTACTCATGCAAACGCCTTGATTAAAAGCCCATTGATGAGAGCTGCAGCTGCTGGCTTTCCTTGATTGCGCTTGGACCGTGGTCTCATCACCCGTGATGCTGCAGTCCCACGTGGCAGTATCACCAAGCAGCACCAGTGAGGTTCAACTGAGGAGCAGGCATGCAGGATTTCAGCAGGATTTCTGCTGAATTAAGAGTATGTAATAAAGAGTTGGGTTTGCTGGCAGCTCTCTCGCTGCCCACGACAGGACAGGAGATAGCTGTCGTAGAACAAAATCCAACAACTAGATTCACAGGATGTCAGGGGCTGGAAGGGACCCAAAGAGATCATCGAGTCCAAGCCCCCTGTCAGAGCAGGACTATACAATCTAGCTCACGTCACACAGGAACACATCCAAACAGGGCTGGGAAGTCTCCAGAGAACGAGACTCCACAACCATCCAAGATTCCGCTGCTCAAGGCCTCATCCAACCTGTCCTTAAACACTCCCAGGGAAGAGGCATCCACAGCCTCCCTTGGGAAGCTTATTCCAGAGTCCAAACAATCTCATACTGAAGAATCTCTTCCTAAGCTCCAGTCTGAGCCTACTCTCCCTCAGTTTCAAGCCTTTCCTTCTTGTCCTATTGCAAGACACCCTTATGAAAAGTCCTTCTGCAGCCTTTCTGGGAGGAGCCCTTTAGGTATCTGAAGGCAGAAAGTAGGTTGCCTTGGTCTAGAAAGTATCCTGTCTTAAAAATCTCTAGATAGTGATGAGATTGTGGTTCCTAAACAACATTCTGTGCTACAACACAAATCCAAATAAATTGCAGTTATTTGTTTGTATTTTCTGTTTCCACCTGATTCTAGGGACAGAAAAACAGAGTAAGAAAAATACATCCCCTGAGCTTAAAGCAGATACTGTGTGTAAAATTCAAACCTAATGTGGAAGACCTTCAGTCTTTATCTGATGCATGACACATGTGGTAATTCAACAGGTTCTTGCTCTGGCAGGGAGGTTGGACTTGATGATCTCTTGAGGTCCCTTCCAACCTCTGCCGTAACAGGAGGATAATAGACCAAAAAACACTCTACCAAGTTAGACCTGTCAGACTGGGCTTAAATTGTGTGCCCACTGATGGGTTTGTTTCATTATGGAGGGTACTAAATTTGGGGTTCCTGCACCTTTGAGCCACAGTCTTGTGGAACACAAGCCCCATGAGGAGAGGCTGAGGGAGCTGGGGTTGCTTAGCCTGCAGAAAAGCAGACTCAGGGGTGACCTTCTTGCTCTCTACAACTGCCTGAAAGGAGGTTGTAGCCAGGTGGGGTTGGTCTCTTCTCCCAGGCAACCAGCACCAGAACAAGAGGACACAGTCTCAAGCTGCACCAGGGCAGGTTTAGGCTGGATGTTAGGAAGAAGTTCGACACAGAGAGAGTGATTGCCCATTGGAATCAGCTACCCGTGGACGTGGTGGAGTCACCTTCATTGGAGCTGTTCAGGAGGAGACTTGATGGGGTGCTTGGTGCCATGGGTTAGTTGTTGGGTGGGTTGGATTGGTTGATGGGTTGGACGCGATGATCTTGAAGGTCTCTTTCAACCTGGTATTGTATTGTATTGTATTGTATTGTATTGTATTGTCCTCTAAGAAGAGGCAATGTTCCCCTGCCTTTCATAGTTCCTTTACTTCAGTCACATTGGGAAGTCCTTAACTGGTAGCTCCAAAGGAAACTGTGAGTGTGCATGTGAATTTCTAAGCGTTACAAAAACAAAGCTTTCGCACCAGATTCTTCGCTCACAGGGCAAAGCTTGCCCTGTGATGATGCCTGTGGGGAATGCAGGCAGAGAAACTGCACTGCCTGAGGGAGGCTCAGAGGAAAGGGAGAGAAAAGACTGAGGCTGCTCAGCCCGGGAGGCACCCACACAAGGAGCAGGTGCTGAAACCTGTCCCAGCAGCTGCTGGAGAATACACAGCCAGGAAAGACCTTTCAAGGCAATTAAGTGGTTTAGAAACAACGCAGCAGCTCCTGCCCTCTACCATTTCATAGAATCAGCCAGGTTGGAAAAGACCTCAGAGATCACCAAGTCCAACCTATTGCCTAATTCCTAACACCTCCTGACAACTAAACCATGGCTCCAAGTGCCACATCCAAGCCTTTTTTGAACACCTCCAGGGATGGTGACTCCACCACCTCCCTGGGCAGCACATTCCAATGGTCAGTCTCTCTTGCTGGGAAGAACTTTCTCCCCACCTCCAGCCTAAACATCCCCTGGTGCAGCTTGAGACTGTGTCCTCTTGTTCTGGTGCTGCTTGCCTGGGAGAAGAGACCAACCCCCACCTGGCTACAACCTCCCTTCAGGAAGCTGAAGAGAGCAATAAGGTCTCCCCTGAGCCTCCTCTTCTCCAGGCTAAGCAACCCCAGCTCCCTCAGCCTCTCCTCACAGGGCTGTGCTCCAGACCCCTCCCCAGGCTCATTGCCCTTCTCAGGCCACGTTCCAGCATCTCAATGTCCTTAAATTGAGGAGCCCGGAACTGGACACAGGACTCAAGATTTCTGGAAAGAAACCTGGGCTTTCAAGTGCTGTGCAAGGAAATGAAACTTCAGATGATTGTGTGTCATCCAGCGTCCTAAATCTTACCTACTCCCTCTGATGCCAAGCTTTGATCTCCTGCCTTGCCATCAGGAATGAAAAACCCCACAAACATTGAAGCTTTAAGATGGGAGCACTGATTCTCCAACAGATTTGGTTGGGGTTTTCTTTGCCAGCACTGGAGCTCTACAAAATTGCAGGTCAAGGGAATGGAGCAGCCCACAATAAGCTATTTTCTACCTATTTATTTTTCTTCCAGTGCCATCACTTTGAATGTGAGTAAAAATTCCTTAGGACTGAAAGTGGGATTTTTTTCTTCAGGGCTGTGCAGGAGTCATAGAATCTCAGCTGCTGGTGTGGATTTCCCCCAGGGGTGTGCTTCCAAAGTCCTACTTTTTGTAAGTGTCACTGGCTTCTTGGGACATTTTCTCCCTCTCCTTTAGTACAAAGAAGTTTCTCTCTTAGTATTACAAGTCTTTTTTTTTTCCTCTTTTTTTTTTTCTTTCCAGAGAACATGTCAATTTTTGTTTTACCCTTGTTGGTGTTTCTTATATTAAGCACTGGGTTAGGAACTGGCTGAAGGGCTGTGCCCGGAGAGTGGTGATGGATGTGGCCACTGCGAGCTGGCAGCCATTCACTAGTGGTGTCCCCCAGGGATCAGTGCTAGGCCCCAGCCTCTTCAATATCTTGATTGATGATCTGGATGAGGGCATTGAGTCCATCATCAGTAAATTTGTGGATGACACCAAGCTGGGGGCAGGAGTTGATCTGTTAGAGGGTAGGAGAGCTCTGTAGAGGGACCTTGACAGGCTGGACAGATGGGCAGAGTCCGAGGGCACGAGATTGAAAACATATAAGAGCCAGGTTCTACACACTGGCCACAACAACCCCAGGCAGTGCTGCAGGCTGGGGTCAGAGTGGCTGGAGAGAAGCCAGACAGAAAGGGACCTGGGGGTGCTGGTTGATAGTAGCTGAACATGAGCCTGCAGTGTGCCCAGGCAGCCAAGAAGGCCAATGGCATCCTGGCCTGCATCAGGAACAGTGTGGCCAGCAGGAGCAGGGAGGTCATTGTGCCCCTGTACACTGCACTGGTTAGGCCACACCTTGAGTCCTGTGTCCAGTTCTGGGCCCCTCAGTTTAGGAAAGATGTTGAGTTGCTGGAAGGTGTCCAGAGAAGGGCAACAAAGCTGGGGAGAGGTCTGGAGCACAGCCCTGTGAGGAGAGGCTGAGGGAGCTGGGGTTGCTTAGCCTGCAGAAGAGGAGGCTCAGGGGAGACCTTCTTGCTCTCTCCAACTCCCTGAAGGGAGGTTGTAGCCTGGTGGGGGTTGGTCTCTTGTGCCAGACAACCAGCACCAGAACAAGAGGACACAGTCTCAAGCTGTGCCAGGGGAGGTTTAGGCTGGAGGTGAGGAGGAAATTCTTCCCAGCAAGAGAGATTGGCCATTGGAATGTGCTGCCCAGGGAGGTGGTGGAGTCACCATCCCTGGAGGTGTTTAAGAAGAGCCTGGATGAGGCATTTGGTGCCATGGTTTAAATGATGAGATGGTGTTGGGTGATAGGTTGGACTGGATGATCTCTGAGGTCTTTTCCAACCTGCTTAATTCTGTATTCTGCATTCTGTATATTCCGAATGAGTAGCCCACATATTAAACAGCTGACAATATTCACAGCATTGGGTGGATGATGTCTGCTTCTCTCTTTCCCTTATGCCAGACATTACAAATAAAGCTCTTCTAAGCAATGCTGCTGTAATTCCCCATGTCTCTGCTACAGGAAAAGCTTGTATGGGTGCCTGGCTCAAGTTAATTTAATTGCATTCTCGTACTCACATGAGCTGCTTTGCACTGAACAACTGCTTCTGCATCTCCCACTGCTAGTAATGGATGAAAGCAGTCACCTGATCTAGGTTGGGGCAATGCCAAGGACTGATACAGGCTGGGCAGGGACTGGCTTGAGAGCAGCCCTGAAGAAAAGGCCTTGGGGGTGCTGGGGAAGCTCAACCTGAGCGAGCAGTGAGTACTTGCAGCCCAGAAAGCCAACCAGAGCCTGGGCTGCAGCAAGAGAAGCAGAGCCAGCAGGTCAAAGGAGGTGATTCTCTCCCTCTGCTCCACTCTGGTGAGACCCCACCTGGAGCACTGTGTCCAGTTCTGGAGCCTCTATTCCAGGAAGGATCTGGAGGTGCTGGAAGGTGTCCAGAGCAGGGCCACGAGGATGAGCAGAGGGCTGGAGCTGCTCTGCTATGAGGACAGACTGAGGGAGTTGGAGCTGTTCAGGCTGGAGAAGAGAAGGCTCTGAGGAAGACCTAATTGTGGCCTTCCAGTATCTGAAGGGGGCTACAAGAAAGGTAGTTAAGGACTTTCTAGGGTGTCAGACAGTGATAGGACTGGGGGAATAGATCCAAGCTAGAGGGGGAGATTTAGATTGGACATTAGGAAGAAGTTTGCCATGAGGGTGGTGAGAGCCTGGCACAGGTTGCCCAGGGAGGTGGTGGAAGCCTCATCCCTGGAGGTTTTGCAGCCAGGCTGGATGTGGCTGTGAGCAACCTGCTGTAGTGTGAGGTGTCCTGCCCATGGCAGGGGTTGGAACTGGATGATCCTTGAGGTTCCTTCCAACCCTGACAATTCTGTGGTTTAGATGTGCATTTTCTGGTAGCTATATTACACCTGCAGCATATAACCTTCCTGCCAGTGCTTTTCTGTCTGCAGCTCTTTTTCCCCTGTAGAATTTTATATCAATTGAATCTTGCTTTTCAGGGGAGCACCTTTTCTACTTGATGCTGCAGCATGGAGGTCATCTAATAAGACCTTAGAATTAATGAAAGGCTACAAGAAGCATAATATTCCCAAGGAAAGATTTTATTCTTTGAGTGCTCCAAAGAAGTGATTTGATTTGTTATTTCCTGTTCTTATTTATTCCCTAGAAGTAAGGTTGGAGAAATTTGATGGTGAGGCTGAGGGTTCATAGCATTGTTAGGGTTGGAAGGGACCTCCAGGATCATGCAGTTCCAACCCCTGCCATGGGCAGGGACACCTCACACTGCAGCAGGCTGCTCACAGCCACATCCAGCCTGGCTGCAAAAACCTCCAGGGAGGAGGCTTCCACCACCTCCCTGGGCAACCTGTGGCAGTGTCTCACCACCCCCTTGGGGAAGAACTGGAGGATGGTTCAATTCTGGAGGACTGGAATGTTTCTCAGTGACTGCAAATTTGTGCTTTTACCTCTAAGGTACAAGAGCTGCTTCAGCTTCTACATGCTTCAGTTTTGCCTTTTTGCTCAGTGATGAGCCACTCAGTGTCCACATTTGCATACACATCTGTGATTAAGGAGAGCTTCAGAAGGGGGCAAGGAATATACCTCCTGCAAAGAAAAATCAAAGATTATCCAGAATAACATTGACACTAGCAAGAGACTACACCTTCTAGACGTTTCTGGTCATTCTGATGCAGGTGATGTGACTGAGGGATGGGACCTCAACTGGCTGGAGAAATAGGCCCAGGTGAACCCCATGAAGTTCAACAAGACCAACTGCCAGATCCTGCACCTGGAGTGGGGCAATCCTCCCTACCAGTACAGCTGGAGGGGTGATTGAGAGCAGCCCTGCAGAAAAGGACTTGAGGGTGTTGGTGAATGAGAAACTGGACATGAGCCAACAATGTGCAGCCCAGAAGGCAAATCACATCCTGGGCTGCATCAGAAGGAGTTTGGAGCACAGCCCTGTGAGGAGAGGCTGAGGGAGCTGAGGTTGCTTAGCCTGGAGAAGAGGAGGCTCAGGGAGACCTTATTGCTCTCTACAACTCCCTGAAGGGAGGTTGTAGCCAGGTGGGGGTTGGTGTCTTCTCCCAGGCAAGCAGCACCAGAACAAGAGGACACAGTCTCAAGCTGTGCCAGGGGAAGTTTAGGCTGGAGGTGAGGAGAAAGTTCTTCCCAGCAAGAGTAATTGGCCATTGGGTTGAATGTGCTGCCCAGGGAGGTGGTGGAGTCCTCATCCCTGGAGGTGTTCAAGACAGGCTTGGCTGTGGCACTTGGAGCCATGGTTTAGTTGTCAGGAGGCGTTAGGTGATAGGTTGGACTTGATGATCTCTGAGGTCTTTTCCAACCTGGCTGATTCTATTCTGTGATTCGTTGCTGTTTGGGAAGAAAGAAGGTTCTGATCCTTTCAGCTGGACTGGTCACCAATGCATGCCTGAGACTGAACTATTTCTAATAGCAGTTACAAAAATTAGTACAAGTCACATTAAAACAATACTAGAAATGGGGAGATTCAGATTGGATGTGAGGAAGAAGTTCTTCCCCAAGGGGGTGGTGAGAGACTGGCACAGGTTGCCCAGGGAGGGGGTGGAAGCCTCCTCCCTGGAGGTTTTTGCAGCCAGGCTGGATGTGGCTGTGAGCAACCTGCTGTAGTGTGAGGTGTCCCTGCCCATGGCAGGGGTTGGAACTGGCTGATCCTTGAGGCCCCTTCCAACCCTGACAATTCTGTAAATATGATGTGATTGCATTAAAAAGTGATACCAATCTCACCAGAACTGAGCCCTGGCAGACCAGAGATGCACTCTGTCCAGCATTATCTTCCTTGCACACTGCTCTGCTTTATTTCCCCTTCTCTTCTTTATTTCCCCTTTTATTAGAGAGGTGCCTTACCTTGAAGTCAGTTGCCACACTGCTGAACTTCAGATGAAAAAGTTCATAGATGAGACATGAGGAGGAGTCTACCAACAATTGATTTTGTTTCCTAGCTGTCTTTTATCACTTTTATTAACCTATGTTAATCTAATAAAGTAGAACATCCTACCACAGAGCAGTGGCCATTTGTAGTCAGCCTGCTGGGGAGTGTCCAGCTTTGGGCAGTGCAGAAGAGTTTGTGGCCCTGTGAATCTCTCACATAGGCACAGCAGTGGACTTCAGGAGGAGGGGAGGATCTTTGAGGCTGCTGGTGGAAACAGGCCCTTTGAGAGGTTAACACTTGAGTTCCCTGGTCTGTCACTCCTGAACAGATTGAGGAATCAGATAAAACATGAGCACAATCACAGGCTCACAGGATGTTAGGAGTTGGAAAGGACCTCTGAAGATCATCAAGTCCAACCCCCGCCACAGCAGGACCATAGAATCCAGCACAGGTCACACAGGAGCACATCCAGACAGAGCTGGGAAGGCTCCAGAGAAGGAAACTCCACAACCTCTCTGGGCAGCCTCTTCCAGGGCTCTGTGACCCTCAGTGAAGAAGTTCCTCCTCATGTTGAGGTGGAACCTCCTGTGCTGTAGTTTACATCTATTACCACTTGTCCTATCACAAGGTGCAAGTGAGCAGAGCCTGTCCCCTCCCTCTTGACCCCCAGCCCTCAGATATTGGTAGACATTGATTAAATCCCTCTCAGTCTTCTCCTCTCCAGATTAAACAGCCCCAGGGCTCTCAGCCTCTCCTCATAGGGCAATCAGTTCAGGCAAGTTGGGAACAATTCTCTGTGTGTTCAGGATCAGAAAGTTAGTTACATGAGTGATTCTAGATGAGCACTTCAGTAGATACAGCCCTTCCAACCCCCAGCACTTTCCTACCAAGCTGCTTTGTAGCTGGTCAGCCCACAGAATATCATAGTGTGTGGGCTTACTCCTCTCCGCATGCAGGGCTTGGTAGTTCTGCTCGTTGAACTTCAAGGCCAGGCTGGATGTGGCTCTGAGCAACTCAGAGAGCAGGCAGAGGCTGCTGCAAACAAGGAAGCTTCCATATGCTGCCTTGTCTCAAAACTCATCTGAAAAGGCAAGAAAAGACTTTGTTCTACCATGGCAAATTCATGGCTTTGTAGAGCTAAAAATGCTTCTGGGGGCTGTGACTAGCAGCAAACACATGGTGCTGGTGGGGGGTTGCAGGGATGGTGGGCTGAGAACACTCAGCTCATCCCCTGTGCTAGGTCTTGGTGATAGAGGAGGGGACATTTAGAGTGGATGTTAGGAAGAAGTTCTTCCCCATGAGGGTGGTGAGAGACTGGCACAGGTTGCCCAGGGAGGTGGTGGAAGCCTCATCCCTGGAGGTTTTGAAGGCCAGGCTGGATGTGGCTGTCAGCAACCTGATCCAGTGTGAGGTGTCCCTGGCCCATGGCAGGGGGTTTGGAAGTGGCTGGTCCTTGAGGTCCCTTCCAACCCTAATGATTCTATGATTTCTCCAGGCTGCCAAGGTCCCTCTGAATGGAGCTCAACCATCCAGTGTACTGCCACTTCTCCCAGTTCCTTGTCAGCAGCAAACGTGCTGAGGGTGCAGACTCTCCCATCATCCATGCTGTTAAAGATGTCAAGCAGTGCTGGTCCCAGTGTCAACCCCTGGGGTACACCACCACTGACTGCCCTCCAGCTGGACTTATTGCTGCTGACCACAGCCCTCTGCACCATCCCACCCAGGTACACCAGACCATGGGACACCCATCGGTGTTGCTCTGCTCCCTGCCTGGAGGAAGGCACCAGAATGCTACTTGGCTGCTGTGGTCAGCACAGGAAAGGCTTTTCTTTGAAGGCATGGTTCTCAATACAGTCAAGATGAGATTTACAGTGAGGAGGTAAAGCCTGAAGCAGAAAAGGAATGCAAGTCTTAGGAAGAACCCTGGGAGGTAAAAGCTCAGGGTAGGCCTGCAGGAAAGAATGAGCTCTGAGACAACCCAGGATGAGGATGGCTTAGGGAAAAGGCTGAAGGCCTGGACCTGGAGGAATCATAGAATTGTCAGGGTTGGAAGGCACCTCAAGGATCATCTGGTTCCAATCCCCTGCCATGGGCCAGGGACACCTCACACTACAGCAGGTTGCCCAGAGCCACATCCAGCCTGGCCTTCAAAACTTCCAGGGATGAGGCTTCCAGCACCTCCCTGGGCAACCTGTGCCAGTCTCTCACCACCCTCATGGGGAAGAGCTTCTTCCTAACAGTCAATCTGAGTCTACCCAACCCAATCTGAATCAAATCCAGAGCCTTCATTGTCTTTATTGCTGCAGGCATCACAGGGAATGATTTCTGATTCCATTGCCACCAAAGACATTGTTCTTGCCAAAATTACTGCATGGAGTGAAATGGGAGTTTGCTTCTAGGCTACATATTTCCTCCTCTTTGTTTTTTTCCTGTGATACAAGGCAGATTCCATGGATGGACAGGAAAGAGAGACCAGACACATAACTGACAATCTTTCCCTGCAAAGATAAGGCTTACAGGTACCCCCAGTGGTAAACTTCACAGAGCTGTTTTCCCCTGAGCTGCTGGTTATGCCTGCTCTTGGCATGCTGCCCAGCTGCTGGCACAGGAGTTTAGAGGGTGCCAGCTGTGCTTTCATCTCTCCTGCGCTCCTTCTTCAGTAGTCACAGCATCACACAGTACCACAGAACGTCAGAGGTTGGAAGGGACCTCCAGAGATCACCCAGTCCAACCCCCACTGCCAAAAGCAGCATCACCCAGGGTAGGCCACACAGGAGTGCATCCAGGTGGGGTTGGAAAGGCTCCAGAGAAGGAGACTCCACAACCTCTCTGGGCAGCCTGCTCCAGGGCTCTGCCACCCTCACTGCAAAGAAGTTTCTCCTCATGGTGAGCTGAAACCTTCTCTGTTCAAGTTTGTCTCCATTGTTCCTTAGTCTTATTCCTGTGCCCCACCCAAAAGAGTTTGGCCCCCTCCACTTGACCCCCACCCCTCAGCTATTGATAGACATTGATCAGATCTCCTCTCTGCCTTCTCTTCCCCAGACTCAACAGCCCCAGGGCTCTCAGTCTCTCTTCACAGGGGAGATGCTCAAGTCCCCTAAGCATCTTCCTGGCTCTCCCTTGGACTCTCTCCAGCAGGTCTCTGTCTCTCCTGAACTGGGGAGCCCAGAACTGGACACAGGATTGCAGCTGTGGTCTCAGCAGGGCAGAGCAGAGGGGAGGAGAACCTCCCTAGCCCTGCTGGCCACACTTTTCTGGCTGCACCCCAGGATCCCATTGGCTCTCTTGGTCCCAAGGGCACATTGCTGTCCCATGTAGAACTTGCTGCCCACCAACACTCCAAGGTCTTTCTCCATGGAGCTGTTCTCCAGCAGGGCAGCTCCTAACCTCTGCTGGTGCCTGCTGTAGTCTGTCAGGGTTTGCTATGTTGTCTCCAGCAGACTCAGCACCAGAGCATAGTTGGTGCAAACCAGGCTCAATTCTGCCCCTGAAAGTCCCCAGGTGGATAAGTTTCCTTCCTGTGCCTTTCCTGCATATTCCATTTGGATGCTTGTCTGCCCTGAATTCTGATAAATGTATTTACTTACTTTTTCTGGCATGAGACTTGCAGCCATGAATACTATTAGTGACACTCAGAACACTCTGTGAAGCCCATTATCAGAAAGCCAGCTGCTATTGCAGGCACATTAGTTATAGCCATTATCCACACACAAGCCATTGATCATCAGACACATCCTTGCTGGCCCAGAAGTAATGACTGGCCAGTGCTGAACTAGTCATGACCTCACATCAGTCAGGGCTAACCAGCTTTATGTGGCACATGTTTCTGCTGCAGGGCTTAAGTGTCCCGTTCCTGGAGGCTTACACCAAGCTTACCACAGGATGTTAGGGGTTGGAAGGGACCTCTGGAGATCTTCCAGTCCAACCCCCCTGCCACAGCAGGAGCATAGAATCCAGCACAGGTCAGACAGGAACACATCCAGACAGGGCTGCAAAGGCTCCAGAGAAGGAGACTCCACAACCTCTCTGGGCAGCCTGTTCCAGTGCTCTGTGACCCTCACAGTGAAGAAGTTCCTCCTCATGTTGAGGTGGAACCTCCTGTGCTGTAGTTTCCATCCATTGCTCCTTGTCCTATCCCAGGGCACAAGTGAGCAGAGCCTGTCCCCTCCCTCTTGACCCCCAGCCCTCAGATATTTATAGACATGGATTAAATCCCCTCTCAGTCTTCTCTTCTCCAGACTAAAGAGGTCCATGGCTCTCAGCCTTTGTTCCTTCCCTTCATCTCACTGCTGTTCATTCCAGCTGCACTGTTTGCTGGGCACTGGGATGGGCTGCCCAGGGAGGAGGTGGAGTTGCCATCACTGGAGATCTTTAAGGACAGATTGGATGTGGCACTTGGTGGCAGGGTTTAGATGATGTTGTGGTGTTAGATCATAGGCTGGACTTGATGATCTCAGAGGTCTTCTCCAGCCTCACTAATTCTGTGACTCTGTGTTTGTACAACAGACAGATGTTCTGCAGGACACTGGATCCTACTCCTCAGCTGTAAGTGTATTCAGGAGGTGTAGGATCATATCAGCATGGAGACCTGAGGTGACAAGTAGTGGCTCCAGATCTTGCATCCCAGGAGGCAGATACGTTTCACAGGGGCTGTTTAGCCTGGAGAGGAGAAGACTGAGAGGGAAAGTAATCAATGTCTATCAATATCTGAGGGCTGGGGGTCAGGAAGGAAGGGACAGGCTCTGCTCACTTGTGCCCTGGGACAGGACAAGGGGCAATGGATGGAAACTGCAGCACAGGAGATTCCACCTCAGCATGTTTTGTTTACATAGTCAGTGCAAGTGCCATCGGATTTGGTGGAGTGCAATCTACTTGCTGATCTGGCCACTTCAAAAGGGAATGCTGGAATTCTGTGGCAGAGTTCAGCCTCTTCATAGTTTGACCAAAGCAAGTAGCATTGAGTTGCACTTAGTAAGTAAGTAAACATCCAGTAGGTGCTTAGGCAGTGCTTATTTTTCAACCCACTGCATTTGACTTCCAGCACTCTTCGAATACAGTAGTGGAAGGCTGGAGCACCTCTCCTGTGAAGAGGGGCTGAGGGAGGTGGCATTGTTCAGCCTGGAGAAGAGAAGGCTCTGGGGAGACTGACTGCAGTTTTACAGTACTTAAAAGGGCCCAATAAAAATGATGAAGACAATCTCCTTAGCAGGGCCTGGTGCAACAGGACAAGGGGTAATGGTTTTAAACTAAAGCAGATAATGAGGGCTGTGAAGCACCAGAACGGGTTGCCCTGAGAGGTGGTAGAAGCCTCATCCCTGGAAGCAGTCAAGGCCAGGTTGGATGGGGCCCTGGGCAACCTCATCTAGCTGAAGATGTCCCTGCTCACTACTGGGGAGTAGGACTAAATGACCTTTAAAAGAGCCTTCAGAGCCAAAACATTCTATGATTTTATGATAATAGCACCAACAGTGAATTGTGGTACTGTTCTGAAGAACTACATTTATGGATCTGAAGACAGACTGAGAGAGTTGGGGTGCTTCAGTTTAGAGAAGAAAACGCTCTGAGGAGACTTTCTTGTGGCCTTGCAGTATCTGAAGGGGGCTACAAGAAAGCTGGGGAGGGACTTGTTAGGGTGTCAGGGAGTGATAGGACTGGGGGAATGGATCCAAGATAGAGGAGGGGAGATTCAGATTAGACATTAGGAAGAAGTTGTTCCCCATGAGGGTGGTGAGAGACTGGCACAGGTTGCCCAGGGAGGTGGTGGAAGCCTCATGCCTGGAGGTTTTGAAGGCCAGGCTGGATGTGGCTGTGAGCAACCTGCTGCAGTGTGAGGTGTCCCTGCCCATGGCAGGGGTTGGAACTAGATGATTCTCCCAGGCAACTGCCACCAGAACAAGAGGACACAGTCTCCAGCTGTGCCAGGGGAGGTTTAGGCTGGATGGTAGGAAGAAGTTCTTCCCAGCAAGAGAGACTGGCCATTGGAATGTGCTGCCCAGGGAGGTGGTGGAGTCACCATCACTGGAGGTGTTCAAAAAGAGCCTGGATGAGGCACTTGGTGCCCAGTTGATTAGATGGTGTTGGCTGATAGGTTGGACTTGATGATCTCAAAGGTCTTTTCCAACCTGGTTAATTCTATTCTATTCCATTCCATTCCATTCCATTCCATTCCATTCCATTCCATTCCATTCCATTCCATTCCATTCTATCCTGTCCTGTCCTATCTTATCCTATCCTAGAGGCCCCTTCCAACCCTGGCAATTCTATGATTCTATGATCTTAAATGTCCCTTCCTTCAGCATGTTCAGCTCTTATTACAAAGCATTTGTACATTCAGTTGGGTTTTTCAGCCATGCAAAACTATTTGTGTTATATGGACAGGGGAGGGGAAAAAAAGCCCTTTAATTATCCCTGTTACTCATTTATGGTAAAATTATTTTTAGCTTAATTCTTGATTTTTGAATCCGTACTGGGAATGCTAATTTCACTGCTTCCCCTCCTGCTGTCATCTCCCTGCTAAAAAGCCTGCAACATCCTGGGCACAGAGAGTGGCTGTGAATAGAGAGGCATCCAGCTGGTGTCTGCTGACCAGTGGGGTCCCCCAAGGATCACTACTGGGCCCAGCTGTATTCAACATCTTTATTGATGACTTGGATGGAGGGTTGGAGTCTACCCTTAGTAAACTGGCAGATGGCACCAAGTTGGGGGGAGAGTTGAGCTGCTGGAAGGTAGGAAGACGCTTCAGAGAGACCTGGCCAGGCTGGGCTGAGGCCAATGGGATAAGGTTTAACAAGGCCAAGGGCAGAGTCCTACGGCTTGGCCACAATGTCCCCATGCAGTGCTACAGCCTGGGGAATGCAGCCTGGCAGAGAGGGACCTGGCAGTGCTGGGGGACAACAGCTGAACATGAGCCAGCAGTGTGCCCAGGGGGCACGGAAGGCCAATGGCATCTTGGCTTGGATCAGGAATAATGTGGCCAGCAGGGCTAGGGGTGGAATTCTGCCCTGTGCTGGGCACTGGGGAGGCCTCACCTGGAGCACTGTCTGCAGCTCTGGGCCCTCCCTGCAAGAGAGATCCTGAGGTGCTGGAGCAGGTCCAGAGGAGAACAACCAGCCTGGGGAAGGAACTGGAGGGAAAGTGATGAGGAGAGGCTGAGGGAGCTGGGGGGTTCAGCCTGGAGAAGAGGAGGCTCAGGGGGGACCTTATCACTCTCTACAAGTCCCTGAAGGGAAGTTGCAGTCAGGTGGGGGTCAGGCTCTTGTGCCAGGCAACTTGTGACATGAGGAGAGGGCATGGCCTGAAGCTGTGCCAGGGGAGGGTTAGGTTGGATGTCAGGAAGCACTTTCTGATGGAAAGGGGAATGAGAGTCTGGGATGGGCTGCCCAGGGAGGTGGTGGAGTCACCATCCCTGGAGGTGTTTAAGGCCAGACTGGATGTGGCACTCATGGGGTCTGGTTGGTGTGGTGGTGTTAGGTCCTGGGCTGGGCTTGGTGATCTCAGAGGTCTATTCCAGCCTCAGTGATTCTGGGATTCTCTGGTATGTTGTACTTCACTGTACATTTGCTTTTGTCTTGAGCATTTAGGTGCCTCTTCATAATTAATCTGCTCCATTTTTTGTCACAACATCTCTTTTTAGCACTCAACATAGCAATTCACATTTGCATAGGAAGCCTAAAGCAGTTCACAGCTCCTGGTCTAAGTGTTTCTAGTTACTCAAAGTTAAAAATAGTGACTTTTACTTTTAAAGGGGATAAACTGAAACTGTCATCTTAAAAAAAACAACAACTGAAGGATGGGAAAACAAATTCAGAGCTAAAAGTAGCTGTTGCCATGACACAGTCTAAATGTTTTGGGGATCAAAAATACTACCAATATTAAACACAGCAGTGTGCTTTGGAGAAACCTGAACCTGTTGGGGAACTCCCTGGTTGTTTCTCAAGGGAGACCAAGTGAATTCTGGAAGGAGCCAGGTGGTCTCAATTCCCTTGGAGGAAAAGAGCAGAAGGAGCCTAAGCCATCCTGCTGCCCAACAGAGGCCTTTGTGCTTGGGGAGGAATAACAGCAGGTACCAGGACAGGTTAGGAGCTGCCCTCTTGGAGAGCAGCTCCACAGAGAAAGACCTTGGAATGCTGCTGGACAGCAAGTTCTGCATGGGGCAGCAATGTGCCCTTGGGGCCAAGAGAGCCAATGGGATCCTGGGGTGCAGCAAGAAAAGTGTGGCCAGCAGGGCTAGGGAGGATCTGCTCCCCCTCTGCTCTGCCCTGCTGAGACCACAGCTGCAATCCTGTGTCCAGTTCTGGGCTCCCCAGTTCAGGAGAGACAGAGACCTGCTGGGAGAGTCCAAGGGAGAGCCAGGAAGATGCTTAGGGGACTTGAGCATCTCCCCTGTGAAGAGAGACTGAGAGCCCTGGGGCTGTTGAGTCTGGAGAAGAGAAGGCTGAGAGGGATCTGATCAATGTCTATCAATAGCTGAGGGGTGGGGGTCAAGTGGAGGGGGCCAAGCTCTTTTGGGTGGGGCACAGGAATAAGCCAAGGACCAATGGAGACAAACTTGAACAGAGAAGGTTTCATCTCACCATGAGGAGAAACTTCTTTGCAGTGAGGGTGCCAGAGCCCTGGAGCAGGCTGCCCAGAGAGGTTGTGGAGTCTCCTTCTCTGGAGCCTTTCCAACCCCACCTGGATGCATTCCTGTGTGGCCTACCCTGGGTGATGCTGCTCTGGCAGAGGGGTTGGACTGGATGACCTCTGGAGGTCCTTTCCATCCTCTAATACAATGTGATACTGTGAATCACGGGATGAAACCTTATCAAGACTTGGTTGAGGACATGAAGATGTGCAGGGTAATGCTAAACCAGTAACAGAAAATGGCAGCTCTGTGGCAGCCAGTGCAAAGGCTTCTCTTTGAACCTTCTCTCCTATAACACAGTATTAAGCATGCTGATATCAATATTTTAATATAACTCCCCAGCCAGTAATTTTCACTGTGATACAACTCAAGGGGAGCATAAAATTATGCTACTTGGGAAAGAGCTTTTTATTTTCCTGCCTACTCATTACTTTCTCTCCTGCAAGGCTCCTGTACGAAAACACCAGCAACTCTCTTCAAGGCCTTGCAACCACACAAAGTATGACTCAAAACAACCTTCCAAACCAAGCCTTTGATGCCCATTCCTGACCCACAGAGCAGACACCAAAGCAGTGTGATGGCAGCCCCTTGACAATAAAGACAGAGAACCTGCACAAACAAGTGGCTCTCCCAGAGAGTGGTGGTGAATGGTGCCACATCCAGCTGGCAGCCAGGCACTAGTGGTGTGCCCCAGGGATCAGTGCTGGGCCCCATCCTCTTCAATATCTTTATTGATGATCTGCTCCAGGGGATTGAGTCCATCACCAGTAAATTTTGACACCAAGCTGGGGGCAGGAGTTGATCTGTTAGGGGGTAGAAGGGCTCTGCAGAGGGACCTCAACAGGCTGGACAGATGGGCAGAGTCCAACATGATGGCATTCAACAATCCAAGTGCCAGGTGCTGCACTTTGGTCACAACAACCCCATGCAGAGCTACAGGCTGGGGGCAGAGTGGCTGGAGAGCAGCCAGGCAGAAAGGGACCTGGGGGTGCTGGTTGATAGTAGCTGAACACGAGCCAGCAGTGTGCGCAGGTGGCCAAGAAGGCCAATGGCATCCTGGCCTGCATCAGGAACAGTGTGGCCAGCAGGAGCAGGGAGGTTATTCTGCTCCTGCACACTGCACTGGTTAGGCCACACCTTGAGTCCTGTGTCCAGTTCTGGGCTCCTCAATTTAAGAAGGACATTGAGACTCTTGAATGTGTCCAGAGAAGGGCAACAAGGCTGGGGAGAGGTCTTGAGCACAGCCCTGTGAGGAGAGGCTGAGGGAGCTGGGGTTGCTTAGCCTGGAGGAGGCTCAGGGGAGACCTTCTTGCTCTCTACAACTACCTCATTGTGGCCTTCCAGTATCTGAAGGGGGCCTACAGGAAGGCTGGGGAGGGACTTGTCAGGCTCTCAGGTAGTGATAGGACTAGGGGGAGTGGAATGAATCTGGAGGTGGGGAGATTCAGGCTGGACATGAGGAGGAAGTTCTTCCCCATGAGAGTGGTGAAGCCCTGGAATGGGTTGTCCAGGGAGGTGGTTGAGGCCCCTTCCCTACAGGTGTTTAAGCCCAGGCTGGACGAGGCTCTGGCCAGCCTGATCTAGTGTGGGGTGTCCCTGCCCATGGCAGGGGGGTTGGAACTAGATGATCCTTGTGGTCCCTTCCAACCCTGACTGATACTACTATACTACTACTATGAATTGCAAGCCCAGAGTTGTTACAGTTTGTTTGTGGGTGGATAGATAATGTCATTGAACAGCTGGAAGCCAATAGGAATGATAATTCTCCAAGCAAGTGCAGGCATACACAGGATGCTTCTCCACAGACTGCTGATACACCAGGAGTACATAATCACACCAGGGGAAATAAATCTTACTTGCATGCTCTACAGAGACTGTTGAGATGCTTTCCTCTCCGTGCCACACAATTTAAGGCAAACAGAATCAAAGAAAGAACATTCACTGGGAAACTATTTGGTATTTTGCCAAATGGCAACTGTGTGGTAGTACCTCCCAAACCCCTTCCCCTCCTGTGGCTGAGGCTTCCACCACCTCCCTGGGCAACCTGTGCCAGGGTCTCACCACCCTCCCGGGGAAGAACTTCTTCCTAACAGCCAATCTCCATCTACCCATTTCTAGTTTTGTTCCATTCCCCCATTCCTATCACTCCCTGACACCCTAAAGTCCCTCCCCAGCTTTCTTGTAGCCCCCTTCAGATACTGCAAGGCCACAAGAAGGTCTCCTCAGAGCCTTCTCTTCTCCAGACTGAACAGCCCCAACTCTCTCTTTCCTTGTTTCCCTGTAAAAAAAAGATGATTTCAGATCCAGTGATAACTTTGGAAGTCAGGCCTGCCCTGAATTCATGCACATAGTCAGTGGCCAGTACAGCAAAGCATGAATTTGCCTCCCAGGCTGCTTCTCTCAGAAGCTGCATCACATCTGATGCAGGCAACAGGATCTGCCACTCCTGAGGCAGAAAATGAATGCTCATAATATATGGATCTCTCTTGGCTAAGAGCCATGCTTTCAATTTATCAGGCATCCTTTTCACTAATGGGTTAACCCTTACAGGCAGCTGATGTTCACTGCTTCTGCTGGAATACATTAAAGATAAAATATTTATACCACTCCCCTGAATGAGCATTACATAGGCAAGATTGCTCAAAATACTTGTCTAAAAGAGGAGTAAAAATAAGAACCCAAAATAGGTCAATAAAATCCTTCTCAGAAATGCAATCCAGGAAGGGGGAAAGAAAAAAAGAACAGAATGTATCATTTCTATTGATAGAGAGGGAGATTTGGTATCACTGGTCAGCAACACACAAGAACATGCTGTCAAGCACAAAGTGACTCCTGAGAGCCTGCCTGGATTTGGAAGCACAGATCATGGTTAGCAAAATGGATTTCATAAGGAGACACAAAAGAAATTAATGGCTGGGTGCAGACAGTTTGGCTCTCACTCTTTTCCTCCTCCTCTCTCTCATATATATATATATATATATATATATATGCATACCATTTAAAAGAGGAAGTGACTTTTAGCTTGAGTAATTTTGCTGGTGAAGGTATTCAAGAGCACTCGGATGTTTTCATAAGTAACCATTCAGAGGAACAAGACAGGCGTCCAGCTGTGCTCAATGGTGGGTGCTGCAACAGTCTGAAGATAAACCCCAGGCACACTGAATGGTCCCCTCCCCAACATCCCCTGCTTTTAAAAGGCCACCTCCCCAGGCAGCCTGTTCCAGTGTTCCACTACCCTCATGGTAAAGAACATCCAATCTCAATCTGCTCTTCTCTAGTTTGAAGCCATTGTCCCTTGTCCTGTCCCTGCAGGCCTCTGCAATCTGTCTCTCTCCAGCCTTCCCGTAGCCACCTTCAGGTACTGGCAGGCTGCTATTAGGTCTTCTCTTCTCCAGGCTGAGCACCCCCAGCTCCCTCAGCCTGTCCTCATAGCAGAGCTGCTCCAACCCCTGATCATTTTTGTGGCCCTCCTCTGGACCTGCTCCATCAGGTCTTTGTCCTTCCTATACTGAGGGCTCCAGACCTGTACACAGTACTCCAGGTGAGGTCTCACCAGAGCTGAGCAAACTGGCAGAATCACCTCTCTGGATCTGAGGTCACTCATCTTTTGATGCAGCCCAGGATGCCATTGATCTTCTGCACTGCAAGCTCACACTGCCTGCTCGAGATGTTGAATTGCTGGAACGCGTCCAGAGAAGGGCAACAAAGCTGGGGAGGGGATTGGAATGCAAGCCCTATGAAGAG
Organism: Picus viridis; assembly: GCA_033816785.1. Taxonomy (NCBI): domain Eukaryota; kingdom Metazoa; phylum Chordata; class Aves; order Piciformes; family Picidae; genus Picus; species Picus viridis. The sequence goes on from CM066567.1 coordinate 54,022,356, forward strand.
AGGCTGAGGGAGCTGGGGTTGCTTAGCCTGGAGAGGAGGAGGCTCAGGGAGACCTGATTGCTCTCTACAACTACCTGAAGGGAGGTTGTAGCAGGCAGAGGTTGGTCTCTTCTCCCAGGCAGCCAGCACCAGAACAAGAGGACACAGTCTCAAGCTGTGCCAGGGCAGGTTCAGATTGGATGTTAGGAAGAAATTCTTCACAGAGAGAGTGATTGCCCATTGGAATGCGCTGCCCGGGCAAGTAGTGGAGTCACCATCACTGGAGGTGTTCAGGAGGAGTCTTGATGTGGTGCTTGGTGCCATGGTTTAGTTGATTAGGTGGTGTTGGATAATAGGTTGGACACAATGATCTTGAAGGTCTCTTCCAACCTATTCTATTCCATTCCATTCCATTCCATTCCATTCTATTCTATTCTATTCTATTCTATTCTATTCTATTCTATTCTATTCTATTCTATTCTATTCTATTCTATTCTATTCTATCACAGTATCACAGTATTACCAAGGTTGGAAGAGACCTCGAAGATCATTGAGTCCAACCTGTAACCACAAACCTCACGACTAGACCATGGCACCAAGTGCCACATCCAGTCCCCTCCTGAACGCCTCCAGGGACGGAGACTCAACCACCTCCCCGGGCAGCCCATTCCAATGGCGAATCACTCTCTCGGTGAAGAACTTTCTCCTCACCTCCAGCCTAAACTTCCCCTGGTGCAGCTTGAGACTGTGTCCCCTTGTTCTGGTGCTGGTTGCTAGGGAGAAGAGGCCAACCCCTTCCTGGCTACAACCACCCTTCAGGTAGTTGTAGAGAGCAATGAGGTCGCCCCTGAGCCTCCTCTTCTCCAGGCTAAACAGCCCCAGCTCCCTCAGCCTCTCCTCATAGGGCTTGTGCTCAAGGCCTCTCACCAGCCTTGTTGCCCTTCTCTGGACACGTTCAAGTGTCTCAATCTCCTTCTTAAACTGAGGGGCCCAGAACTGGACACAGGACTCAAGGTGCGGCCTAACCAAAGCAGAGTACAGGGGCACAATGACCTCCCTGCTCCTGCTGGCCACACCATTCCTAATGCAGGCCAGGATGCGGTTGGCCTTCTTGGCCACCTGGGCACACTGCTGGCTCATGTTCAGTTCTATTCTGTTCTATTCTATTCTATTCTATTCTATTCTATTCTATTCTCATCCATCAGCACCCCCAAGCCTTTTTCCACAGTGATCATCACAGATCACTACTGCAGTTTAGGGACTGCCAGGTTCTGCCAGCAGCAATTGTCTTCAGGAAGTCTCAAGCTCCATAATCCGGCTCACCCAGTGCTACACTGCAGTGGCAGTAGATAGCAGGCACCAGCGATTGCTTTGGGTTCATAGCACTTTTGATCTCAGCTATGAATTTACAGATGTGCAGATGAAACTGAAGGAAGTAAAGTAGTTTGGGTTTGTTTTCTTCCCAGCAAATAACTGTCAGTGTAAAATTCACTGATTGAATCACAGAAGAGTTTGAGTTGGAAGAGTCCTTTGAACATCACCCATTCCAAAGTCACTTTCCACTAGATCAGGTAGAATAGAATAGAACAGAACAAACCAGGTTGGAAGAGACCTTCGAGATCACCAAGTCCAACCTATCATCCAACACCATTTGCTCAACTAAACCATGGCACCAAGCACCCCACCCAGTCTCTTCCTAAACACCTCCAGGGATGGTGACTCCACCACCCCCTGGGCAGCACATTCCAATGGCCAATCTCTCTTTCTGGGAAGAACTTCTTCCTAACATCCAGCCTAAACCTCCCCTGGTGCAGCTTGAGACTGTGTCCTCTTGTTCTGGTGCTGCTTGCCTGGGAGAAGAGACCAACCTCCACCTGGCTACAACCTCCCTTCAGGGAGTTGTAGAGAGCAAGAAGGTCTCCCCTGAGCCTCCTCTTCTCCAAAGGGTCAAAGCCATATCCAACCTGACCTTTAGCACTGCCAGGGATAAGGAATCCACAGCTACCCTGGACAACTTCTTCCAGTGTCTCACCACCACAAATCAAGAGTCTGAAAATATAATAAAGCCTTAATGCACTGTTAATGGTTTCTACCTTACCAACCAGGAAGCTGCTGTGACCTTTGTGCCCTTGAGTTTTTGTTAGTTTAGAAGAGAGAATCCAGTAAAAGACCTCTCAAATACAAAACTAAGACTACACAGCAGATGGATAGGCAGACAAGAGAGTTAGATGGACAGCTACACATGGCTCAGGTCCACTCTTTACAAACTGATTACAGGCTCACAAGATGTAAGGGGTTGGAAAGGATCTCTGGAGATCTTCCAGTCTAACCCCCCTGCCAGAGCAGGACCATAGAATCCAGCACAGGTCACACAGGAACACATCCAGACAGGGCTGCAAAGGCTCCAGAGAAGGAGACTCCACAACCTCTCTGGGCAGCCTGTTCCAGTGCTCTGTGACCCTCACAGTGAAGAAGTTCCTCCTCGTGTCGAGGTGGAACCTCCTGTACTGTAGATTACATCCACTAGCGCTTTTCCTATCCCAGGGCACAAGTGAGCAGAGCCTGTCCCTTCCTTCCTGACCCCCAGCCCTCAGATACTGATAGACATTGACCAGATCCCCTCTCAGTCTTCTCTTTTCCAGACTAAACAGCCCCAGGGCTCTCAGCCTCTCCTCAGAGGGGAGTGTTCCAGTCCCTCAATCATCCTGGGAGCCCTCTAGTTGGACTGCCTTGAGTAAATCCCTGTCCCTCTTAGATTTGTTTTGAAGAAGTCACTATCAGTCTTCTGACTGGTCATCTGCAATGTGATTAATATAAAATCTATACATTCATGTACAAATAAACCTTTGCAAAAGGCAGGGCAATAGCTACACTAAGTGGAAACTTTGGGAAAAGTTCTTCTGAGCCACTTTAACAACATCTCAGAACAAAAGCATTAACCTGAACAGCAGCCATATGTTAATCAACACCCCCTGCCTCCTCCAAAGGCAGAAACCTGACAGATTAAGCAAGAGTGGGAGGTTCATGGCTTGCTTTTCAATGATGCTTAGCTTTTGGGTTATTTGGTCAGCTAACTGGAAAGACAGAAGGAGAGAGGATAGTGGAAATGGTGTAATGTGTTTACTGTAAGGTAAAAGAATGAAGATGATAGCAGTTCTTGTGTAAGCCTCAAGCTGTGATCAAATCAGCTATCAGAACCTAAGCAGGATTGGGCTGCACTGGTACTTAAGGGGGAAATCCCATATGCTGCTGGAAAAACAGTGGATTTATTCAGTAGGTGGAAGTCTCTCTTCTGACTGAGGGTGACAGATCACAGCAAGGCTGCAGAATCATAGAATAGAATCATAGAATCAACCAGGTTGGAAAAGACCTCAGAGATCATCAACTCCAACCTATTACCTAATATCTAACATCTCCTGACAACTAATCCATGGCTCCAAGTGCCACATCCAAGCCTTTTTTTAACACCTCCAGGGATGGTGACTCCACCACCTCCCTGGGCAGCACATCCCAATGGCCAATCTCTCTTGCTGGGAAGAACTTTCTCCTCACCTCCAGCCTAATCCTCCCCTGGCACAGCTTGAGACTGTGTGCTCTTGTTCTGGTGCTGGTTGTCTGGGAGAAGAGACCAACCCCCACCTGACTACAACCTCCCTTCAGGGAGTTGTACTCTTTAAAACTGAAGAGACTTCTGTGAGAGAGCAGCAAGGTTTTACCCACAGTTCATGAAATTGGGATGAAAGTCTCCTCAGCAGACACTGAACAGCTGGGCCATGCATTAATAAATCACATGTAAAATCTGTATTCTCTTAGCTGGCAAATGAGCTGCATTGGAATGAGTTTCATCTTTAGATTGTAACAGCTTTCAGGGACCTGTTCAATAAAGGTTTTATGTTAATCACAGCATCACAGAATGTTAGGGGTTGAAAGGGACCTCAAAAAGCTCATCCAGTCCAACCCCCCTGCCAGAGCAGTAGCACCCAGAGCAGATCACACAGGAACACATCCAGGTGGGGTTTGGAATATCTCCAGAGAGGGAGACTCCACAACCCCCCTGGGCAGCCTGTTCCACTGTTCTGTCACCATCACAGGGAAATAATTAATCCTCCTACTTCCATGGAACTTCCTCTGCCTCAGCTTCCACCCCTGCCCCTTGTGCTGGCATTGGGCATCCCCCAGCAGAGCCTGGCTCCAGCCTCTGGGCACTCACCCTGAACATCTTGATCAACATGAATGAGGTCACCTCTCAGGCTCCTCCTCTCCAAGCTACAGAGCCCTCAGCTCCCTCAGGCTCTCCTCATAAGGAAGATGTTCCACTCCCTTCATCATTTTTGTGTCTCTGTGCTGGACCCTTTCAAGCAGTTCCCTGAGGTCCTTCTTGAACTGGGGGCCCAGAACTGGGCACAAGATTCCAGATGCAGCCTCAGCAGGGCCATGTTCATATTGTCATAATAGTGCACTATTAGACCAGTATGAATGACCAGTTGATGAAATAACTCTCATTAGAGACACCTAGACATCATGGAAGAGCATTTTGTGAGAACACAGACTACAAGTCTTGAGTCTTCTGTTGACCATAATGTGTTGTTGCACTGCAGAAGAGGCAGTAATTGATTTCACACACTGGGGAGGGGGAATAAATGGACCACATCAGCAGAAGCAGGGAAGTCATTCTGCCCTGGACTCAGCAGTGGCTAGGCCACACCTTGAGTCCTGTGTCCAGTTCTGGGCCCCTCAGTTTAGGAAAGATGTTGAGTTGCTGGAAGGTGTCCAGGGAAGAGCAACAAAGCTGGGGAGGGGTCTGGAGCACAGCCCTGTGAGGAGAGGCTGAGGGAGCTGGGGGTGCTTTGCTTTTGGGCTCAGGGGAGACCTTCTTGTTCTCTCCAACTCCCTCAAGGGAGGTTGCAGCCAGGTGGGGGTTGGTCTCTTCTCCCAGGCAACCAGCACCAGAACAAGAGGACACAGTCTCAAGCTGTGCCAGGGGAGGTTTAGGCTGGAGGTGAGGAAGAAATTCTTCCCAGAAAGAGAGCTTGGCCATTGGAATGTGCTGCCCAGGGAGGTGGTGGAGTCACCATCCCTGGAGGTGTTTAGGAAGAGACTGGATGAGGCCCTTGGTGCCATGGTCTAGTTGGTCAGATGGTGTTGGTTGATAGGTTGGACTTGGTGATCTCGAAGGTCTTTTCCAACCTGGTTAATTCTATTCTATACAGTGTGAGGAATTTTTTGAACCACATGTCTTTGCCAAGAGATAAAGCCCTCCTTTAAACAGTGCTGCAACAGTTAACACTGGAAGGAGCCTGTATGCAGCAAAGAAAGGTGATTTAAAACACTAATGAAATATATTGGATAGTTAAGAGTGCATGTGATTTCATCAGGCTTTTGTGTATCCAGACATTAGAGTGGTGGCAAAGATCTCTGACTTAGGCAGAAATGACTTAGGCAGCCAGAGAATGTGTTAAAGTCTGTACAGTTTGGCACTCCAGCAATGAAGTCTGTCTTGAACATATCTATTTTTAAACAGAGTCTGACTCCCAGGAGCTTAAGGAAAGAGAGATAGCTCACATCTGAAATCCCTGTACCTGTTTATGCTTAGACATGAAGGCCAAACATCTGCACTTGAGTTAGAGCCACTCTGAGCCAGGCAGCCCAGCACAACACAGAGGCAGCAGTTCAAGGCTGAGGGCAGTTTAGAGGAGACCTAATTGTGGCCTTCCAGTATCTGAAGGGGGCTACAAGAAAGCTGGGGAGGGACTTCTGAGGGTGTCAGGGAGTGATAGGACTGGGGGGATGGAACAAAACTAGAAATGGGTAGATTCAGATTGGATGTGAGGAAGAAGTTGTTCCCCGTGAGGGTGGTGAGAGACTGGCACAGGTTGCCCAGGGATGTGGTGGAAGGCTCATCCCTGGAGGTTTTTGCGGCCAGGCTGGATGTGGCTGTGAGCAACCTGCTGTAGTGTGAGGTGTCCCTGCCCATGTCCAGGAGGTTAGAACTGGATGCTCCTTGAGGTCCCTTCCAACCCTGACAATGCTGTGATTCTATGTTATTGCAGAACATATGAGGTCAGGACAGTGCCACACCGATGCAGCTACACATTTTCAGATGCAAATGTCTCCTGTTTGTTTCCACACTGGTATTTCCTCATCAGCTTAACTCCAGCAAAGCCAGTCTGGACATCTGTGAGTGACAGGGTTAATATGGCCACAAATCTTAACCTTGTCACAAGATGAGCCTTGCTGCTATTTCTTGCCGAGTTCTCTGGCAGCCAGGTGTGTGAAAGAGAAATGTAAATATATTGCCAAAGATTATTCAGGATAAGCAAATATTACTCAGGGCCCAGGGGAACCTCATGAGGTTTGACAAGAGGGAGTGAAGGGGTCTGCACCTGGGCTGGAACAAAAAAACAATCCTAACTATCAATACAGACTGGGGGATGAGGAGATAGAAAGCAGCCCTGGGGAAAAGGATTTGGTACTGATGGATGAGAAAAGGGACATGAGCAGGCAGTGTGATCTTGCAGCCCAAAAGGCCAATGGCAGCCTGGGCTGCTGAGGTAGAAGCCAGATAGGGCTTGATCTCTTCTCCCAGGCAACCAGCACCAGAACAAGAGGACACAGTCTCAAGCTGTGCCAGGGGAGGTTTAGGCTGGAGGTTAGGAAGAAATTCTTCCCAGCAAGAGAGATTGGCCATTGGGATGTGCTGCCCAGGGAGGTGGTGGAGTCACCATCACTGGAAGTGTTTAAGAAGAGAATGGATGAGGCACTTGGTGCCATGGTTTAGTTGATGAGATGGTGTTGGGTGAGAGGTTGGAGTGGATGATCTCTGAGGTCTTTTCCAACCTGGTTAATTCTATTCTATTCTAAAAGCAGCACTGCCAGGAGATCCAGAGAGGTGATTCTGCCACTTTGCTCTGCTCGGGTGAAACCTCACCTCAAGTACTGTGTACAGCTCTGGGGCCCTCAGTAGAGGAAGGACATGGACCTGATGAGGCAGGTCCAGAGGAGGGTCACAAAAATGATCAGGGGATTGGACCAGCTGTGCTACAAGGACAGGCTGAGGGAGCTGGCTAGAAGGAATCACAGAACTGTCAGGGCTTGAAGGGACCTCAAAGATCATCCAGTTCCAACCCCCCTGCCATGGGCAGGGACACCTCACACTACAGCAGGTTGCTCACAGCCACATCCAGCCTGGACTTAAAAACCTCCAGGGATGAGGCTTCCACTACCCCCTGGGCAACCTGTTCCAGTGTCTCACCACCCTCATGGGGAAGAAGTCTAAAGAGATAACTGCAGAGGTCAGCTGCTAAGATTTTTTGATGAGATGGTGTTGGATGATAGGTTGGACTCGATGATCTCAAAGGTCTTTTCCAGCCTGGTTAATTCTGTATTCTGTTTTACATCCAGAAGACATTGGTGGCTAAACAGCTTCTTCCCCCCCCCCCAATCTCTTGATCCAGAAGATGTGGTGCAGTCAGGACCTTAAAATAGAGCTGGAGATGGAAAGGATTTTGGGCAGCTGGAAAAACTGTCAGTGATGCGAAGGCTGTACAAGCATATGCCTCAGAGCTGCAATTCAGAAAGGGTATACCAAATGAAAGAGAAGCACAGAAAGGTGCAGGCATTGTCAGCATGCCTCTTCCTTTAGCCCACACAATATTGAGGAAAGCAGCCAGAGCAGAAAAAGCAGCAGTCTGTATTTATAAGCCTAATAAGCAAGCATAAGGACTTCAGGACTAATTTAAGAGAGCAATGGGGGAAAAAAACCCCAAATGTGCCAAGCTCAGCTCTCAACCACTTCACAGAATCTCCTTGTTTGTTTTATTTTTTCTCCTTTTCAGTGACTGGAAGATTCATCTTTCTGCTTGGGGTGTAAATAAAGATATCAGCAAAGGGCAGAGCTCTACAGGCACGTGGGTGTCATGGCCCCCATCATCCTTCCTTCCACGTTATTGGAAAGCAGATAATATATTCACAGGCAATATTGCTGCTCCTCACATCAGCCCCTCGGCAGATAAGAAGAGTTCCTTTCCATTTGGCACAGAGAATTCCACAAAGGTCTAAAAATGGTAAGAGTGGCTGTATTTCTGCATCAGGAACAGTGTGGCCAGCAGGAGTATGGGGGTCATTCTGCCCTGTACTCAGCACTGGTTAGGCCACACCTTGAGTCCTGTGTCCAGTTCTGGGCTCCTCAATTTAAGAAGGACATTGAGACACTTGAATGTGTCTAGAGAAGGGCAAGGAGGCTGGGGAGGGGTCTGGAGCACAGCCCTGTGAGGAGAGGCTGAGGGAGCTGGGGTTGCTTAGCCTGGAGAAGAGGAGGCTCAGGGCGGACCCAATAGCAGCCTTCCAGTACCTGAAGGTATACAGACTGCAGCAGGAGTTTTATTTATGCTGCATATCAATATATAATACCTGCTAGAATTTACATGGCTGAGGCTCACCTGGTCACCTGAACACAGAGAAATAAGAGATTTTAACTTGTCCCTATTGTGTATCAAAGGTTCCAGATACAAGTTAAAGCAATGAGGAGCATGCTGTGATGTGCAGAAAGAGGAGAGATCTAATAGCAGCCTTCCCATACCTGAAGGGGCTACAAGAAGGCTGGAGAGAGACTGTTTGCAATGGCCTGCAGGGACAGGACGAGGGACAGTGGCTTCAGACTAGAGAGGAGCAGATTTAGATTGGATGTTAGGAACAGGTTCTCTACCACGACAATAGTGATTTCAAGTAGTACAAGAATGGCTCTTGGATATTAGGAGCAGACTCCTTACTGTGAGGGTGGTGGAACACTGGAACACGTTGCCCAGGGAGGTGGCTATGGCTCCTTCCCTGGAGATATTCCAGGTGAGGCTCAACAGGGCTCTGGGCAACCTAATCTATCTGAGGATGTCCCTGCTTGTTGCAGAGAGCGCTGGACTAGATGATCCAAGTCCATGGCTTGGACAGGAGCACACTGCGTTGGGTTAGGAACTGGCTGGAGGGCCGAGCCCAGAGAGTGATGGTGAATGGTGCCACATCCAGCTGGCAGCCTGTCACTAGTGGTGTGCCCCAGGGATCAGTGCTGGGCCCCATGCTCTTCAACATCTTTATTGATGATCTGGATGAGGGCATTGAGTCCATCATCAGTAAATTTGCAGATGACACCAAGCTGGGGGCAGGAGTTGATCTGCTGGAGGGCAGAGAGGCTTTGCAGAGGGACCTCGACAGGTTGGAGAGATGGGCAGAGGCCAAGGGCAGGAGATTGAACACATCCAAGTGCCGGGTTCTGCACATTGGCCACAGCAACCCCAGGCAGAGCTACAGGCTGGGGTCAGAGTGGCTGGAGAGTGGCCAGGCAGAGAGGGACCTGGGGGTGCTGGTTGATGGGAGGCTGAACATGAGCCTGCAGTGTGCCCAGGCAGCCAAGAGGGCCAATGGCATCCTGGCCTGCATCAGGAAGAGTGTGGCCAGCAGGAGCAGGGAGGTCATTGTGCCCCTGTACACTGCACTGGTTAGGCCACACCTTGAGTCCTGTGTCCAGTTCTGGGCCCCTCAGTTCAGGAAGGATGTTGTCTTGCTGGAGCGTGTCCAGAGAAGGGCAACAAAGTTGGTGAGGGGTTTGGAACACAAGCCCTATGAGGAAAGGCTGAGGGAGCTGGGGTTGCTTAGCCTGGAGAAGAGGAGACTGAGGGGTGACCTTCTTGCTCTCTACAACTCCCTGAAGGGAGGTTGTAGCCAGGTGGGGGTTGGCCTCTTCTCCCAGGCAGCCAGCACCAGAACAAGAGGACACAGTCTCAGGCTGTGCCAGGGGAGGTTTAGGCTGGATGTTAGGAAGAAGTTCTACACAGAGAGAGTGATTGCCCATTGGAATGTGCTGCCCGTGGAGGTGGTGGAGTCACCTTCATTGGAGGTGTTCAGGAGGAGACTTGATGGGGTGCTTGGTGCCATGGGTTAGTTGTTGGGTGGGTTGGATTGGTTGATGGGTTGGACGAGATGATCTTGAAGGTCTCTTCCAACCTTGTGTATTGGATTGTATCTTTGGAGGTCCCTTCCAGCCCAGCCCATTCTATGATTCATGCAGGTCACTTCGAGATGCAATGCAGAAAAGCTCTAGGCAGCAATTCCACGTTCCATAGATTTCACAGCCTGTAACAGTCACTCAGCTTAGCAGTCACAGAGGAGAGGACAAAACACAAAACTTGTTGTCACATTAATCAAGAGCAGCCATTCACCCAATTAAAACAAAAAAAATCATTAAAAACCTAATCAGAACAAGCAAGGAAAAGCCCATGGAAGTGCCAGTGCTTATGTCCCTGGCATGATCACCCCAATCAGAGCATTTTAAGTGTGCCAGGACTATTATGAAAGGAGTAACACAAGTCAGATATTTCAGGTATGAAGGACTTTGGTGCTAATGGCTGCCATTCAAAGAAACTGTGCTTTTGCCCTTGATTTCAATGGTGTCCATAAGAAAAGCCTGGATGAGGCACTTAGTGCCATGGTCTGGTTGATTAGATAGGGTTGGGTGATGGGTTGGACTTGGTGAACTTGGAGGTCTCTTCCAACCTGGTTGATTCTGGGATGAATTCTGAGATTAATATGCATCAAATTGAGCTGCTCTCTGCTGCTGAATACTACCAGCTGCAGCTCCTGACCTGGCTTCTTCTCCATCCTGACAAAATGGAAATGAAAGAAGAAAATATTGAAAGAAAAAATACTGGTGGAAATCAGAGCATCAGTGTTTCAGCACAGGATCAACCAGGTTGGAAAAGACCTCAGAGATCCTCCAGTCCAACCTATTACCTAATACCTCCTGACAATTGTAATTCCACAGATCGTTCCACCGCTAATCCCAATCCACCACAGAGAGACTGGGAGCCCTGGGGGTGTTTAGTCTGGAGAAGAGAAGGCTGAGAGGGGATCTGATCAATGTCTATCAATAGCTGAGGGGTGGGGGTCAAGTGGAGGGGGCCAAGCTCTTTTGGGTGGTGTAATAAGACAAGGACCAATGGAGACAAACTGGAACAGAGAAGGTTTCAGCTCAACATGAGGAGAAACTTCTCTGCAGTGAGGGTGCCAGAGCCCTGGAGCAGGCTGCCCAGAGAGGTTGTGGAGTCTCCTTCTGTGGAGGCTTTCAAACCCACCTGGATGCATTCCTGTGTGGACTCCCCTGGGTGATGCTGCTCTGGGAGGGGGCTTGCTCTGGATGATCTCTGGAGGTCCCTTCCAACCCTTAACGTTCCATGATTCTGTGATTTCTGTGTGATTCTGTGAAAATCCCTACTGGAAAAGCAGCAGCTGGGAGGGTTTAAATGTGATCAGCAGTTCAAGAACTTTTATTTATCCGGGAATGCAGCCTGTACAAACACATCTTTGATTTCCTGCCATTGATTCCTGTGTGAAAAGGCAAGCTGACATTTTTATAATGCAACACTGTCAGGAGGCAGGAGAAGTGAAAATGGCAGGTGATTACACCTAATTAAACTTTATTAGGATGCACATTAACACGGATTTGAATGCTGTATATGTTCAGGTTCTTTCATCATCAGTGAAAGCAGTTTAAATTCTTATGCCTTTCACCACTGAAAACTCTCTTTATATCTGTTGGAAAGTGCTGCCCAGGGAGATGGTAGGTAGTTCCCAAGCCTGGCTGTGTTTCGAGGTGGTTTGGCTGTGGTGCTTGGGGCTATGGTTTAGGGGTGAGCCTTGAAGAGTAGGGTTCTGGGTTGGCCTTGGTGACCCTGAGGCTCTTTTCCAACCTGCATGTTTCTGTGATCAAAATGAAAGAACTTGCTCATTTACAGTATCACAGAATCACCAAGGTTGGAAGGGACCTCAAAGATCATCAAGTCCAACCTGTCACCCAAGACCTCATGATTAGACCATGGCACCAAGTGCCATGTCCAATCCCGTCTTGAACACCTCCAATGATGGTGACTCCACCACCTCCCTGGGCAGCACATTCCAATGGCGAATGACTCCCTTTGTGAAGAACTTTCTCCTCACCGCCAGCCTAAACTTCCCCTGGCGCAGCATGAGACTGTGTCCTCTTGTTCTGGTGCTGCTTGCCTGGGAGAAGAGACCAACCCCCACCTGGCTACAACCTCCCTTCAGGGAGTTGGAGACAGCAGTAAACCTCCTCTTCTCCAGGCTAAGCAACCCCAGCTCCCTCAGCCTCTCCTCACAGGGCTGTGCTCCAGACCCCTCCCCAGCCTCGTTGCCCTTCTCTGGACACATTCAAGTGTCTCAATGTCCTTCTTAAATTAAAGAGCCCAGGACTGGACACAGGACTCAAGGTGTGGCCTAACCAGTGCTGAGTACAGGGCAGAATGACTTCCCTGCTCCTGCTGGCCACACTGTTCCTGATGCAGGCCAGGATGCCATTGGCCTTCTTGACCACCTGGGCACACTGCTGGCTCATGTTCAGCCTACTGTCAACCAGTACCCCCAGGTCCCTCTCTGCCTGGCTGCTCTCCAGCCACTCTGACCCCAGCCTGTAGCACTGCATGGGGTTGCTGTGGCCAAAGTGCAGAACCCAGCACTTCCTGCTGGTATGCAACACACTAGGGTCAACTCATGGCTCCTGTGCATGTCTCATATCTATTTGGACCACAGCAGAGGGAGGATGACAAAAGCTGTCCTTCTGATCAGCAGGTTTTTTTCCTCCAATCACAGAATGTTAGGGGTTGGAAGTGATCTCAAAATATCATCTAGTCCAACCACCCTGCCAGATCAGGATATTGATAGCTGATGAAAATCAAGTTTCAGAGGTTAAACTATCTAGCAAAAGGGCTGACTGATCCTTTCCCTGGTTATCTTAGGGTGAGAAAATACAATATTCAGCTTCCATTTCCTGAGCAATCCACCAATGGGAAGCCTGAGTGAGAGGCGATTCACCTTATCAGCCAAGTGATCAGGCAGCAAACTGAGCCAACAGCTTGATCAGGCATTCTGCAATCTTAAGAGGTTTCATCTGAAAATAGGCTTTGTGTGTTGCATCTGTAAGTAAAATATATAAACTAAGGCCCTGGAGGGAAAATGTACTTCAAAATCTCCAGCAGAGCTACCTTCAGAAATACACACATTCAGATATCAAATGACCATCAGGAGCAGTCAACAAGACCAAGTGCAAGGCCCTGCATCTGGGTCAGGGCAATCCCAGGCACAGCTACAGGCTGGGCAGGGACTGGCTTGAGAGCAGCCCTGAAGAAAAGGACTTGGGGGTGCTGGGGGATGAGAAGCTCAACCTGAGCCAGCAGTGAGCACTTGCAGCCCAGAAAGCCAACCAGGGCTGCAGCAAGAGAAGCAGAGCCAGCAGGGCCAGGGAGGTGATTCTCCCCCTCTGCAGTGCTCTGGTGAGACCCCACCTGGAGTAAGGGTTGGAAGGGACCTCAAGGACCAGCCACTTCCAAACCCTCATGCTGTGGGCAGGGACACCTCACACTAGATCAGGTTGCTGACAGCCACATCCAGCCTGACCTTCAAAACCTCCAGAGATGAGGCTTCCACCACCTCCCTGGGCAACCTGTGCCAGAATCTCACCACCCTCATGGGGAAGAACTTCTTCCTAACATCCACTCTAAATGTCCCCTCCTCTATCACCAAGACCTAGCACAGGGGATGAGCTGAGTGTTCTCAGCCCACCATCCCTGCAACCCCCCACCAGCACCATGTGTTTGCTGCTAGTCACAGCCCCCAGAAGCATTTTTAGCTCTACAAAGCCATGAATTTGCCATGGTAGAACAAAGTCTTTTCTTGCCTTTTCAGATGAGTTTTGAGACAAGGCAGCATATGGAAGCTTCCTTGTTTGCAGCAGCCTCTGCCTGCTCTCTGAGTCCCTGCCAACTGACTGAGACTGCATGTCTATCACACTCTAAAACTCACATCACACCAAATGCATGCTGTGTACCTTGCCTACTTCAGAGCCTCCAGCTTTCAGAAGAACAAATACCAGGTTAGATTTCCATGCAGAGTAAACAGCCATTCTTTTTCCCCTGGCACAGCCTTCAAATGCCATCACTTGCCCTCACTGTTGCGTTTCATTAAGACACCACACTCGAGGCATTACTAACACACCAACTCAATGAAATATTAAAATGAAATCATCCTCTGTTGGCTAGCAGAAGGCAGGCACAGTGCTGAAAATGGAAGTGTTCAGACTATTTGCAGTGGCTCTTTTTAGAGCTGAGAGACACTAAGACATGAGGCTTTGCTGAGAGAGTTGGGGTTGTTCAGTCTGGAGAAGAGAAGGCTCCGAGAAGGCCTTATTGTGGCCTTCCAGTATCTGAAGGGGGCCTACAGGAAAGATGGGGAGGGACTTTTTAGGGTGTCAGGGAGTGATAGGACCAAGGGGAATGGACCCAATCTAGGGGGAGATTTAGATTAGATGCTAGGAAGAAGTTCATTCCCATGAGGGTGGTGAGAGACTGGCACAGGTTGCCCAGGGAGATGGTGGAAGCCTCCTGCCTGGAGGTTTTTGCAGCCAGGCTGGATGTGGCTGTGAGCAACCTGCTGTAGTGTGAGGTGTCCCTGCCCATGGTAGGGGGGTTGGAACTGGATGGTTTTTGAGGTCCCTTCCAACCCTGACACTTCTGTGGTTCTGTAACTACATCTCCAAATAAAAGACTTATCCTCAGTGATCATGATACAATCACTGAAGATACTGTTTAAAGCCAAGGCAAATATCAGAGTGACATAATGAGCATCTCTGAAAAGAAAGATGTAGTGTCAGTCTTCCATATTGTCTTAAATGAAATAATTTCAGCTCTCATTCCCTGTATGTCTTTTATTAATTCACTTTCACAGAACATTAGAAGTTGTAAGGGACCTCCAGAGATCATCCAGTCCAACCCCCTGCCAAAAGCAGGACCACCCAGGGTAGTTCACACAGGAATGCATCCAGGTGGGGTTGGAAAGCCTCCAGAGGAGACTCCACAACCTCTCTGGGCAGCCTGCTCCAGGGCTCTGGCACCCTCACTGCAAAGAAGTTTCTCCTCATGCTGAGCTGAAACCTTCTCTGTTCCAGTTTGTCTCCATCGGTCCTTGGCTTATTCCTGTGCACCACCCACTTGACCCCCACCCCTCAGCTATTGATAGACATTGATCAAATCCCCTCTCAGCCTTCTCTTCTCCAGACTCAACAGCCCCAGGGCTCTCAGTCTCTCTCCACAGGGGAGATGCTCAAGTCCCCTAAGCATCCTTGGCTCTCCCTTAGACTCTCTCCAGCAGGTCTCTGTCTCTCTTGAACTGGGGAGCCCAGAACTGGACACAGGATTGCAAGTGTGGTCTCAGTAGGGCAGGGCAGAGGGGAGAACAACCTCCCTAGCCCTGCTGGCCACACTTTTCTTGCTGCACCCCAGGATACCAATTTGTGTAGTCTGAATTTTTCCCTCATTGCTTTTCAGCAACAGCAATCCTTCCTACTTGTTCCCCTTTATTATTGCCTGTCCTACAGGAGTGCCTAGAGACCCTGCCTCAGATCAAGAACCAGTGTGCCAAAGGGTGCTGCATACCGAAGCAGCATCCCTGCAATCAAAGTATCTGCAATCAGATATCTACAAATATCTGCAATCAGCATGTCTGCAGTCTCCCAGAGGTGGCACAAAAGGAATCATCTCTCTACCTCCATTTAATTGCACTACTATTGGCACCTGAAAGACACTTTTCTCTTTTTCTGTACTGATTTCTATGCAATAAGAAGAGAAAAAAATTACAATCTTTCATTCCTTCACTGTTCTCTCGGTATTGTCTTTTCACTCCAGGTATTCACTCATCTCTGACTCAGGAAGAAATACTTCTTCAGGCCAGGCTTAGTGATAAATGATTACAGGCTATAAATGCAATCATGAGAATAGGAGATACATCGTTATGTGCATAAAGGTCCTCTTGAACTGGAACCCGAGGAGTTAATTCCCTGGCTGGCAAAAGCACCGAACACAGGAACGGTGCCTAAGGTCTGTTGTGTAAGGGAAAGATTTATAGAAGGCAAGGTCTTGCCAGACACTCTGATTCCTGATAGCACGCTGCAGAGGGATGAGTGCCCTTGTACATAAAGACTTCTGACAGTGTGGACTTTTCCCTGGCTTTGGGGAGAGGAAAGGCCACGTAATTAACAGGGGGAAATAAAGCAGTGCCTAATCAGCCAACACTACCGCAGTGCCTCGCATTTTGTGGCTGCCCCTGCAAGTTCCCTCCCCTGCATCCTCAGGCTTGAGTGCCCTCTGGTAGCACATTGACCTGGCAGGAGCTGCTGCTCAGATGTGTTGCTAAACTCCCACTGTCCTCATTTCTTACAGACAAGGAAGAAACACGGAGGAGGGGCGGAAAAAACAACCCACCATCATATAGAGTCATCGAATCAAAGGCAGTGGGTTGGAAGGGACCTCTAGAGGTCACCTAGTCCAACCCCCTGCAGGAAGCAGGGATGTCACCAACCAGATCAGGACATCTCCAACCAGATCAGGACATAATATATAAAGGGGGAAAAACACCTCTTCCAAGGGAAAGGGAGGCAGGGCTGCAGCGTTTGGCAGATGCCCCCCAGTGCCCAGCTGCCCTTTTTGTCTTGCCCATCTGCAACCAGACACTGCCACAACCCCAGTCTGAGAGAGTAAAGCAGCACTGGTCTGTGGTTACTCTGAACATGACAGAACACTTCTGTCCTGCTAAAACTGTGTGTGCTTCAGGAAGATACTTAGGGTAAGGTCTGAGCTTCAAAGCAGTTGGAAAGATCTATGTTAAATCTCAGCACAGGATTTTTTTTTCCTCCTTTTTGGCCTGCAGGCATTTCTAATAGTAGAACATCACTTTCCTGCCAAGACACATTCTACCTCTTGCTTTTATTTTCCCATGCTGCTTCCTGTGCCAATCAGCCTCTCAGCTGCCCTGCAAATCCTTCTAGAAATGCATTTCCTCAGCTTCTCTTTTCCACACCGATTTCTCCTCTAGCACCGCATCCTACTGTACTTAGATTGCAACTTTAAATGTTGAACTTGGTCTCCTGTTGGTAAAGAGGGTGCACACTGCTAGATAATTCTGGTCTAATAATGGGTGCTGCTAAATAATGAGAAACAGTTCAAAGGATTTCTGCTTCTGTGCATTGATATCACAGAATCATTCAGGTTGGAAAAGAGCCTCAGGATCACCAAGGCCAACCCAGAACCCTACTCTGCAAGGCTCACCCCTAAACCACAGCCCCAAGCACCACAGACAAACCACCTGCAAACACAGCCAGGCTTGGGGCCTCCACCACCTCCCTGGGCAGCACATTCCAAACCCTGACCACTCTTGCCCTGAAAAAACGTTTCCTACTGTCCAGTCTGAACCCAACCAGTGGCAGCTTGAGGCCATAGTATCACAGTATCACAGTATAACCAAGGTTGGAAGAGACCCCAAGGATCATCAAGTCCAACCCGTCCCAACAGACCTCACAACTAGACCATGGCACCAAGTGCCATGTCCAGTCCCCTCTTGAACACCTCCAGGGACGGCGACTCCACCACCTCCCCGGGCAGCACATTCCAATGGCGAATGACTCGCTCAGTGAAGAACTTCCTCCTCACCTCGAGTCTAAACCTCCCCTGGCACAGCTTGAGACTGTGTCCCCTTGTTCTGGTGCTGGTTGCCTGGGAGAAGAGACCAACCCCCTCCTGTCCACAACCACCCTTCAGGTAGTTGTAGAGGGCAATGAGGTCACCCCTGGTCCTTCTCTTCTCCAGGCTAAACAACTCCAGCTCCCTCAGCCTCTCCTCACAGGGCTGTGCTCAAGGCCTCTCACCAGCCTTGTTGCCCTCCTCTGGACACGTTCAAGTGTCTCGATGTCCTTCTTAAACTGAGGGGCCCAGAACTGGACACAGTACTCAAGGTGTGGCCTAACCAATGCAGAGTACAGGGGCAGAATGACCTCCCTGCTCCTGCTGGCCACACTATTCTTAATACAGGCCAGGATGCCATTGGCCCTCTTGGCCACCTGGGCACACTGCTGGCTCATGTTTAGGCGGGTGTCGATCAGCACCCCCAGGTCCCTCTCTGTTTGGCAGCTCTCCAGCCACTCTGCCCCCAGCCTGTAGCTCTGCATGGGGTTGCTGTGGCCATTCCCTCTTGTTCTGTCACTAATGACCTGGGAGAAGAGACCAGCACCAACCTCTCCACAACCTCCTTGCAGGGAGTTGTAGAGAGCCAGGAGGTCTCCCCTCAGCCTCCTGTTTCACACTAACCCTCCCCAGCTCCTTCAGTTGCTCTTCATCAGATTTCTTCTCCAGGCCCTTCCCAGCTTCCTTGCCCTCCTCTGCCCTGGCTCCAGCACCTCCACAGCTCTCTTGTACTGAGGTGCCCAAAACTGGACACAGTACTCAAGGTTTGGCCTCCCCAGAGCTGAGTCCCAGGGGACAATCCCCTCCCTGCTGCTGCTGGACACAGCACTTCTGATCCCAGCCAGGAAGCCTTTGGCTTTCTTGGCCCTCTGGGCACACTGCTGGCTCCTATTCAGCTGCTTGTCCATCAGCACCCCCAGGTCCCTTTCTGCCAGACAACTCTCCAGCCACACTGTAGCATTGCTTGGGGTTGCTGTGACCCAGGGGCAGGACCTGGCATTTGGCCTCGTTGAAGCTCCTCCTGTTAACATTGGCATGTTTGAACAGGGTCATCCAGGGAAGGAGAGAGGCAGCTGCATCCCTCAAGGAGCTGGTTGTGGCCCCTTTAATTCTGTGACCACAGATCCGTCTTGCGATCAGCTCGGAGGCCTCAGTGAAGAGCAGCTCAGAGATATTTTTCCAGCAGGACTGAGTACAGCCCCAGTGTGAGGCTTCAATGGAACAGCTGGTGCTGCAAAGGCTGCTAATTACAATTTTATTCCAAAAAAAATAAAATAAAATCAGAACTGGTGGAGCTAAGAAGATGATTGATTCAGATGGACGACCTTGAAAGGCAGACTGCAATGAACTTCCTGAACTTCTCAAACAGTGGAAAAAAAAAACCCCAAACCCAACCTCAATGAATATAAATCTCTTTACAACAGTTCTGGTACTTTCTGGGAACAAGCTAGAATCTTCAATTCCACACACACCCCACCCCCCAACCAAATATTGTCATTGTCTACATTGAATGAAAAAAATCATCTGAAAGGCCTCATTATTTTCCTATTCCTTCCAAGGGTAGGGATGATGTCCTCAAAACTGCACTTCCCCATAATTAAAAGCTGTCCACAATTTGAGGTTTGAAAGAGAGGCTCAGGCTGATGGAGTGTTAGACAGAAATAAGAACATAAAAGAGCTGTAATGATCTGGGAGACGGGCAGCCAGCACAGCTGTCTCGGCAACCCGCTTCTGACAGTGGCCATCCTCTGATGACCATGGGGCCTGCATCTGCATTGGGACAATTGCAGGCACTGATATAGGCTGGGCAGGCACTGGCACTGGCTGGAGAGCAGCCCTGAAGAAGAGGACTTGGGGGTGCTGGGGGATGAGAAGCTCAACATGAGCCAGCAGTGAGCACTTGCAGCCCACAAGGCAACCAGAGCCTGGGCTGCAGCAAGAGAAGCAGAGCCAGCAGGGCTCCAGAGCCTTCCCTTTCCCAGGCTGAAAATGCCCTGGACCCCAGGCTGAGCTGGGCAAGTTCCCCAGCTCTGACCATCGTGGTGGCCCTGTGCTGAACTCACTCCAGTTTGTCAATGCCTTTCTTGAGCTGTAAGGCTCAAGATGGAGCATTCCAGCTGTGCTCTGAGCGAAGGGGGATAAGCTCCTGGCTGTGATGCTCCTATTGACACAGCTCTTGGCCTCCTCACCACACAGGGAGTGTGGTTAGCTCATGTTTTAGCCTCTTGTCGGATGGAAGCTCCAGCCCCTTCCCACAGAGCTGCTCCCCAGACACTCAGTCTCCTCACCTCCATCCCCATCCAGCTGCTAACCCAGGGCCCTCCACATCCACACTTCACACAGTGGCATCAAGCTACTCCATTTTCTCCTTTATTCCAAATAAATCCTTCTATCTATCAGCTTGTTTTGAGTATTTAGCCAATAATTACCTAAAATCACACATGTTATAGCCCCTAGACCTTACCACTCAGTTAGACACTCCCACTGCTCCACTTGGGGAAACAAGACTGGGTTTCCCCACAGACCTGCCCTTACTGAATTCTATTTGTTATTCTAACATCCAGTCACTGAATTTTGTGCAAACAGTCACTGAGTCACAGATTGCACTGGGTTGGAAGGGACCCCTCGAAGGCCATCTTGTCCAACCCCCCTGCCGTCAGCAGGGACACCTCCAACTAGATCAGGCTGCCCAGGCCCACGCCAAGTCTGAGCCTCCACGCCAAGTGTTGGGGTCTCAACCACCTCTTTGGGCAACCTGCTCCAGTATTTTACAACCCTCATTGTGCAGAATTTCCTCCTCATGTCCAACCTCATTCTCAGAATCACAGAACTGCCAGGGCTGGAAGGGACCTCAAGGACCATCTAGGTCTAACCCCTCTGCCCTGGGGCAGGGACACCTCACACTACAGCAGGTTGCCCAGGCAATAAATAATAACAGGAAATAAATAGTAACCAATTAAAAACCATGCAAAATGGGTATTAGATTTGTGCTCTTGATATTTCTAGAGATAAAGCTGATCACAGAATCATAGAATGTTAGGGGCTGGAAGGGACCTCGTAAGATCAGCCAGCCCAACCTCCCAATAAACCTCTTGGTAAGGCTTTTTGGTATGCTGTGGTAACCAGAGCTCCCAGTTCTGAGCACATTTACAGAGATGACACTCTGCTTTTGATCATAGTGATCAGCTCCATGAGGCTGCTGAATTAATCTGGTGTTACCTCTGTGATGCACCTGCTCATCTCTTCCTTTCTCCTTGGACTGCAGATACACAGGCTGCTAATAGAGAGGGCATGAAGCTCTGGCATTTCAGTATTTGCACACTACTGAGGTGTCATTTATCATACCTGTGCTTAACAGGCAGCATCCTGAAGGGCTGCTAAAATATGTACACACATTATCAAAAAGAACATTAGAGATCATCCAGTGCAACCCCCTGCCAGAGCAGCATCACCCAGGGGAGTCCACACAGGAAGGCATCCAGGTGGGGTTGGAAAGCCTCCAGAGGTGACTCCACAACCTCTCTGGGCAGCCTGCTCCAGGGCTCTGGCACCCTCACTGCAAAGAAGTTTCTCCTCAGGTTGAGCTGAAACCTTCTCTGTTCAAGTTTGTCTCCATTGGTCCTTGTCCAATTCCTGAGCACCACCCAAAAGAGCTTGGTCCCCACTACTTGTCACCCACCCCTCAGATACTGATAGACATTGATCAGATCCCTTCTCAGCCTTCTCTTCTCCAGACTCAACAGCCCCAGGGCTCTCAGTCTCACAGGGGAGATACTCAAGTCTCTTAAGCATCCTCCTGGTTCTCCCTTGGACTCTCTCCAGCAGGTCTCTGTCTCTCCTGAACTGGGGAGCCCCAAACTGGACACAGGATTGCAGGTGTGGTCTCAGCAGGGCAGAGCAGAGGGGGAGCAGAACCTCCCCAGCCCTGCTGGCCACACTTTTGTTGCTGCACCCCAGGATCTCAGTGGCCCTCTTAGCCCCAAGGGCACATTGCTGTCCCATGCAGAATTTGCTGTCCACCAGGACAGAGAAATCCAGAGGAAGTGTTATTTCAGTTAAGGAAGTTTTTGGTGTTCGTGTTCCAAACAATTAAAGAAGGCATAATGCAAGTTGAAACTAAAAATGAAATGAAATGAAAGCAGGAGTCAGTCATGCATCATGCAGTCTAACCACTGTGAAAACAGCCAGTGGGCTACTGCTCAACATTGTGTGCTTGAAACCATGACCCATGCCAGATAACAAGGGTCCAGAAATAAGCTTTTGTCTGGCATTTATTTTCTTCAGATGAAAGGAATCAATATCATGAGGGAGAAAGGAGCATGCTTCCAGCATGGACTCGGGCATCTCCCTTGATTTTCAGAGAGATGCAACTCTGCAGCTTTTTTTGCCGCTGGTGGTATTGCCCTAAATGAGCTGAGAAGGAGAACTGTGCTTGTGGTGCCAAGGCACTTCAGCCTCAGCCCTCGCTGGGCATGCTGACACTGTTACACAGCCCTGGAGACACCGAGTTCTCTGCAGACCTCCTGCTGTAGGCCACTTCCAGATGTCACCTCTCCAGCAACGCCCAGGGGCTTGGCCAGCAGCATGTGAGGATGCCCTACCCGAGGGGTGATCACTGAGCCCTGCTGCAGTCCCAACTCCTGCCCCCTATTTAAATGCACATGCACTGCCCAGGCAAATCGGTGCCATTAGCTTGTGCCCCAACAAAACACTCTTCTAACCAGGAACATCAGGTGTTCTAAGAGGGGACTGGAGGTGCTCAAGAGGGGACTGGAGGTGGCACTTGGTGCCATGGTCTAATCATGGGGTCTGTGGTGACAGGTTGGACTCGATCTTCGAGGTCTCTTCCAACCTTAGTGATACTGTGATCAATAGATGGACCTGGTTAGGGTCTAACTGATACCTGAGTTACACCTGTCCAGCTACAAGGGTAATTAATAATGAAGGGATTGGAGCAATGCCTTACAAAGAAAGGCTGAGAGCCCTGGGGCTGTTTAGCCTGGAGAAATGAAGACTGAGAGGGGATCTAATCCATGTCTCTGAATATCTGAGGGCTGGGGTTTAGGAAGGGAAGGACAGGCTCTGCTCACTTGTGCCCTGGGATAGGACAAGGGGCAATGGATGGAAATGACAGCACAGGAGGTTCCACCTCAACATGAGGAGGAACTTCTTTGCTGTAAGGGTCCCAGAGAGGTTGTGGAGTCTCCTTCTCTGGAGACATTCCAGCCCTGTCTGGATGGCCCCGGTACTCAGCACTGGTCAGGCCACACCTTGAGTCCTGTGTCCAGTTCTGGGACCCTCAATTTAAGAAGGACATTGAGACACTTGAAGGTGTCCAGAGAAGGGCGACAAGGCTGGGGAGAGGTCTGGAGCACAGCCCTGTGAGGAGAGGCTGAGGGAGCTGGGGTTGCTTAGCCTGCAGAAGAGGAGGCTCAGGGGAGACCTTCTTGCTCTCTACAACTACTTGAAGGGAGGTTGTGGCCAGGTGGGGGTTGGTCTCTTCTCCCAGACGACCAGCACCAGAACAAGAGGACACAGTCTCAAGCTGTGCCAGGGGAGGTTTAGACTGGAGGTGAGGAGAAAGTTCTTCACACAGAGAGTTGTTAGCCATTGGAATGTGCTGCCCAGGGAGGTGGTGGAGTCACCATCCCTGGAGGTGTTCTGGATGGGACTGGACATGGCACTTGATGCCACGGTTTAGTTGTCAGAAGGTCCTGGGTAACAGGTTGGACTGGATGATCTTTGAGGTCTCTTCCAACCTTTTTGATTCTGTGATGTGTTCCTGTGTGACCTGTGCTGGATTCTATGGTCCTGCTCTGGCAGGGGGGTTGGAGTGGAAGATCTCCAGGGGTCCCTTCCAACCCCTAACATCCTGTGAGCCTGTGGATATTATGTGAATGAGAACACAGACAAACATACATGCATGGATGTATTTTAACAGGTTGTACAGCTCCTCTTCCAAGCAGGTGGTGCTGGAAGGCTAAATAATTCCATGCTGGTCATCAAGCCACTACACCGTTATCATGCTAATCAAAGCCTGCTTTGAAAGGCTGTTTTGTTTCATTACCATCACAAAGAAGCAGCTAAAGGACATCTAAGGCAGGCTGGGGCAGGGGGAGTGAGTGCTGAGACACTATAATCTGTTGGAACAGCCATGTTTATCAGAAAGAAGGAGAGAAGCTGTTTAGCATAAGCTGGTATCAATCACTGAATTGTTTCTGTTCCTTGTTTTGGCATCTCAAAGCCTGAATGATCCCTTTTCACTTTGAGAAGTTTTGTGCCTTTGTTTTGTACACACAGATTGAATTTGGAGCTTGTTTTTGAGTTAGGGATCTCCTCCAGTCAGGACCCTCCATTGAGGAGGGCAGCAGGCTCTGTTACAACGTAAGGAATATTGCCTGGATCAACTATGCTTTTGAGCCTTTGTGTAAGTGTAAATCAGAATGGTCTGGACAAGGACATGCCCAACTAGATCAGGTTGCCCAGGGCCTCATCAAGCCTCCAGGGAAGGGGCCTCAACCACCTCCCTGGGCAACTTGTTCCAGTGTTCCACCACCCTCATGGTAAAGAACTTCTTCCTAAGATCCAATCTCAATCTGCTCTGCTCTAGTTTGAAGCCATTGTCCCTCGTCCTGTCCCTGCAGACCTTTGCAAACAGTCTCTCTGAAGCTTTCTTGTAGCTCTCTTCAGGTACTGGCAGGTTGCTATTAGGTTTCCCTGGAGTCTTCTGGTCTCCATGCTGAGCACTCCCAGCTCCCTCAGCCTCTCCTCATAGCAGAAGTACTACAACCCCCTGATCATTTTCATGGCCCTCCTCTGGACCCTCTCCATCAGGTCCATGTCCTTCCTGTATTGAGGACTTCAGAGCTGCACACAGTACTACAGGTGAGGTCTCACCAAATCAAAGTGTCAGAATCACCTCTCTGGATCTGCTGGCCACACATCTTTTGATGCAGCCCAGGTTGCTATTGGTCCAGCTTCTTGTCCATCAGCACCCCCAGGTCCTTTCCCACAGGGCTGCTTTCTATCACCTCATCCCCCAGCCTGTATTGATAGTGAGGAGTGTTCTTTCCCAGGGGCAGAACCCTGCACTTGCTGTTGTTGAGCCTCAGGAGGTTTGCCTGGGCACACCTCTCTGGCTTGTCCAGGTCTGTTTAGTTTTAACTGCATTATTGCAGCATTGTCTCTTATTATTTGATTAGCAAAACACTCTCTCTTTAAAACAAACTTGTCAACAGCTCCCGCTCCCTCTACACCGGCCCGCACCCCGCCTCTACACCAGCTCCCGCTCCCTCTACACCAGCCCGCGCCTTGCCTCGACGGCTCCCGCTCCCTCTACACCAGCCCGCGCCCTGCCTCGACGGCTCCCGCTCCCTCTACACCAGCCCGCACCCTGCCTCGACGGCTCCCGCTCCCTCTACACCAGCCCGCACCCTGCCTCGACGGCTCCCGCTCCCTCTACACCAGCCCGCGCCCTGCCTCGACGGCTCCCGCTCCCTCTACACCAGCCCGCGCCCTGCCTCGACGGCTCCCGCTCCCTCTACACCAGCCTGCACCCTGCCTCGACAGCTCCCGCTCCCTCTACCCAGCCTGCACCCTGCCTCGACGGCTCCCGCTCCCTCTACACCAGCCCATGCCTTGCCTCGACGGCTCCCGCTCCCTCTACCCAGACTGCACCTTGCCTCGACGGCTCCCGCTCCCTCTACCCAGCCTGCACCCTGCCTCGACGGCTCCCGCTCCCTCTACACCAGCCCGCACCCTGCCTCGACGGCTCCCGCTCCCTCTACACCAGCCCGCGCCCTGCCTCGACGGCTCCCGCTCCCTCTACACCAGCCCGCGCCTTGCCTCGACGGCTCCCGCTCCCTCTACCCAGCCTGCACCCTGCCTCGACGGCTCCCGCTCCCTCTACACCAGCCCGCACCCCGCCTCGACGGCTCCCGCTCCCTCTACACCAGCCCGCGCCTTGCCTCGACGGCTCCCGCTCCCTCTACACCAGCCCGCGCCTTGCCTCGACAGCTCCCGCTCCCTCTACCCAGCCTGCACCCTGCCTCGACCCGGCTCCCGCTCTCCCTCTACCCAGCCTGCACCCTGCCTCGACGGCTCCCGCTCCCTCTACACCAGCCTGCACCCTGCCTCGACGGCTCCCGCGCCCTCTACACCAGCCTGCACCCTGCCTCGACGGCTCCCGCTCCCTCTACACCAGCCCGCGCCCTGCCTCGACGGCTCCCGCTCCCTCTACACCAGCCCGCACCCTGCCTCGACGGCTCCCGCTCCCTCTACCCAGCCTGCACCCTGCCTCGACGGCTCCCGCTCCCTCTACCCAGCCTGCACCCTGCCTCGACGGCTCCCGCTCCCTCTACCCAGCCTGCACCCTGCCTCGACGGCTCCCGCTCCCTCTACACCAGCCCGCACCCTGCCTCAACAGCTCCCGCTCCCTCTACACCAGCCCGTACCCTGCCTCGACGGCTCCCGCTCCCTCTACACCGGCCCGCACCCTGCCTCAACAGCTCCCGCTCCCTCTACACCGGCCCGCGCCCTGCCTCGACGGCTCCCGCTCCCTCTACACCAGCCTGCACCCTGCCTCGACAGCTCCCGCTCCCTCTACCCAGCCTGCACCCTGCCTCGACGGCTCCCGCTCCCTCTACACCAGCCCATGCCTTGCCTCGACGGCTCCCGCTCCCTCTACCCAGACTGCACCTTGCCTCGACGGCTCCCGCTCCCTCTACCCAGCCTGCACCCTGCCTCGACGGCTCCCGCTCCCTCTACACCAGCCCGCACCCTGCCTCGACGGCTCCCGCGCCCTCTACACCAGCCCGCGCCCTGCCTCGACGGCTCCCGCTCCCTCTACACCAGCCCGCGCCCTGCCTCGACGGCTCCCGCTCCCTCTACCCAGCCTGCACCCTGCCTCGACGGCTCCCGCTCCCTCTACACCAGCCCGCACCCCGCCTCTACACCAGCCAGCTCCCGCTCCCTCTACACCAGCCCGCGCCCTGCCTCGACGGCTCCCGCTCCCTCTACACCAGCCCGCGCCCTGCCTCGACGGCTCCCGCTCCCTCTACACCAGCCCGCACCCTGCCTCGACGGCTCCCGCTCCCTCTACCCAGCCCGCACCCTGCCTCGACGGCTCCCGCTCCCTCTACCCAGCCTGCACCCTGCCTCGACGGCTCCCGCTCCCTCTACACCAGCCCGCACCCTGCCTCGACGGCTCCCGCTCCCTCTACACCAGCCCATGCCTTGCCTCGACGGCTCCCGCTCCCTCTACCCAGCCTGCACCTTGCCTCGACGGCTCCCGCTCCCTCTACCCAGCCTGCACCCTGCCTCGACGGCTCCCGCTCCCTCTACACCAGCCCGCACCCTGCCTCGACGGCTCCCGCGCCCTCTACACCAGCCCGCGCCCTGCCTCGACGGCTCCCGCTCCCTCTACACCAGCCCGCGCCTTGCCTCGACGGCTCCCGCTCCCTCTACACCAGCCTGCACCCCTGCCTCGATGGCTGCCCCGCTCCCTCTACACCAGCCCGCACCCTGCCTCGACAGCTCCCGCTCCCTCTACACCAGCCCGCGCCTTGCCTCGACGGCTCCCGCTCCCTCTACACCAGCCCGCGCCCTGCCTCGACGGCTCCCGCTCCCTCTACACCAGCCCCACCCTGCCTCGACGGCTCCCGCTCCCTCTACACCAGCCCGCACCCTGCCTCGACGGCTCCCGCTCCCTCTACACCAGCCTGCACCCTGCCTCGACGGCTCCCGCTCCCTCTACACCAGCCTGCACCCTGCCTCGACGGCTCCCGCTCCCTCTACACCAGCCCGCGCCCTGCCTCGACGGCTCCCGCTCCCTCTACACCAGCCCGCACCCTGCCTCGACGGCTCCCGCTCCCTCTACCCAGCCCGCACCCTGCCTCGACGGCTCCCGCTCCCTCTACCCAGCCTGCACCCTGCCTCGACGGCTCCCGCTCCCTCTACCCAGCCTGCACCCTGCCTCGACGGCTCCCGCTCCCTCTACACCAGCCTGCACCCTGCCTCGATGGCTCCCGCTCCCTCTACACCAGCCCGCACCCTGCCTCAACAGCTCCCGCTCCCTCGACACCAGCCCGCGCCCTGCCTCGACGGCTCCCGGCTCCCTCTACACCAGCCTGCACCCTGCCTCGACGGCTCCCGCTCCCTCTACACCGGCCCGCGCCCTGCCTCGACGGCTCCCGCTCCCTCTACACCGGCCCGCGCCCTGCCTCGACGGCTCCCGCTCCCTCTACACCGGCCCGCGCCCTGCCTCGACGGCTCCCGCTCCCTCTACACCGGCCCCGCGCCCTGCCTCGGCCCGCGGCTCCCGCTCCCTCTACACCATCCTCCATGCCCTGCCTCGACGGCTCCCGCTCCCTCTACACCGGCCCGCGCCCTGCCTCGACGGCTCCCGCTCCCTCTACACCAGCCCGCGCCCTGCCTCGACGGCTCCCGCTCCCTCTACACCAGCCCTCGCCCTGCCTCGATGGCTCCCGCTCCCTCTACACCAGCCCGCGCCCTGCCTCGACGGCTCCCGCTCCCTCTACACCAGTCCACGCCCTGCCTCGACGGCTCCCGCTCCCTCTACACCAGCCCGCACCCTGCCTCGACGGCTCCCGCTCCCTCTACACCAGGCCGCGCCCTGCCTCGACGGCTCCCGCTCCCTCTACACCAGCCCACACCCTGCCTCAACGGCTCCCGCTCCCTCTACACCAGCCCGCGCCCTGCCTCGACGGCTCCCGCTCCCTCTACACCAGCCCGCGCCCTGCCTCGACGGCTCCCGCTCCCTCTACACCAGCCCGCGCCTTGCCTCGACGGCTCCCGCTCCCTCTACACCAGCCCGCGCCCTGCCTCGATGGCTCCCGCTCCCTCTACACCGGCCCGCGCCCTGCCTCGACGGCTCCCGCTCCCTCTACACCGGCCCGCGCCCTGCCTCGACGGCTCCCGCTCCCTCTACACCGGCCCGCGCCCTGCCTCGACGGCTCCCGCTCCCTCTACACCGGCCCGCACCCTGCCTCGACGGCTCCCGCTCCCTCTACACCATCCTCCATGCCCTGCCTCGACGGCTCCCGCTCCCTCTACACCAGCCCGCGCCCTGCCTTGACGGCTCCCGCTCCCTCTACACCAGTCTGCGCCCTGCCTCGACGGCTCCCGCTCCCTCTACACCAGCCCGCGCCCTGCCTCGATGGCTCCCGCTCCCTCTACACCAGCCCGCGCCCTGCCTCGATGGCTCCCGCTCCCTCTACACCAGTCCGCGCCCTGCCTCGACGGCTCCCGCTCCCTCTACACCAGCCCGCGCCCTGCCTCGACGGCTCCCGCTCCCTCTACACCGCCCCGCGCCCTGCCTCGACGGCTCCCGCTCCCTCTACACCAGCCCGCGCCCTGCCTCGACGGCTCCCGCTCCCTCTACACCAGCCCGCGCCCTGCCTCGACGGCTCCCGCTCCCTCTACACCAGCCCGCACCCTGCCTCGACGGCTCCCGCTCCCTCTACACCAGGCCGCGCCCTGCCTCGACGGCTCCCGCTCCCTCTACACCAGCCCACACCCTGCCTCAACAGCTCCCGCTCCCTCTACACCAGCCCGCGCCCTGCCTCGACGGCTCCCGCTCCCTCTACACCAGCCCGCGCCCTGCCTCGACGGCTCCCGCTCCCTCTACACCAGCCCGCGCCTTGCCTCGACGGCTCCCGCTCCCTCTACACCAGCCCGCGCCCTGCCTCGATGGCTCCCGCTCCCTCTACACCGGCCCGCGCCCTGCCTCGATGGCTCCCGCTCCCTCTACACCAGTCCGCGCCCTGCCTCGACGGCTCCCGCTCCCTCTACACCGGCCCGCGCCCTGCCTCGACGGCTCCCGCTCCCTCTACACCGGCCCGCGCCCTGCCTCGACGGCTCCCGCTCCCTCTACACCATCCTCCATGCCCTGCCTCGACGGCTCCCGCTCCCTCTACACCAGCCCGCGCCCTGCCTTGACGGCTCCCGCTCCCTCTACACCAGTCTGCGCCCTGCCTCGATGGCTCCCGCTCCCTCTACACCAGCCCTCGCCCTGCCTCGATGGCTCCCGCTCCCTCTACACCAGTCCGCGCCCTGCCTCGACGGCTCCCGCTCCCTCTACATCAGCCCTCGCCCTGCCTCGACGGCTCCCGCTCCCTCTACACCAGCCAGCGCCCTGCCTCGACGGCTCCCGCTCCCTCTACACCATCCTCCATGCCCTGCCTCGACGGCTCCCGCTCCCTCTACACCAGCCCGCGCCCTGCCTTGACGGCTCCCGCTCCCTCTACACCAGCCCGCGCCCTGCCTCAACAGCTCCCGCTCCCTCTACACCAGCCCGCGCCCTGCCTCGACGGCTCCCGCTCCCTCTACACCAGCCCGCGCCCTGCCTCGACGGCTCCCGCTCCCTCTACACCAGCCAGCCCGCGCCCTGCCTCGACGGCTCCTGCTCCCTCTACACCAGTTCGCACCCTGCCTCAACAGCTCCCGCTCCCTCTACACCAGCCCGCGCCTTGCCTCGACAGCTCCCGCTCCCTCTACCCAGACTGCACCTTGCCTCGACGGCTCCCGCTCCCTCTACCCAGCCTGCACCCTGCCTCGACGGCTCCCGCTCCCTCTACACCAGCCCGCACCCTGCCTCGACGGCTCCCGCTCCCTCTACACCAGCCCGCGCCCTGCCTCGACGGCTCCCGCTCCCTCTACACCAGCCCGCGCCCTGCCTCGACGGCTCCCGCTCCCTCTACACCAGCACGCGCCCTGCCTCGACAGCTCCCGCTCCCTCTACACCGGCCCGCACCCTGCCTCGACGGCTCCCGCTCCCTCTACACCGGCCCGCGCCCTGCCTCGACGGCTCCCGCTCCCTCTACACCGGCCCGCGCCTTGCCTCGACAGCTCCCGCTCCCTCTACACCGGCCCGCACCCTGCCTCGACGGCTCCCGCTCCCTCTACACCGGCCCGCGCCCTGCCTCGACGGCTCCCGCTCCCTCTACACCGGCCCGCGCCCTGCCTCGACGGCTCCCGCTCCCTCTACACCGGCCCGCGCCTTGCCTCGACGGCTCCCGCTCCCTCTACACCAGCCTGCACCCTGCCTCAACAGCTCCCGCTCCCTCTACCCAGCCCGCACCCTGCCTCGACGGCTCCCGCTCCCTCTACACCAGCCCGCGCCCTGCCTCGACGGCTCCCGCTCCCTCTACACCAGCCCGCGCCCTGCCTCGACGGCTCCTGCTCCCTCTACACCAGTTCGCACCCTGCCTCAACAGCTCCCGCTCCCTCTACACCAGCCCGCGCCTTGCCTCGACAGCTCCCGCTCCCTCTACACCAGCCCGCGCCTTGCCTCGACGGCTCCCGCTCCCTCTACCCAGCCCGCACCCTGCCTCGACGGCTCCCGCTCCCCCTCTACACCAGCCCGCGCCCTGCCTCGACGGCTCCCGCTCCCTCTACACCAGCCCGCGCCCTGCCTCGACGGCTCCTGCTCCCTCTACACCAGTTCGCACCCTGCCTCAACAGCTCCCGCTCCCTCTACACCAGCCCGCGCCTTGCCTCGACAGCTCCCGCTCCCTCTACACCAGCCTGCACCCTGCCTCAACAGCTCCCGCTCCCTCTACCCAGCCTGCACCCTGCCTCGACGGCTCCCGCTCCCTCTACACCAGCCCGCGCCCTGCCTCGACGGCTCCCGCTCCCTCTACACCAGCACGCGCCCTGCCTCGACAGCTCCTGCTCCCTCTACACCGGCCCGCACCCTGCCTCCGGCTCCCGCTCCCTCTACCCAGCCTGCACCCTGCCTCGACGGCTCCCGCTCCCTCTACCCAGCCTGCACCCTGCCTCAACAGCTCCCGCTCCCTCTACCCAGCCTGCACCCTGCCTCGACGGCTCCCGCTCCCTCTACACCGGCCCGCGCCCTGCCTCGGCGGCTCCCGCTCCCTCTACACCGGCCCGCGCCCTGCCTCGACGGCTCCCGCTCCCTCTACACCGGCCCGCGCCCTGCCTCGACGGCTCCCGCTCCCTCTACACCGGCCCGCGCCCTGCCTCGACGGCTCCCGCTCCCTCTACACCGGCCCGCGCCCTGCCTCGATGGCTCCCGCTCCCTCTACACCGGCCCGCGCCCTGCCTCGACGGCTCCCGCTCCCTCTACACCGCCCCTCGCCCTGCCTCGACGGCTCCCGCTCCCTCTACACCGCCCCTCGCCCTGCCTCGATGGCTCCCGCTCCCTCTACACCAGCCCGCGCCCTGCCTCGATGGCTCCCGCTCCCTCTACACCGGCCTGCGCCCTGCCTCGACGGCTCACGCTCCCTCTACACCATCCTCCATGCCCTGCCTCAACAGCTCCCGCTCCCTCTACACCATCCTCCATGCCCTGCCTAAACAACTCCTGCACCCACCCCAGAGCCAGGGCCAAGAGCCTCAACCAGCCAAGATTCCACCCAGAGGAGCTCAGCCCCAGCCAGCACCCGTAGATATTGGGGAGATCATCAACAATCTCCCTACCTAACCAGGGGGCCACCAGGCCCCCGGCCTTTGTTGTCACCACCACCATCACCCAGTGTGCACCAGGGGCACTCACCAGTCATCAGAGGAGGATCCTCAGCCCAGATGGGCTGAGCTTGGGGGTTCTGTCTCTCCTGGGGGGATTAAAAGGGGAGTGGGTGGGGAGGGTAAAGAGGCCACACCTCGGGTGGGAGGGGGCTCCAGCTGCTGGTAAGCACAGGGTAGGCCATGATCTATATGACTTTGATGCCACCATTACAGCCATACAAAAGCTTTCCCAGGTGCCCTGATTTTGACTTGAGAGCTCCTTATGGAGCCACAGTTGTGTATATTCATGATAGATGCTGGAGGATGCTTTTCATTACACTTAAACTGTAAAGCAAACAAGAGTTTCCTGTTATGTCAGTCAAGATGGGGAAGGCACTTACACATGCAAACAGACCTAAAACACACCACAGCCTTTGCTGGCCTAGGGAGTGTGGCAATATTATTTTTGGAACACAGAAACTCTATCACTGCAGACAGGTAATTAAAGTTTGTACTAAAATGAGTACAGACAACAAGCCCAGAAAGCCTCCACAGATCTGTCACCTGGGGGTTTCTCTCACTAAGAAATATAACTTGGGCTAACTCATGACACTTGGATTAATTCTCTGGCAAGAACAGGAGGCAGCATGTGGACAGGTCACTGAAAATACAGTGGTGAGCAGGGAAATTTGGATCTGATTTGAGGCATCCTGGCTTGCATGAGCAACAGTGTGGCCAGCAGGATCAGGGAGGTCATTCTGCCCTGCACTCAGCACTGGTTAGGCCACACCTTGAGTCCCGTGTCCAGTTCTGGGACCCTCAGTTCAAGAAGGACATTGAGACACTTGAACGTGTCCAGAGAAGGGAAATGAGGCTGGGGAGAGCTGGAACACAGCCTTGTGAGGAGAGGCTGAGGGAGCTGGGGGTGTTTAGCCTGGAGAAGAGGAGGCTCAGGGGAGTCCTGATTGCTGTTTCCAACTCCCTGAAGGGAGGTTGTAGACAGGTGGGGGTTGGTCTCTTCTCCCAGGCAACCTGCACCAGAACAAGAGGACACAGTCTCAAGCTGTGCCAGGCGAAGTTTAGGCTGGAGGTGAGGAGAAAGTTCTTCCCAGCAAGAGGGATTGGCCATTGGGATGTGCTGCCCAGGGAGGTGGTGGATTCCCCACGCCTGGGGCTGTTCAAGATGTGGCACATGCAGCTATGGTTTTGTTGTCATGAGGTGTTGGGTGACAGGTTGGACTTGATGATCTCTGAGGTCTTTCCCAACCTTATTGATTCCATGATTCTATGGAACACATGCCATTTAGGTATCTGCCTACTCTAGATGCATGGCGTCATGCTAAATACACAGAAAGGCTGGAGAAAAAGTGACCACCTCAGCAGGAAGCTCCACTGGAGCAATATCACTGCCACGAGGTTCAATTTGGGGCAGTTTTGCATCAGTTCATAGGGTGCCATCACTCTCACAGCTGAGAAGCACAATGGGCTGGAAACAAGTTGCCATCACTTTCAGTCATCTCTGAATGGTAAGCAGTTCAAATTCTAAATCCTTTGCCACTGAATTGTCTGCTGCTAATTGCTCTTTTGCGTCTAATTATCAGTGAGGATTTAATAAGTATGGAAATGCCACTACATGCCAGGAAGGAAGAATAAAATGAGATGAAGCAGACTTAAAGAATGTCTGGCAGACAAACTCTTTAATTAATCCTGGAACACTATATTGGCTGAGGTTTCCTTTAGTAAATACCTTTGGAAGAGGGATGGGTTTTTCACAGAATCCTGGAGGCTGGAATAGACCTTTGAGATCACCAAGCCCAGCCTATGACCTAACACCACCACACCGACCACACCATGCCACCAGGTGCCACATCCAATCTTGCAGGTTGAGGGAAGTGATTCTCCCCCTCTACT
Organism: Picus viridis; assembly: GCA_033816785.1. Classification (NCBI taxonomy): domain Eukaryota; kingdom Metazoa; phylum Chordata; class Aves; order Piciformes; family Picidae; genus Picus; species Picus viridis. Next base: position 54,056,300 of record CM066567.1, read on the forward strand.
CCACTCTGCTGAGACTCCACCTGGAGCACTGCGTCCAGTTCTGGAGGCCCTAATACAAGAAGGATCTGGAGGTGCTGGAAGGTGTCCAGAGAAGGGCCACGAGGATGAGCAGAGGGCTGGAGCTGCTCTGCTGTGAGGACAGACTGAGGGAGTTGGGGCTGTTCAGTGTGGAGAAGAGAAGGCTCTGAGGAGACCTAATTGTGGCCTTTCAGTATCTGAAGGGGTCTACAGAAAAGCTGGGGAGGGACTTCTGAGGGTGTCAGGGAGTGATAGGACTGGGGGAATGGAGCAAAACTAGAAGTGGGTAGATTCAGATTGGATGTTAGGAAGAAGTTGTTCCCCATGAGGGTGGTGAGAGACTGGCACAGGTTGCCCAGGGAGGTGGTGGAAGCCTCATCCCTGGAGGTTTTGAAGGCCAGGCTGGATGTGGCTGTGAGCAACCTGCTGTAGTGTGAGGTGTCCCTGCTCATGTCAGGGGCTTTGGAACTGGCTGATCCTTGAGGTCCCTTCCAACCCTGACAATTCTATGATTCTGCTTTAATTTCCTTAGCTGTTGCCATTTTTTTTCTTACTTTTTTGTGTGTGTTGTCATTTTCTGCTCCTGTGGAGATCTGAAAATGCCTTCCTGATGCTTGTGAAGAGTCCTGAAACAAAACTAAGTTTGGTTAAGCATAAGGATGAGAATAAAAGCTGTAGGTAGTAAGTGTTACAAGCTTTCTTCTTTTGCTCTTCCTGGCCAGATTCCTCAACAAAAATCTGTTGCCCAAGAGGGAACAACCCACAGAGTGAGAGAGAATTCTGTCTGCTCCAGTCTATATTATTTCTTTCTCCGAGGATTAAGAGGGTGAGACATCATTAATGTTTATCAATATGTAAAGGGTCAATGCCATGAGGATGGGGTCAGGCTCTTCTCCCTGGTGCCCAATGCCAGCACAAGGGGCAATGGTGGAAGTTGAGGCATAGGAAGTTCCATGGAAACAGGAGGGAAACTTTTTCCCTGTGAAGGTGACAGAGCACTGGAAGAGGCTGCCCAGGGGGGTTGTGGAGTTTCCCTCTCTGGAGATATTCAGAACCCACCTGGAGGTGTTCCTATGTGATCTGCACTAGTTGATCCTTCTCTGGCAGGGAGGTGGGACTGGATGATCTTTTGAGGTCCTTTCCAACCCCTAAGACTCTGTGGTTCTGTGATTTTGCATGTTATGTAGTACCTGCTTACCAGCAACTCTGAGATCAGTTCACTCAGAGCATATGTGGCAAGAGAATTCAGTGACTGACTTTGGATTCGAATTGCCACCCTAGAGGCCATGGCCAGCATTGAGCACACTAAGCCTCCTTGCTCTTCATACTTGGTTGTATTATTAGTAGCAGAAAGAGACATCACACTTCAGTACCTTTGCCTTTGGCCAAATGAACTCTGATGACATTCTGGTACACTTTATTTATGTTAGCAAGATTGCTTTGACATAGTTCTTTAGGCATAGGTCTGCTTACTACCATTAGAGAGGACAGGCTCAGCTTGGGAGCTGTTGCTGTAAGTCATGGATGAAATCAAAGTGAAAATTACAGACTTCTTCCTTTCTTTTTTTTTAGGGGGTGGGTGGGGGGTTCATTATGAATTCCTCTCAAGTAAGGTAGGGGTTGGTCTCTTCTCCCAAGCAACCAGCACCAGAACAAGAGGACACAGCCTCAAGCTGCACCAGGGGAGGTTTAGGCTGGAAGTGAGGAGAAAGTTCTTCACCGAGAGAGTAATTTGCCACTGAAATGTGCTGCCCAGGCAGGTGGTGGAGTCACCATCCCTGGAGGTGTTCAAAAAAGGCTTGGATGTGGCACCTGGAACCATGGTTTAGTTGTCAGGAGGTGTTAGGTATTAGGCAATAGGTTGGACTTGATGATCTCTGAGGTCTTTTCCAACCTGGTTGATTCTGTGACTCTAATGAAACTCTAAACCGAAGATAACAGCACCAGGATGGATTCCATAGTTGTTTTCCCTGAAAAGATTTCTGCATTCCATTTGTGACTGATGTTGTGATAAGGTAACTCTCTGGAGGGCACAGATTCAGTTTTCACATCTTTTTTGGGTTGGGTTTTTTTCCCCAAACTACAAGAGCAAAAGAATAAACCCTGGCTGATTGCATCGCCTCGGTAGCGTATTTCTCCAGGACTTGGGCATCAAAGCAAATTAGATCATTCTGCACTGATGTGATATCTAACTCCCATATCTTCTGTGCCATCAGCTCCTTGGGTTTGGTTTGAAGGGAACTAAGAACTAAGATCAGGCAGCTGAGTAAAATTGGTTTTATTATTGGAATCACAGGATTATTTTTTTTATGGGCAAAACTGCCAGGACTGGCACACCACGTGCCTCAGCCTCCCAGGGAGCAGCACAGGCTGGGGACTGACCTGTTGGAGAGCAGTGAAGGGGAAAAGGACCTGGAGGTCCTGGAGGATGGAAGGCTGATCATGAGCCACCAATGTGCTCTTGTGGCCAGAAGGGCTGTGGTTAGTAGGTTGAGAGAGGTTCTCCTTCCTCCCTGCTCTGCCCTGGTGAGGCCACATCTGGAATCTTGTGTCCAGTTCTGGGCTCCCCAGTTTAGGAAGGACCTCAGGGAACTGCTTGAAAGAGTCCAGCACAGAGCCACAAAAATGATGAAGGCAGTGGAACATCTCCCTTATGGGGAGAAGCTGAGGGAGCTGAGGGCTCTAGCTTGGAGAGGAGGAGACTGAGAGGTGACCTCATTCATGTTGATCAAGATGTGCAGGGTGAGTGCCCAGAGGTTGGAGCCAGGCTCTGCTGGGTGATGCCCAATGCCAGCACAAGGGGCAGTGGTGGAAGCTGAGGCAGAGGAAGTTCCATGGAAACAGGAGGAAAATGTTTTCCCTGGGAGGGTGACAGAACACTCGAAGAGACTGCCCAGGGGGGTTGTGGAGTCTCCCTGGATGGAGACCTGCCTGGATGTGTTGCTGTGTGATCTGCTCTGGGTGCTCCTGCTCTGGCAGGGGAGTTGGACTGGATGAGCTTTCGAGGTCCCTTAAAGCCCCTAACATTCTGTGCTTCTGTGATTTGGAATCTTAATTGTGTGCCACCCACTGGCCATGGGTTGGATTGGTTGATGGGTTGGACGCGATGATCTTGAAGGTCTCTTCCAACCTGGTGTAGTGTATTGTATTGTATTATATTATATTGTATTGAAGCACACCCATTGCTCTGAGTCTCCAGTTCCACGTAGCTCTCCTGGCCAAGAGCAACCCTTCCCTGTTTGCAATTCAGCGCACGGCGGTTTCCTTATTTCCTTTACCTCTTCCCCACGTTTCAATCAGCGCTTATTAAATCATCTTGCAGCACTTCCTTTCTAAGAATACCTTGCTGCATCAGTGGAGCACAGCTAAATTAAGGACTAGATGTGCTGCCTGATAAGATTCATTGATGGCAAGCAATGCAAAGGTAATGACAGCTGAAACAGTAACTGCTTATAAAGAGCTGGTTTCAGAGCTGTCGTTGAGCTTGTTGATCTGTAGCCCCCCCAAAACATGAACTTTAATGGAATATTTCCCACACTGCACCTTCCATCACTGTATTATATGCCATGATTGCTGTATTTTTCTCCTTCTACTTTAAAAGATGTCTCTTTGGAACAAGAAGGGCTGATTGCTCCCTCAGTTCTTGATCTCATTCAGCACTGAGGGCGACATTAATTCATTTTACACTTCGTTTGCATTCCCTAATCATTAGAAATACCCTGGAAAATCTGATACCATCTGAGGATCCAACCAGAGAAGTCAGATTTTGCTCCCATTCCTAGAAGTACAGCCTTGCTCTTCAGGCATTTATATTGAGCATAAATTATGAAGGCTTTTAAGAGGAGACATGTAAGCTCCCTGAAATAGGTTTTCTATTGGCAAACAAAACACACACACAGGAGACAGAGAGCAAGCTGGGTGGATTTCAGTTGGAAGCAACTCTTAATGTATAACAAGAGTGTAAGGTCCAACAATATATAAAATCAAATCATTAGTTCCATTTTGAGCCACCACCTGACTCTCTTTACATAGAAATTGTACTCCCTGATGGGGAAAACAGATGACAAGCTGGGGCTTGCTTGACTCTGTGTGCCACCAGCTGTATGTGCCAAAAGACAGCCAGCTTGAGTCAATGATCTGGGCCCCTCAATTTAAGAAGGACATTGAGACTCTTGAAGGTGTCCAGAGCAGGGCAACAAAGCTGGGGAGGGGTCTGGAGCACAGCCCTGGGAGGAGAGGCTGAGGCAGCTGGGGTTGCTTAGCCTGGAGAAGAGGAGGCTCAGGGGAGACCCTCTTGATGTCTCCAACTCCCTGAAGGGAGGTTGCAGTCAGGTGGGGGTCAGGCTCTTGTGCCAGGCAACTTGTGACAAGAGGAGAGGGCATGGCCTGAAGCTGTGCCAGGGGAGGGTTAGGTTGGATGTTAGGAAGCACTTCCTGATGGAAAGGGGAATGAGAGACTGGAATGTGCTGCCCAGGGAGGTGGTGTCTGGAGAGCAGCCTGGCAGAGAGGGACCTGGCAGTGCTGGGGGACAACAGATGAACATGAGCCAGCAGTGTGCCCAGGGGGCACGGAAGGCAAATGGCATCTTGGCTTGGATCAGGAACAGTGTGGCCAGCAGGGCTAGGGATGGAATTCTGCCCTGTGCTGGGCACTGGGGAGGCCTCACCTGGAGCACTGTGTGCAGCTCTGGGCCCTCCCTGCAAGAGAGATCTTGAGGTGCTGGAGCAGGTCCAGAGGAGAGCAACCAGCCTGGGGAAGGGACTGGAGGGAAAGGGATGAGGAGAGGCTGAGGGAGCTGGGGGTGTTCAGCCTGGAGAAGAGGAGGCTCAGGGGGGACCTTATCACACTCTACAAGTACCTGAAGGGAAGTTGCAGTCAGGTGGGGGTCAGGCTCTTGTGCCAGGCAACTTGTGACATGAGGAGAGGGCATGGCCTGAAGCTGTGCCAGGGGAGGGTTAGGTTGGATGTTAGGAAGCACTTCCTGATGGAAAGGGGAATGAGAGACTGGGATGTGCTGCCCAGGGAGGTGGTGGAGTCACTGTCCCTGGAGGTGTTTAAGGCCAGATTGGATGTGGCACTCAGTGCCATGGTCTGGTCAGTGTGGTGGTGTTAGGTCCTGGGCTGGGCTTGGTGATCTCAGAGGCCTATTCCAGCCTCTACAGTTCTGTGATTCTGAAATGAAGGTCTGAGTGATTCCCACCATTACTCTTTGCCTTTCTATCAAGGGCTCTGGTTAGTCAGCCTTTTCCATATTAAAAAAAAAAAAAAAGTAATGTCTACAATTCTGTAGTTTACTGAAGTTGAATGTTACTGAGCATGTCCAAAAGGGAACTCTTTCAGAGTAACACTCATCCAAAGCTGAAGAACTAAAGCTGTCATCTGACAGCTTTGTTAGAGGAATTGGGAGTGCCCACATTAAAAGCTTTCTGCATATATTCTAGAATAGAGTAGAATAGAGTAGAGTAGAGTAGAGTAGAGTAGAGTAGAGTAGAGTAGAATAGAATAGAATAGAATAGAATAGAATAGAATAGAATAGAATAGAATAGAATAGAATAGAATAGAATAGAATAGAATAGAATAGAATAGAATAGAATAGAATAGAATAGAATAGAATTAACCAGGTTGGAAAAGACCTTTGAGATCATCAAGTCAAACCTATCACCCAACACCATCTCATCAACTAAACCATGGCATCAAGTGCCTCATCCAGGCTCCTCCTAAACAGCTCCAGGGATGGTGACTCCACCACCTCCCTGGGCAGCACATTCCAATGGCCAATCTCGCTTCCTGGGAAGAACTTTGTCCTCACCTCCAGCCTAAACCTCCCCTGGCACAGCTTGAGACTGTGTCCTCTTGTTCTGGTGCTAGCTGCCTGGGAGAAGAGACCAACCCCCACCTGTCTACAACCTCCCTTCAGGGAGTTGTAGAGAGCAAGAAGGTCTGCCCTGAGCCTCCTCTTCTGCAGGCTAAGCAACCCCAGCTCCCTCAGCCTCTCAGTGAGAGAAGGAAGTATTTAATGGTGAGAATCTATAACTACTTGGGGTACATAAGTGGCTTTAGGATGAATACAGAGTTATTCATGTGCCTGAAATATGAACAATACAAATATATTATTGTGAAGAAATCTAGGTGGTGGGGGAAGCATGCTGCTTTTTCTCCTGCCATGAAACTTAAAGCCTCAGCAGTTTCACTGCTTCCAAAGAAACTTATGCTATGATGAAGGTCCACAGTAAAGCTCAAAATGAAGAGCCAGAATTCCTTATTTAGTAGCCTTAAGCTGCTGCAACAAACAAACAAACACAAAAAAGCCAGTTGATAACATATGTGACCCCAAGTGGCAGTTTCTTTGCAACAGATGGAATTTAATCTCTGAGCAGCAGGTGAAAACTTCTCTCGAGGCACAAGCTGCAAAGACAGCACTTTTACAGGAGCTGTTTTATTTGGTGGGAAACTTAGGAATAACTGCAGCATGCAGCTCTTTTCCCCTCTGCCCTCCAACAGCAGATCATGCATGAGAGAAGCCCTGAAGAAAAGGACTTGGGGGTGCTGGTGGATAAGAAGCTCAACAGGAGCCAGCAGTGAGCACTTGCAGCCCAGAGAGCCAAGCAGAGCCTGGGCTACATCAAGAGAAGCAGAGCCAGCAGGTCAAGGGAGGAGATTCTACCCCTCTGCTCCACTCTGGTGAGACCCCACCTGGAGCACTGTGTCCAGTTCTGGAGCCTCTATTCCAGGAAGGATCTGGAGGTGCTGGAAGGTGTCCAGAGAAGGGCCATGAGAATGATCAGAGGGCTGGAGCACCTCTGCACTATGACGACAGTCTGAGGGAGTTGGAGCTGTTCAGTCTGGAGTAGAGAAGGCTCCAAGCAGACCTTCTTGTGGACTTCCAGTATCTGAAGGGGGCTACAAGAAAGCTGGGGAGGGACTTTTGAGGGTGTCAGGGAGTGATAGGACTGGGGGGAATGGAACAAAACTAGAAATGGGTAGATTCAGATTGGATGTTAGGAAGAAGTTCTTCCCCATGAGGGTGGTGAGACACTGGCACAGGTTGCCCAGGGAGGTGGTGGAAGCACCATCCAGGCTGGATGTGGCTGTGAGCAACCTGCTGTAGTGTGAGGTGTCCCTGCCCATGGCTGGGGATTGGAACTGGATGATCCTTGAGGTCTTTTCCAACCCTAACAATTCTATGACTCAATGCTTAATCTTGAAATATTTTCCCTTTTATCTATCCCCCAGATCAGAACATGGTTCAGCATAATATTTGCTCTTCTAGCCAGTGTTTACCAATTGATGTGAAAAAAGGATTTTCCTTACAGTTGCTTCTAATCACTCAAAGGGACACAATTGTTCTCAATTCTCTATCTGGACAGCCAGGTATCTGCAACTAAAAAGAGAAGCAAGTGGATTTGATGCCACCTTCCATCAGTTGCAGTGGTTCTGGAAATGCATTCACCACCCCAGCCTTCACTTGATTTTGCACATTTGTCAGTCAGTATTTCATCCTGCCTGATGCTGAGAACAGCATTTATGTTGTACAGTGTTAATCTGAGCTAAGACCTTTGATGAATGCGGCCCTCATTAAGGAAACTTCAACAAGGCCAAATGCCAGGTCCTACACTTGGGTCACAGCAACCCCAAGCAATGCTACAGGCTTGGGGCAGTGTGGCTGGAGAGCTGTCTGGCAGAAAGGGACCTGGGGGTGCTAATGGACAAGCAGCTGAATAGGAGCCAGCAGTTGTGCCCAGGTGGCCAAGAAAGCCAAAGGCTTCCTGGCTGGGATCAGCAATGCTGTGTCCAGCAGCAGCAGGGAGGGGATTGTCCCTTGGGACTCAGCTGTAGTGAGGCCACACCTTGAGTACTGTGTCCAGTTTTGGGCACCTCAATCCAAGTGGTGCTGGAGCCAGGGCAGGTAGTTTTAGAGCAATAAGGTCTTCCCTAAGCCTCCTCTTCTCCAGGCTAACCAACCCCAGCTCCCTCAGCCTCTCCTCACAGGGCTGTGCTCCAGACCTCTCCCCAGACTCGTTGCCCTTCTCTGGACACACTGAAGTGTCTCAATGTCCTTCTGGATAATACTGTAAATCCTGTCTACTTTGTACCTATTCCTTGCATTCCATTGTAGAGTGTAGTTTTGCCTGTAAATACAGCTTTCCATTTGCTTCCAACTGAGCTGGGCTGGCAAAGTTAATGGTGGGGTGGAATTTCAACCCACCACACCACGCTAACGCCACACAGAAAAGCAGAGCAGGTCAGAACAACGAATGGAAGCAACACGAGAAAAATAGTGTAAACACTGTGGATTTGGTACACATTCCTTGCATTCCATTGTAGAGTGTAGTTGTGACTTGGTGAGAGACTGGCACAGGTTGCCCAGGGAGGTGGTAGAAACCACCTCCCTGGAGGTTCTTAAGGCCAGGCTGGATGTGGCTGTGAGCAACCTGCTGTAGTGTGTCCCTGCCCATGGCAGGGGGGTTGGAACTGGCTGATCCTTGAGGTCCCTTCCAACCCTGACAATTCTGTGATTCTATGAAATACAGTTTTTATTTGCTTCCAATTGGGCTGATCTGGCAAAGTTAATTCTGGGGGAAATTTCAACCCTCCACAGTGCTTCTGCATCTCTTTCTCTGCTCCTTGGCAGCACAGGTTTCGAGAGAGAGTGAAGGGACACTATGGCTTGCTCTCACAGCTGTCTGGGCAGCACACTTTGAAGACCTCCTGATGGAAGACAGAGCTGAAGACCTGCATCTTCCTCCTGTCCAAACCCCCTGCAGCTGCAGACAGTGCCACTCTTCACGGCACGACAGAGTGACTGTAAAACTCCATCAGATCAGCTTTTCCACACTAAGGACATGCTGGCATAAAGGATGAACTTAGGTACATGAAAAGAAAGAAAGAAGCTTATTTCTCTTGCTAGAGGAAGCACTGCCTGCAGAAACACTGTAGGAATGCACTTTGAGGACATTCTTAGAACTTGTTGAGAGACAATCATCTTTATCTGGCTGTATGTGAGCAGACAATTGTCTCCCTGTATCTTCTCCCTCCAAATGACATTGCTTCTACAGTGTATTTGTTCCAGACTCTCTGAAGCACTGGCTAGGAATGCAAAAATCTTATCAAAATTACTAATTTTAGTCTCTGCAAGATGGTAACAGAGCCACAGAGATGATAACAGTAGCAATGCAGCTCAATGTAGAGATAAAATGATGCCCTTAAACCAGCAGTTAAGATAACACCGGTAAAAAAACTTGTGTGAGTTGCCTTGACTGTGACAGGCAGGAGATGTGTGGTCATTCAGTGAGACTTAGACTGAAAGCTGGGCAGAGAGCAACCTAATGAGGCTCAACAAGGATAAGTGCAGAGTCCTGCACCTGGGAAGGAAGAATAAACTGCAGCAGCACAGGTTAGGAGGTGATCTGCTGGAGAGCAGCCCCAAGGAGAAGGACCTGGGAGTGCTGGGGGACAAGAAGTTCTGCATGGGACAGCAATGTGCCCTGGGGGCCAAGAAGGCCAATGGGATCCTGGGGTGCATTCAGAGGAGTGTGTCCAGCAGATCCAGGGAGGTTCTTCTCCCCCTCTACTCTGTGAGGCCCCACCTGGAAGGAGGCTCCCCAGTTCAAGAGGGACAGGGATCTGCTGGAGAGTCTAAGGGAGGGCTACAAGGATGCTGAAGGGACTGGAGCACTGCCTGATGAGGAAAGGCTGAGAGACCTGAGGCTTTTTAGTCTGGAGAGAAGACTGAGAGGGGATCTAATCAATGTCTATAAATATCTGAGGGCTGGGAATCAGGAAGGGACAGCCTCTGCTCTTTATGATTCTAGCCTGGAAAAGACCTTCAGGATCACCAAGTCCAACCCAGAACCCTACTCTACAAACTTCACCCTTAAACCATATCCCCCAGCACCACATCCAAACCACCTTTAATACATGGCTACTAATCCTAGAATGGTAAGAATGGCCTAATAATAGGTATTTAAACAACATTTACCCTGATGGCTCTGTGTTGACTAATTCTAGCACACAAATATTGAAAGACACTCAGCCACAAGGCTCAACAGCTTAAGGTTTTAACTCAAAGGACTCGAAAGATGATGGAAGGAGGAGCGGCAGTTCTGATGGAGCAAACAGCAAAAGCAATCTAAGAGCAGCCTTCCAGCCTGTTAGCATGCTATGGCCTTATTCTCTTTGCAGAAAATAAATAACAAGAGGAAACTACACAGAGAGGCTTTAATCAGTTCACAGAATCACCAAACCACAAAATCACCAAGGTTGGAAGAGACCTCAAAGATCATCAAGTCCAACCTGTCACCACAGACCTCATGACGAGACCATGGCACCAAGCACCACGTCCGATCCCCTCTTGAACACTTCCAGGGATGGTGACTCCTCTGACAAGATACTGTTGATAATAATCACTTACTATGTGTTGAATGTACTTGTCTTATCCCCCCCCCCAAATAATTAAAAACAAAAAACTTTTGATATGATTAAATGTAGAGCTTCCCAGTCCCAGAAAAACTTCAAATAGGGACTAAGAAGATTGTGCTCCTGCTCAGGAGGACCTGAATGGTACAGGTATTCCATCAGGTCTAAGAACTGCAGTCAACTACATAAGAATAGAATAGAATAGAATAGAATAGAATAGAATAGAATAGAATAGAATAGAATAGAATAGAATAGAATGGAATGGAATGGAATGGAATGGAATGGAATGGAATGGAATGGAATGGAATGGAATAGAATAGGAGATCATGCAGTCCAACCTATCACCCAACACCATCTCATCAACTAAACCATGGCACCAAGCACCCCATCCAAACACCTCCAGTGATGGTGACTCCACCACCTCCCTGGGCAGCACATCCCAATGGCCCATCTCTCTAAGGATGCCTGGAGAAGTCTCTCCCACAAAGTGCCTGGAAGTCAGGGGATGTTTTTAGATTATTCTGTGAGAGTGTGGATGACAGTGTGTGTGGAACCATTATTATTTAATTTCTCAGCTAGCAAATTTAAAAGAACAGCCCATATATGAAGAGCTATTCAGCTCCAGCCTGCAAGTTAAAGACTAAGAGAGCCCTTTAGTAAAACATCCACAGGGCGTGAAGAAGATCAACACGGGAATTGGTTTGTGGCAGCCAACAGAGACACATCTTGGCAGGCAGCAGATTTCTTCCAGTGAGTAGACTGCAATGGGCATCATCTGCTCCAAGACAAGAGTCACTGAGCCACTTTACCTTGGACAATCCTGTGGATGACTTAGTTTCGCTCCAAGAAACCAGATCCTGCAAAGTTACACTCTGCTTCATGGATTCAGTCACAGAATCACAGAATGTTAGGGGCCGGAAGGGACCTCCAAAGCTCATCCAGTCCAACCCCTGCCAGAGCAGGAGCACCCAGAGCAGATCACACAGGAACAGGAACCCAGGCAGGGTTTTAATATCTCCAGAGAGGGAGACTCCACAACCCCTCTGGGCAGCCTCTTCCAGTGTTCTGTCACAGGGAAATATTTTTTCCTCATATTTACGTGAAACTTCCTCTGCCTCAGCTTCCACCACTGCCCCTTGTGCTGGCATTGGGCATCACCCAGCAGAGCCTGGCTCCAGCCTCTGGGCACTCACCCTGCACATCTTTATCAACATTGATGAGGTCAGCCCTCAGTCTCCTTCTGTCCAAGCTACAGAGCCCTCAGCTCCCTCAGTCTCTCTTCATACAGAAGATGTTCCATTCCCTTCATCATCCTCGTGGCTCTGCTCTGGACTCTCTCAAGCAGCTCTCTTTCTTGAACTGAGGGCCTAGAACTGGACACAATATTCCAGATATGGCCTCTCCAGTGCAGAGTAGAGGGGGAGGAGAACCTCTCTCGACCTACAAACCATAGCCCTTCTAATCCACTCCAGAATGGCATTGGCCTTCCTGGCCACAAGAGCACACTGAGCCCCATTCATTCCAATTTAGTTTAGCCTTCTCTGTTCACCTTGACTCTTGGAAGAGTAATTGGTTTTTTTTATCTTTGCTGTTACTGACAGTCTCATAAACGAGGGAGACAGCACATCCCATTGCCTTGGAATGAACTATTCCTAAATAAGAATCAATAAAACAACAGCAGTGTTAGGAAATGAAACAGATTAGCCCTTATGTCTGCTTTGGCAAACATTGACTCATATTGTAATTAGCCAATGCACTAATGCTGAAATTTCTAAATTACTGGAATATTGCATCCAGTTCTGGGCTCCTCAGGTCAAGAGGGACTGGGATCTGCTTGACAGTCCAAGGGAGGGCTACAAGGATGATGAAGGGACTGGAGCGCTGCCTGATGAGGAAAGGTTGAGAGCCCTGGGGCTGGTTAGTCTGGAGAGGAGAAGATTGAGAGGGATCTGATCAATGTCCATAAATAGATGAGGGCTGGGGGTCAGGAAGGAAGGGACAGGCTCTGCTCACTTGTGCCCTGGGATAGGACAAGGGGCAATGGATGGAAACTACAGCACAGGGAGTTGCACCTCAACATGAGGAAGAACTTCTTGACTGTAAGGATCACAGAGCACTGTACAGGCTCCCTAGAGGAGTTGTGGAGTCTCCTTCTCTGGATCCTTTCCAGCCCTGTCTGGATGTGTTCCTGTGTGACCTGTGCTGGATTCTATGGTCCTGCTCTGGCAGGGGTTGGACTGGAAGATCTCCAGAGGTCGCTTCCAGCCCCTACCATCCTGTGATCCTGATTAGAATTAGAAATAGAAATAGAAATAGAAATAGAAATAGAAATAGAAATAGAAATAGAAATAGAAATAGAAATAGAAATAGAAATAGAAATAGAATAGAAATAGAAATGAATAGAATAGAATAGAATAGAATAGAATAGAATAGAATAGAATAGAATAGAATAGAATAGAATAGAATTACCAAGGTTGGAAGAGACCTTGAAGATCATCGAGTCCAACCTGTAACCACAACCTCACAACTAGACCATGGCACCAAGTGCCACATCCAGTCCCCTCTTGAACGCCTCCAGGGACGGAGACTCAACCACCTCCCCGGGCAGCCCATTCCAATGGCGAATCACTCTCTCGGTGAAGAACTTTCTCCTCACCTCCAGCCTAAACTTGCCCTGGTGCAGCTTGAGACTGTGTCCCCTTGTTCTGGTGCTGGTTGCTAGGGAGAAGAGGCCAACCCCTTCCTGTCTACAACCTCCCTTCAGGTAGTTGTAGAGAGCAATGAGGTCGCCCCTGAGCCTCCTCTTCTCCAGGCTAAACAGCCCCAGCTCCCTCAGCCTCTCCTCATAGGGCTTGTGCTCAAGGCCTCTCACCAGCCTTGTTGCCCTTCTCTGGACACGTTCAAGTGTCTCGATGTCCTTCTTAAACTGAGGGGCCCAGAACTGGACACAGGACTCAAGGTGTGGCCTAACCAGTGCAGTGTACAGGGACAGAATGACCTCCCTGCTCCTGCTGGCCATACTATTCCTAATGCAGGCCAGGATGCGGTTGGCCCTCTTGGCTGCCTGGGCACACTGCAGGCTCATGTTCAGCCTCCCATCAACCAGCACCCCCAGGTCCCTCTCTGCCTGGCCGCTCTCCTGCCACTCTGACCCCAGCCTGTAGCACTGCCTGGGGTTGTTGTGGCCAATGTGCAGAACCCGGCACTTGGATGTGTTCAATCTCCTGCCCTTGGACTCTGCCCATCTGTCCAGCCTGTCGAGGTCCCTCTGCAAAGCCTCTCTGCCCTCCAGCAGATCAACTCCTGCCCCCAGCTTGGTGTCATCTGCAAATTTACTGATGATGGACTCAATGCCCTCATCCAGATCATCAATAAAGATGTTGAAAAGCATGGGGCCCAGCACTGATCCCTGGGGCACACCACTAGTGACAGGCCGCCAGCTGGATGTGTCACCATTCACCATTACTCTCTGGGCTCGGCCCTCCAGCCAGTTCCTAACCCAACGCAGTGTGCTCCTGTCCAAGCCACGGGCTGCCAGCTTGGCCAGGAGTTTGCTGTGGGGACGGTGTCAAAGGCCTTGCTGAGGTCCAGGTAGACCACATCCACAGGCCTCCCCACGTCCACCAGGCGGGTCACCTGATCATAGAAGGAGATCAGGTTGGTCAGGCAGGACCTGCCCCTCCTAAATCCATGCTGGCTAGGCCTGAGCCCTGGCCATCCTGTAAGTGCTGTGTGATCGCACTCGAGATGACCCGCTCCATAATCTTGCCTGGCACTGAGGTCAGGCTGACAGGCCTAGAATTCCCTGGCTCTTCCAACTGGCCCTTCTTATGGATGGGCACCACGTTGGCAGCTTCCAGTCTTCTGGGACCTCTCCAGTGAGCCAGGACTGCTGAAAAATGATGGAGAGCGGCCTGGACAGCTCATCCGCCAGCTCCCTCAGCACCCTAGGATGGATCCCATCCGGTCCCATGGACTTGTGGGGGTCCAAGCAGCTGAGAAGATCTCTAACTATCCCATCCTGGAACAGGGGAAAACTATGCTGCTCCCTGGCTCCTTCTGCCAGCTCTGCAGGCCAGCTGTCTGGAAGCCGTTCTGTCCTGCTAGTAAAAATTGAGGTAAAGAAGGTGTTAAGCACCTCTGCCTTTTCCTCATCCTTTGTTACAATATTCCCCTCCATGCCCACCAAGGAGTGGAGCTTCTCCTTGCCCTTCCTCTTGCTATTAATATATTTATAGAAGGACTTTTTGTTGTCCTTCACAGCAGAGGCCAGTCTGAGCTCCAAATGTGCTTTTGCCTCCCTAATTTTCTTCCTACAAGACCTAGCAACATCCCTAAACATTCCATGGGTTGCCTCCCCTTTTTTCCAAAGATAATACACCCTCTTTTTTCCCCTTAGTTCCTTTAGAAGTTCATTACCCATCCAGGCTGGCCGTCTGCCCCGGCGGCTCATTTTCCGGCACACCGGCACAGCCTGTTCCTGCGCCTTCAAGAGTTCTTTCTTGAAGTAGGTCCAGCTCTCCTGAACCCCTTTGTTTTTAAGGGCTGTTTCCCAAGGAACCTTCTGAGTTAGTTCCTTGAGTAGCCTGAAGTCCGCCCTCCGGAAGTCCAGAGTGGAGGTCTTCTTGCTCCCCCTCTTGGCTTGGCTGAATACTGAAAACTCAATTATCCTGTGGTCACTGGTGCCTAAACACCCTCCGACCACCACATCACCCACC
This sequence comes from Picus viridis, assembly GCA_033816785.1. Taxonomy (NCBI): domain Eukaryota; kingdom Metazoa; phylum Chordata; class Aves; order Piciformes; family Picidae; genus Picus; species Picus viridis. Next base: position 54,071,453 of record CM066567.1, read on the forward strand.
AGCCCTTCCCTGTTGGTGAAGAGGAGGTCAAGCATAGCCTTACCCCTGGTAGGCTCGCGCAGCACCTGGGATAAGAAGCTGTCCTCCATGCACTCTAAGAACCTCTTAGATTGCCTCCTCTCTGCTATGTTGTGATCCCAGCAGATATCAGGCAGGTTGAAGTCTCCCACGAGAACAAGGTTAGGTGATCTTGAGACAGCCTTAAGCTGCCTATAGAATGCTTCATCAAGATCATCCTCCTGGTTGGGTGGTCTATAACATACTCCAACCAGGATGTCTGCCCTGCTGGTCTTCCCTCTAATTCTTACCCACACACACTCAACCTGATCATCCCTGATCTCTAGCTCAATGGCATCAAGAGCCTCCCTGATGTACAGGGCCACCCCTCCACCCCTTCTTCCCTGCCTGTCTCTCCTGAATAGCCTGTAGCCATCAATTGCAGCACTCCAGTCATGCGAGTCATCCCACCACGTCTCCGTGATGGCAACTACATCATATCTTTCCTGCTGCAACAAGGCTTCCAGCTCCTCATGTTTGTTGCCCATACTTCGTGCATTAGTGTACATGCACTTCAGCTGGGCTGCTGGTTTTGCCCCTGACTCCAGCTTACCACCCTCAGACTCCTGTCTGGGGGGACTGGTTTCAGCCCCTTCCCCCTTCGAAGCTAGTTTAAAGCCCTGTCAATGAGACTTGCTAATTCCCTTCCCAGAATCTTTTTACCTTTGGGGGACAGGCCATTCTCATGTACTGTGACCTTTCCCCTCCTCTGGGACAGATGTACTCCATCTGTTACCAGCTGACCTGGTGCAGTAGAAAGTTTTTCAGGATCAAAAAACCCAAAATTCTTCTGACTGCACCAACCTCTAAGCCACTTGTTGACTACAGCTGCTGACCTGTTCCTTCTTGTATTCCCTCCTGCAACTAAGGGTATAGACAAAAAAATTATTACCAACAAACAAGATGAGTTAAGGGCCACCATGATGCTGGGATGCCATGACATAGTGGGCATCACCGAAACTTGGTGGGACGACTCCCATGACTGGAATGTAGGGATAGACGGGTATAAGCTTTTTAGGAAGGATAGGCAGGGAAGGAGAGGAGGAGGTGTTGCCCTCTATGTCAACAACCAGCTGGAATCAGCAGAACTCCACCTGGGGAGGCATGATGAGTCGGTTGAGAGTTTATGGGTTAGAATTAAAGGCAAGACAGGGGAAGGAGATATTACTGTGGGGGTCTCCTACAGGCCACCTGACCAGCAGAACCAAGCAGATGAGGCTCTGCACAGGCAAATAGAAGTGGCTTCCAGGTCACAAGCCCTGGTCCTCATGGGGGATTTCAACCACCCTGACATCTGTTGGAGGGACAACACAGCAAGGCTGTGGCTGGAGAGTGGCCAGGCAGAGAGGGACCTGGGGGTACTTGTTGATTGTAGGCTGAACATGAGCCTGCAGTGTGCCCAGGCAGCCAAGAAGGCCAATGGCATCCTGGCTTGCATCAGGAACAGTGTGGCCAGCAGGAGCAGGGAGGTCATTGTGCCCCTGTACACTGCACTGGTGAGGCCACACCTTGAGTACTGTGTCCAGTTCTGGGCCCCTCAGTTTAGGAAGGATGTTGTCTTGCTGGAAGGTGTCCAGAGAAGGGCAACAAAGCTGGTGAGGGGTTTGGAACACAAGCCCTATGAGGAAAGGCTGAGGGAGCTGGGGTTGCTTAGCCTGGAGAAGAGGAGACTGAGGGGTGACCTTATTGCTCTCTACAACTCCCTGAAGGGAGGTTGTAGCCAGGCAGAGGTTGGCCTCTTCTCCCAGGCAGCCAGCACCAGAACAAGAGGACACAGTCTCAGGCTGCGCCAGGGCAGGTTTAGGCTGGATGTTAGGAAGAAGTTCTACACGGAGAGAGTGATTGCCCATTGGAATCGGCTACCCGTGGAGGTGGTGGAGTCACCTTCACTGGAGGTGTTCAGGAGAAGACTTGATGGGGTGCTTGGCTGTATGGTCTAGTTGTTGGGTGGGTTGGACTGTTTGATGGGTTGGATGCGATGATCTTGAAGGTCTCTTCCAACCTGGTGTATTGTATTGTATTGTATTGTATTGTATTGTATTGTATTGTATTGTAAGGCATCAGCAATCCAGGATGTTCCTGGACTGCATAGAAGACAACTTCCTCTTCCAAATGGTAGAGGAACCAACAAGAAAAGGTGCTACGCTGGACCTTGTTCTCACCAACAGGGAAGGGCTGGTAACAAATGTGAGGCTCAGAGACGGCCTGGGCTGCAGTGACCATGAAGCAGTTGAATTTAATCTCCTCAGGGCAATCAGGAGGACATATTCTAAGCTTACGACCCTAGACTTTAGGCGTGCAGACTTCGATCGCTGCAGGGATCTGCTAGCCAAAGTGTCGTGGGATGAAGCCCTGGAGGGAAGAGGGACCCAGGACAGCTGGTCAGTATTCAAGGGCCACCTCCTCTGTGTCCAGGAGCTATGTATACCTACAAGGAGAAAAGCAGGAAGGAATTCTAGGAGGCCTGCCTGGATGAACAAGGAGCTGCTGGGCACACTATCACTTAAAAAGAAACTCTACAGGAAGTGGAGGGAAGGACAGATAGAACAGGGGGTATATAAGGAAGCTGCCCGAGCAGCAAGAGGCCTGGTTAGGAAAGCCAAAGCAGAGTTTGAACTGAATCTAGCCAGGGGGGTTAAAGGGAACACTAAGAATTTCTATAGGTATATTAATGGCAAGAAGAAGACTAGGGAAGGTGTGGGCCCCCTCAGAAAGGAAAGTGGTGAATTAATCACTAGTGATGTGGAAAAGGCTGAGGTACTCAATCACTTCTTTACCTCAGTCTTCACTGCAAGGGCCTCCAGCCACACTCCTGGTGTCATGGCAGACGATGCCAGGGACGGGGAGGAAGAACTGCCCATCATAAGTGAAGCTCAGGTTCGTGATCACCTGAAGAACCTGAAAGTGTTCAAGTCCATGGGACCCGACGGGATACACCCACGGGTGCTGAGAGAACTGGCAGATGAGGTTGCCAAGCCCCTCTCTATTATATTCCAGAAGTCATGGCAGACTGGGGAAGTCCCCACAGACTGGAAAAGGGGAAACATTACTCCCATTTTCAAAAAGGGCAAGAAGGAGGAACCGGGGAACTCCAGGCCAGTCAGTCTCACCTCTGTGCCCGGAAAGATCATGGAGCAGATCCTCCTGGAGGCACTAATGACTCAGAAGAACAGTGAAGAGGTGATTTGGAACAGTCAGCATGGCTTTGCCAAGGGCAAATCCTGCCTGACAAACCTGGTGGCCTTCTATGATCAGGTGACAGCATTAATAGATGAGGGGCGAGCAACTGATGTCGTTTACCTGGCCCTGAGCAAAGCCTTCGACACTGTCCCGCACCACCTCCTGGTCTCCAAGCTGGCGACACATGGGTTTGATGGATGGACCACTAGATGGATAAAGAATTGGCTTGATGGCCGCACCCAAAGAGTGGCTGTCAACGGGTCCATGTCCCAGTGGAGGCCAGTGACAAGCGGAGTCCCTCAGGGATCAGTCCTGGGACCTGTCTTGTTCAACATCTTTGTGGGTGCCATGGACAGTGGCATCGAGTGCACCCTCAGCAAGTTTGCTGATGACACCAAGCTGTGTGGTGCAGTGGACACGCTGGAGGGAAGGGACGGCATCCAGAGGGACCTGGACAGGCTGGAGAGGTGGGCACAAGCCAACCTCATGAGCTTCAACAAGACCAAGTGCAGGGTCCTGCATCTGGGTCGAGGCAATCCCAGGCACAAATCCAGGCTGGGCAGGGACTGGCTGGAGAGCAGCCCTGAGGAGAGAGACTTGGGGGTGCTGGTGGACGAGAAGCTCAACAGGAGCTCTCAATGTGCGCTTGCAGCCCGGAAAGCCAATCAGATCCTGGGCTGCATCAGGAGAAGTGTGACCAGCAGGTCAAGGGAGGTGATTCTCCCCCTCTACTCAGCTCTGGTGAGACCCCACCTGGAGTACTGCGTCCAGTTCTGGAGCCCCTATTACAGGAGGGATGTGGACGTGCTGGAGCGTGTCCAGAGAAGGGCCACGAGGATGATCAGAGGGCTGGAGCACCTCTCCTATGAGGACAGACTGAAGGAGTTGGGGCTGTTCAGTCTGGAGAAGAGAAGGCTCCGAGGTGACCTCATTGTGGCCTTCCAGTATCTGAAGGGGGCCTACAGGAAGGCTGGGGAGGGACTTCTCAGGATCTCAGGTAGTGATAGGACTAGGGGGAATGGAATGAAGCTGGAAATGGGGAGATTCAGGCTAGATGTGAGGAAGAAGTTCTTCACCATGAGAGTGGTGAAGCCCTGGAATGGGTTATCCAGGGAGGTGGTTGAGGCCCCATCCCTGGAGGTGTTTAAGACCAGGCTGGATGAGGCTCTGGCCAGCGTGATCTAGTGTAGGGTGTCCCTGCCCATGGCAGGGGGTTGGAACTAGATGATACTTGTGGTCCCTTCCAACCCTGACTGATTCTATGATTTGTGCACCTGAGTCCTCCACTAGATCCCCCAGGACCTTGAGGTCATTCTTGATAGCCCTGGGAGTTCTAGTTGCAACATCGTCATTCCCTAACTGCATAATTATTAATGGATAGTAGTCAGAGGGCTGCACCAGACTAGGCAGCCTTCTGGTAACATCAGCAACTTAATAGAAATGAATAGAATAGAATAGAATAGAATAGAATAGAATAGAATAGAATAGAATAGAATAGAATAGAATAGAATAGAATTAACCAGGTTGGAAAAGACCTTTGACATCATCGAGTCCAACCTATCACTCAACACCATCCAATCACTGGTATGGTCAAGGCTTTCCTGAGATGTGGGATCCAGACTAAACAAAATCCATAGCACAGCAACCTGTGGTTTTGCTAAACTTGAAGTAACTTGTATTTTTACAACTTCTGAAATACAAATAGTATTATTCAAACAGCATTGTTCAATATCAGAGGCCCCAATTAAAGAAGCTCTTTTAAGTTTACTGGAGACAAGCAATGCTGAGATCATTATCTGAAGAAAGCTGGGGGAGCTGACATAAAAGGAAACATAATTGGCTCTGAAGGAATTACAAACTTAGAGCTGTGATAAAGAATGGAAATGTAAATGGTTAAGCAAGGAACAAAAACAACAACCTGGACTGATTTTCAGGAGAGGTATTAAGGAAGGGAAAAAACCAACCCTATCTTTTGTCCTGTCTAAATAGAGTTCAATTGGCATGAAAATAATACAATGATAAAAACAAACAAATCTTTGAATCTAAATTTCTGGCTCATAGTTCAAATAAGATTTCATTTGAAAAACCCTTTTTTTTTTTTTTTTAATTGTATTTTTTTTGGGTGGCTGGAGTATGAATTTGAAAAGTTTTGATCACAGATGCTGCAGGCTGGACAGATGGGCAGAGGCCAAGGGCAGGAGATTGAACACATCCAAGTGCCGGGTTCTGCACACTGGCCACAACAACCCCAGGCAGTGCTACAGGCTGGGGTCAGAGTGGCTGGAGAGCGGCCAGGCAGAGAGGGACCTGGGGGTGCTGGGTGATGGGAGGCTGAACATGAGCCTGCAGTGTGTCCAGGCAGCCAAGAAGGCCAATGGCATCCTGACCTGCATCAGGAAGAGTGTGGCCAGCAGGAGCAGGGAGGTCATTCTGCCCCTATACACTGCACTGGTTAGGCCACACCTTGAGTCCTGTGTCCAGTTCTGGGCCCCTCAGTTTAGGAAGGATGTTGTCTTGCTGGAACGTGTCCAGAGAAGGGCAACAAAGTTGGTTGAGGGGTTTGGAACACAAGCCCTACGAGGAGAGGCTGAGGGAGCTGGGGTTGCTTAGCCTGGAGAAGAGGAGACTGAGGGGTGACCTTATTGCTCTCTACAACTCCCTGAAGGGAGGTTGTAGCCAGGCAGAGGTTGGCCTCTTCTCCCAGGCAGCCAGTACCAGAACAAGAGGACACAGTCTCAGGCTGCACCAGGGCAGGTTTAGGCTGGATGTTAGGAAGAAGTTCTATACAGAGAGAGTGATTGCCCATTGGAATGGGCTGCCTGGGGAGGTGGTGGAGTCACCTTCATTGGAGGTGTTCAGGAGGAGACTTGATGGGGTGCTTGGCTGTATGGTTTAGATGTTGGGTGGGTTGGATTGGTTGATGGGTTGGACGCGATGATCTTGAAGGTCTCTTCCAACCTGGTGTATTGTATTGTATTGTATTGTATTATAGATGTTCACCATCCAGAATGGAGATTTCTTTAAGCTGTTTGTTGTGGGGTTTTGGTTTGTTGGTGTTGTTTATAATTGAGATACTTATACTTCTTTTTCTTACAGACATTGCTTTCTTGAAACTGGTATTTATGACGAGGGTGCTATGTGAACTCTGTTTTTCTGGACAGGCAGTTTCACCATTTGACAGTTGCTTGAGTCCTTACTTAACCAGATGAATATATTACCTCCCTAAGATTTCCTGATCTTTCTCTTTAAAGCTGATGGAATCAGACACTTGGCTCTGATTTATGGAAGTGGATTGGCTGGGTTAGGAAGGAAAGGCCAGGCAGTTCACAGCTGTAGACAGTATTTATTCTCCTCAGTTAGGTGTGCAGAAATCTCCCTAAATGAGACCAACACGACATTCTATTGTCCAGAAATGAAACAGTCATGAGAACCAGCGCTGTAGCACCATCTGCTTTTGAAAGGATGCTTTGAGATGCTTATTTAAGCTGCATGTGACTGAATTTTCAGCTTTGAGAAGAGAGAAAAACTTAAGGAAAACTTTGGCTTAAGGCAGCTGATGAGTTATTTCGTTCCAAACATGCCCTAATTTATTATGGAATGCCTTCCAACTTTAAAATGAAGGAAGACAGAAAACAGGGGAGAAAACACCCCCGGTGTTGAATGAGTGTTGTCATGATTGAGATTTCCAAGACAAGGTCACAGTTCCACAGTTAACTCACCTTCATTTCTTGGAACATAAGGTTTTATACACTGCAATACAGTGATAACCTTAATGCCTTGAAACACACATTTACCCCTGTGACTGTTCTGCTGTATGCTGGGCTGTTTGTTCAATTTGTTTGCTTTACAGTAAAGATTGCCACATCAATCTTTCTTTCCTATTCCTGTCCTGTTTAGATCATTTCTCTGACACCATCTGTGGTTTGTTAATGTAATCAGCCAAAAGATCTGTGAAGACTTCTTTCCAAACATCCTTTTAGGAATTCAAAGCTCAGCTGTACAAAGCCAATCACACATCTGAACGATAAACGATGACTGTAAGGCTCCCTGGCTCAAATATCTGCTTGCAGTGGTAAGCAGCTTTAGACGTAGAGCAGCAGTTTCCCTTTTATTTCCCCCAAACCAGCTGTAAAAAATGATAACCAGCTTTAAACTTGTCATCCTAAAGGATTCCCTTTATGCTGAGTAAAGCTGTGTGGTATACCTCTTTCCAGGCTGATAGATGAAGATGCAGCACATTCTCGGTGGCCTCTGCTGATCTGTGGGCTCACAGCTCCCACGTGAAGAGAAAGGGCAAACTGGGGAGGGTTCAGATTCTAGTGTCTTGAATGCATCTCTAACTCCACCCTCCTCTCATCCTCAGCATTTGGGGAATATATTTGCAAGTATAAAGCAAGATAAATCCTTTCAGCCTCCAGCATTTAATTAAGCTTTCAGCTATCTTTGTGAATGAACCAAGAGCATCTAATATGCCTGTCTGCAGGGAACAGATCAGGAGCACCACTCCATCTGTGAAGCTGTTTGCTATCAGCTGGAAAAATCTCTTCTCAATTAGCCTCTCTCTGTGTCTAACTTCCTCTGGAACATTGACTCTATCAGAGCTGAATCCCCATTGTAATAAATTTAGTTCACCAAAAAAGGTACTTTTACCTCCCTCATGATGGCCTAGAATCATAGAATGGTCTGGCTTGGAAGGGACCTCCCAAGGTCATCCAGTCCAGCCCCCTCTGCAGTCAGCAGGGACATCCTCAACTAGATCAGGTTGCCCAGAGCCCTGTCCAGCCTCACCTTGAATATCTCCAGGCATGGGGCCTCAACCACCTCCCTGGGCAACCTGTTCCAGTGTTCCACTACCCTCATGGTAAAGAACCTGTTCCTAACATCCAATCTAAATCTGCTGTGCTCTAGCCTGAAGCCATTGCCCCTCATCCTGTCACTGCAGGCCTTTGCAAAGAGTTTCTTTCCATCCTTCTTGTGGTCCCCTTCAGGTACTGGAAGGCTGCTATTAGGTTCCCCCAGAGCCTTCTCTTTTCCAGGCTGAACACCCCCAGCTCCCTCAGCCTGTCCTTGTAGCAGAGGTGCTCCAACCCCTGATCATTTTCAGGTTTAAGCCATGGCACAATAAGCTGGCTAAAAGGTACAGAAACAAGCATGAGAAGGATGGTGTTAAATGACTTCAAAATAATTTGAAGTGTTCAAGGTTGTATAGCAGATAAGGGCAGAATTGTTCTATAATTGTTCTGATCTTCTTTCTTCTCTCATACACTCTTTTATTCTAAGTAAATGCATGTACAATTCCCACAGTGGGAAATACCTTGGTTTAGTTCCTAATTGGAAATGGCAAGGATTTATAAAGGTATCATAGAATCAATAAGGTCGGAAAAGACCTCAAAGACCTGTCACCCAAGACCCCATGACTACTAAACCATGGCACCAAGTGCCACGTCCAATCCCTTTTTGAACACCTCCAGGGATGGGGACTCTACCACCTCCCTGGGCAGCACATTCCAATGGCTAACAACTCTCTCTGTGAAGAACTTTCTCCTCACCTTCAGCCTAAAGTTCCCCTGGTGCAGCTTGAGACTGTGTCCTCTTGTTCTGGTGCTGGTTGCCTGGGCGAAGAGACCAACCCCCTCCTGGCTACAACCTCCCTTCCCATCCTGAGTGTAACTGCTTACAGGGACCACTTGGAACACTTTACTCCACAAAAGCAAAACCCAAAAGGACCTTATCTACTACAGAGAATTTTCTATCATCTGGTTGTACATCTCACAGAATGCTTCATGGTAGCCACCTGGGTAAACCAGTTTTGGAACAGATTATCTGTCACTGTTCCTTAACCACCCAATCCCCATTTAGTACCAAGGTCACAAATGTCAATAAAGAATAGGTTAAAATGGCCTTTTCCTGCAGTATGTGAGAACTGATGACACTAATATGTCTGAAACAAATTGTTCCTAGCAACTGTAAGATGCTCAAGAGCCAAGGTCACCAAAATGATTTAGATTAGCAGGTTCACATGGCAAAATATGAATCAAATATGCCAAATGTCAAACATTTGTACTTCAGCTCCTTGTGTCTCAGTACCTGAAAGAGGAGCTACAGTTTTCCTGTGCTTTACAGTATGATCACAATCCAGACATCACAAAACATTTCAAACTGTCACAGCCAAGTCAAGATTGAGTCTGTCTCTACCTGTATTGTTCAAGCTGGCCTCCTTGAATATCCAGCATAAGGGTTCAAGCAAAATGAAGCAAAGAATTTCCCTTTCTAAGAATGACTTTTACATTAAGTATTCCTAAATCAAAGAGTCATAGAATCAATAAGGTTGGAAAAGGCCTCAGAGATCAAGTCCAACCTATCACCCAACACCTCATGACTAACCAAAGCATGGCTTCAAGTGCAATGTCCAATCTTTTTTGAACACCTATGGGGAAGGTGACTCCACCACCTGCCTGGGCAGCACATTCCAATGGCCTCTTTGAAGATCAGTCAGCATTGGACCAGCTCTCTTTCTGTTTCCCCTCACTGCAGGCCCTCTACCCATAAGACCATTCTCCCCATACCATCTGCCCCACTCCTGACTACCACTCCTATCTTCCTTATTCGACCCCATTCCACCGCAGTGCCGCGAACACAGCACCATGCTGCCCACCTCTGGCTTACTTTGTCTATCATTTTGCTGCACAGAGATGCTCTGGGGAACGAGGTCTGTAAATAGCAAGCTCTCCCTCCAACACAGCTGACAGACAATCAACACCATAAGTATCTTCCAAAATAGCTGCTTGTACACTGTGACAGGCCATGGCAGTGGCACAAGATTTCTCTCTATCAATTAAGGAGCACATGCTTCCCCATGCTTAAGATTGTGTCAACAGAACAAGAGGACACAGTCTTAAGCCGTGCCAGGGGAGGTTTAGGGTTGCTGAGCCTGGAGAAGAGGAGGCTCAGGGGAGACCTTATTACTGTCCACAACTACCTGAAGGGAGGTTGTAGCCAGGTGGAGGTTGGTCTCTTCTGACAGGCAACCAGCAGCAGAACAAGAGGACACAGTCTCAAGCTGTGCCAGGGGAAGTTTAGGCTGGATGTTAGGAGGAAGTTCTTTCCAGCAAGAGAGATTGGCCATTGGAATGTGCTGCCCAGAGTGCTGGTGGAGTCACCATCATGGGAGATGTTTAAGAGAAGCCTGGATGAGGCACTTTGTGCCATGGTTTAGTTGATTAGCTGGTGTTGGGCGATAGGTTGGATTGCACGATTTCAAAGGTCTTTTCCAACCTGGTTAATTCTATTCTATTCTATTCTATTCTATTCTATTCTATTCTATTCTATTCTATTCCTATTCCATTCCATTCCATTCCATTCCATTCCATTCCATTCCATTCCTTTCCATTCCATTCCACTCTACTCTACTCTACTCTACTCTACTCTACTCTACTCTACTCTACTCTACTCTACTCAGCTGCTATGGAAGGCTACCTGCCAGCTCCATGTAAAAAAATATTCCAACTAAATTTTCCCATTAAAAAAAAACAACCAAAGAAACATAAAGGGATCAAAAAGCATTTCTTCGGTTTGCTGCCCACAAATGCAGGTAAGGAGGATTAAGGGTATTTAATGCTCTTGTATTTTAATATTACCTTTAAGGAAGATGTAACATGGGAAGTATTTCCCCAATTCTACTGCTGCCTAACATCAATACAGGCAGAGACAGATCATGGGTTAGGCCCAGGAAAGTATTGACATGAAGAGTAATGAGGTACTAGTAAAACAAATTCTCTAAAAGGTGCTCTTTGACTTCCAAGATCTCTGAAAGCACTCAGATTTTCCACCTGCTTTCTGCAAACCAGGACTTTTTAGGGTGTCAGGTAATCATAAGACTAGGGGGAATGTAGCAAAACTAGAAACGTGTAGATTCAGGTTGGGTTTTAGGAAGAAGTTGTTCCCCAGGAGGGTGCTGAGAGACTGGCACAGGTTGCCCAGGGAGGTGGTGGAAGCCTCATCCCTAGAGGTTTTTGCAGCCAGGCTGGATGTGGCTGTGAGCAACCTGCTGTAGTGTGAGGTGTCCCTGCCCATGGCAGGGGGTGGAACTGGATGATCCTTGGGGTCCCTTCCAACTCTAAGAATTCTGTGATTCTATGACTGATGGACACACTGCCATTATTTACCAAGAAAACACCTCTTCACACCACCGTTTTTGGTTTCCACCAGACATTTCCCAGAGCAGGCTCAGTTCTGATATGAGCCATCGCACACCTATCGGGGCGCCTGGAACACAGGCTGCAGCCTGGAACACCAGGGCACACTGTGTGCGTTTGTAACGTCCCGTGCAGAGCGCGGAGAGGGAGTCAGAGCTCTGGTGAACGCTTATCACGCCCTCCGCATTTCTGCCGGAGGAGAAGTGTATTCACAACAGTGTTTCAGATGGCTCTACCTCAAGGCGAGCCGCACGCCGACGAACCTCGGCCTCCGAGACGCCACAACGCGAGCCTGCCACCCGAGTGCCTCCCAGCAGCGCACCGCGCCGCCGCGGCCCTGCCGTCCTCTCAAGCTACACGTCCCGAGCCGCACCGCCAATAGCTCTGGGCGCGACGCGGGCGCGATGCACGCCGGGAAGCGTAGTCCTCGCCGGCTTTTCCGCCGTCTCCCCTCCCACCGCTCTCCGGCGGCGTCCCGAACTTCCCGCGCACGCTCTGCGCCACGTACGATCTGGCGTCACACGGCCGCGCGCACCTCCCGCCCGCTCGCGGGGCCAATCAGGGGCGCCGGCAGTGCGAGGGGGCCCCTCGCGACCTTTGACCTGGCGCTGAGCGCGAGCGGCCGCTCGTTCGCTTCCCCGCCCCTCCCGCCGTGTCAGCCGCAGCCGCAGGAGGCGGCGGAGCGCCCGCCTGCCCGCCCCCGCCGCCCTCGACTTCGCCGCCGGCCCCGGCCCCGGCCCCGGCTCCGACTCGCCCCGCCGAACGTCGTCCCCAGCACCGGGCGAAGTGGAGCCGGCAAGGCCAGGAAGACGCTGCCTCCTTCTGCTCTCCTCTCCCTACTCCCCGGCCGGGTCCATCAACATGGCGAGCGCCTCGTACCACATCTCCAACCTGCTGGAGAAAATGACATCCAGCGACAAGGACTTCAGGTGGGACCCGCCGCTGCCGCCGCGCCCCCTCCCCCGCGCCCTCCTGCGCCCGCCCCGCCCCCGCCTCGCCGCTCCCGCCGGACTCGCGCCCGCAGGCCCCGCGCCGCCCTGCCCCCATGGCCGCCTCCGCGCCGGCCCCAGGCCTGGCGCCGCCGCTGTCAGGGCGGCGGCAGGTGCTTGGCGGTGGGGAGGCCTGCAGGGCCCGGTGCCGCCAGCCGGGGCTGTTCCCGCCTCGCTGCCTCTCGTGGTGAGTAAGGAGTCACCCTCCCCGGCCCCCCCAGCGGGGCTGGGCGCGGATCTGCTGCTTCCCCGGGCAGAAAGTTGGCGGGAGAGGGTCGCCTCTCCTCGTTGCCCGTGAAGGTCGGGGCACGGCAGCTCGCGAGAAGCTGCGGCCTCCACACGCTGCGGGCAGAGATCCCAGGCAGCCGGCAGATGCTAAGCGGTCATCAGTTTTGCTGATGTTCTCGGGGATAGGCGAAGGAGGAGGTCAAGAGTTCGAATTTGAGCCCTCGCAGATGGGTGAAGCCCGGAGCAACCAGCTGTCGCTGAATTTGCTTTAAGTACCCGAGGTTGGGCGAGATGACCTCCCTTGGGTCCTTCCCCCGTCTCGAAAGATACGAATGATGTGAATCTGCGGATAGGAGCTGGGAGGACTACTCAGTACCGTGGGCTTGAACATCCTAATGTCACATGCTTCCCGGATGCTACATCTTGTAGACAGAGGGGCTTTGTGCACCTCTCATAGCTCAGTAATGCTTCCAGGGAGAGAAGCCCAACTAAGTCTTATGGGGACGGCACTGATAGATGTAATTTAGGGCCTAAGATTTGCCACAAGAGCACTGGACCGTTTGCTTGCTCTGCAATAAATTAATAGCAGATAAAATGCAAATACCCGAGTCTCTCAAATGGTGTAAACGAGCTCTTGTGAAAGAGCAGAGATGATTTAAAAACATTAGATTAAGAGGAATGACATTTATTTGTATTTTATGCAAACAGGAATCCACATTTGAAGCCTCTTCATGTCAGAGAGGCTACATGAATACAGACAAGGGAATAGGCATGAAATAAACTGGGGATTTGTTGCTTTGCTGCAGCATTACAGTACTTAGCTTATAGTTAAAGAAGTTGTTGACAACCAAACAAGTTTCTTGTTAATGCGTTAAAATCTAAAAGAAAACCAAATGTGATGATTTTCTTTCAAGACACTAAATCAAATATATGACCTAAACCACTTTTTGAGGTGATAGGTGAGCAAATATGTTGAGAAGACAAATGTTCCTGGTGTTGATTTTGTTCCATATATCTTCCAATTAAATTAAAGAGGGGATTTAATAAATGTCTATAAATACCTGAGGGCTGGGGGTCAAGAGGGAGGGGACAGGCTCTGCTCAGTTGCACCCTATGACAGGACAAGGGGAATGGATGGAAACTCCAGCACAGGAGTTTCCACCTCAACAGGAGGAGGAACTTCTTCCCTGGGAGGGTCCCAGAGCACTGCAACAGGCTGCCCAGAGAGGTTGTGGAGTCTCCTTCTCTGGAGCCTTTCCATCCCCATCTGGATGTGTTCCTGTGTGACCTGTGCTGGATTCTATGCCCCTGCTCTGGAAGGGGGGTTGGACTGGATGATCTTTGGAGGTCCCTTCCAACCCCTAACATCCTGTAATCCTATAAATTAAAGTGTTTTATGAAGCTCCTTCTGTTTCAGCTTCATAGCTGAAGTTTGAAATTTGACAGGAGTACAGAAAATAGTATTTGTGTATCTTACATGTTCACTCTGAGACTTCTTGGGCTCCCTTAATGTGATCCTGTGATTAAATAACAGTAGAGTTGATTTTTGACAGACTGGTAGCACTGGACACAAATGTGATGGTGGGTTTTTCCTTCAGATTTTAGTATCATGATAATACTTGTATTTGTTGCTTTGCTCCAGCATTGCAGTGCTTAGCTTATAGTTAAGTTGTTGGCAACCAAACAAGTTTCCTGTTAATGTATTAAAACCTAAAAGAAAACCAGATGTGATGATTCAATAACACTATAGAGTTGTTTTTTGTCAGACTTGTAGCACTGGACACAAGTGTGATGATGGCTTTTTCCTTCAGATTTCAGTGTCATGGCAGTACTTGGAGAATCTAGATTAAAATTGTTTGAAGTAGGAAGGTTACTGCTTAGCCTAAGACAACAGTCTGAAATTGCCTGATTTACTTCAATTGCAGTAAAACCAGCTTCAGCCGACTTTTATCCTTAAAGGTCACTGCAGTTTTTTGCACTTTTATCATGCTAATTTGTGTCTGTGGTTAAGTGAGCTGTTCTGTTTTGTGCTTAAGGGGAGGATGATTTACAAAACAATCCAATGGGATTTGCAACTAAATACTGATTTTTGATGAGTTTAAAACTTTCTCTATAAAAAGAGTCAAAGGTGGGTGTAAGAAGGACTTTTTTTTTTTTTTCCCCTCAGCTGCATGTGCCTAAAATTTGGTTTGTATTTGCCTAAGGAGAGCACAGGTTAGAAATTCAATGGCATCCTGGCCTGCATCAGGAACAGTGTGGCCAGCAGGAGCAGGGAAGTCATTCTGCCCTGTGCTCAGCACTGCTTAGGCCACACCTTGAGTCCTGTGTCCAGTTCTGGGCCCCTCAGTTTAGGAAAGATGTTGAGTTGCTGCAAGGTGTCCAGAGAAGGGCAACAAAGCTGGGGAGGGGTCTGGAGCACAGCCCTGTGAGGAGAGGCTGAGGGAGCTGGGGTTGCTTAGCCTGGAGAAGAGGAGGCTCAGGGCAGGCTTTATTACTCTCTACAGCTACCTGAAGGGAGGTTGTAGCCAGGTGGGGGTTGGTCTCTTCTCCCAGGCAACCAGCACCAGAACAAGAGGACACAGTCTCAAGCTGCACCAGGGCAGGTTTAGGGTGGATGATAGGAAGAAGTTCTTCCCAGCAAGAGAGATTGGCCCTTGGAATGTGCTGTCCAGGGAGGTGGTGAAGTCACTATCACTGGAGGTGTTCAGGAAGAGACTGGATGAGGTGCTTGGAGCCATGGTTTGGTTGATTAGATAGTGTTGGGTGGTAGGTTGGACTCGATGATCTCAGAGGTCTTTTCCAACCTGGTTAATTCTATTCTAATCACTTTTCCAAGGAGCTTTGCCCAACTACAGCATTCTCAAATATTAAAAAAAAAAACCCAACCCAGTAAAACCTGTGGATTAGAATCTGCCTTTACAAGCAATAAACATGAGTGATGACCTTTACAAACTATTTGTCACCCACAACATGTTTTTGTGAAACCTGATGCGTATCACAGCTTTGCACAACGGAGGAAATGGTATTTAGTGCTAGTAGTTGTCAGTGCACTTATTCCTATGCATGTTTGAAGAGGGAGAGTGTAGTTAGCTTGTTGGTGACAGGGAGCTGAGGGTTAACCACAGTTCAAGTAGCCACTTCACTGTAAAATTTAATCCTCCCCTTTTTTGTTTTGGCTAAACTGACTTTATGGTTGGGGGGATTTGTTGTCCAGAAACTCAGACTTCTATTCTAAAATACAATACACCAGGTTGGAAGAGACCTTCAAGATCATCGCATCCAACCCATCAACCAATCCAACCCACCCAACAACTAAACCATGGCACCAAGCACCCCATCAAGTCTTCTCCTGAACACCTCCAGTGAAGGTGACTCCACCACCTCCACGGGTAGCCGATTCCAATGGGCAATCACTCTCTCCGTGTAGAACTTCTTCCTAACATCCAGCCTAAACCTGCCCTGGCGCAGCCTGAGACTGTGTCCTCTTGTTCTGGTGCTGGATGCCTGGGAGAAGAGGCCAACCTCTGCCTGGCTACAACCTCCCTTCAGGTAGTTATAGAGAGCAATAAGGTCACCCTTCAGTCTCCTCTTCTCCAGGCTAAGCAACCCCAGCTCCCTCAGCCTTTCCTCATAGGGCTTGTGTTCCAAACCCCTCACCAGCTTTGTTGCCCTCTGGACACGCTTCAGCAAGACAACATCCTTCCTAAACTGAGGGGCCCAGAACTGGGCAGCAGTGTAAGGTGTCACCTTACTGTATGGCAGTGGGAGAAGTAGACTCCTTGCTGGAGGAGAATTACTACTCTTGAGTGCAAGATACAGGGAACTGCTGACACGTTGCGGCTCCGCACCAGGTTAGGTTTGACGTGCCGGAAGAGGAAGCAGTTGTGACTGCAAGCCACATCTGAAGTACTACAGACCATGTTTCTAAATACCAGCTAGTCTGAAATTCAGTTGCCAGGCCTGCCTACACCATTGTTGGTGGCTGTTTTTTTAATGGAGGAGTCCACCAGTTGTAGTTGGGTGCTGAAGCTGCTCATGCGCTGAGGATGTGCAAGCTCTGCTTGGTTTAGGAACTTGTCACGAGCGGGTGGTGAATCCATGTGAACTCTTGAGGCTAGGAAGTGGGAGCTGTTGCCCAAGAAAGTGAGGGGAGACTATTCAGATTCAAGAAGAGGGGGTCAATGTAGCAGTAACAAGGAGACTGTTTTTGAATGTTCAGCCATGAAAATGATCAGAGGGTTGGAGCACCTCTGCTACAAAGACAGGCTGAAGGAGCTGGGGGTGTTCAGCCTTGAAAAGAGGAGGCTCCAGGGAGACCTAACAGCAGCCTGAAGTGGGCTACAAAAAGGGATGGAGAGACTGTTTGCCAAGGCCTGCAGTGACAGGATGGGGGACAGTGGCTTCAAACTAGAGTAAAGCAGATTTAGATTGGATGTTAGGAACAAGTTCTTTACTATGAGGGTGGTTGCACCCTGGCACAGGTTGCCCAGGGAGGTGGTTGAGGCCCCATCCCTGGAGGTATTCAAGGTGAGGCTGGACAGTGCTGTGGGCAGCCTGCTCTAGTGGAGGCTGTCCCTGCTGACTGCAGAGGGGGTTGGACTAGTTGGTCTTTGGAGGTCCATTACCTTTACTTCTCAAATAACCTTTTTCCTTGCCATGCTGATGCCGTTCACGTTCATCATCTGTTCATGAACCCATCTGGTTCCTGCCAGATTACGGGTTTGCCTCAGTGGGACTGCTGAAGTGAATGAAAAATGTGTGAGGCCTTATCTTAGAAACACCTTGGGACAGACTATATTAAAAGCCAGGACAAGTAAAGGTCCTTTATGTCAGGGTCAGCATCTGGCACTTGAGATGCATATTAAGATTCTGCAGAGTATCCAGCAGGTCAGGCTGCAGAGAAAACCTTCCAAGTATGACCTGAGCTCGAGTGACATCTGTTGAGGCTGTTGTGCCTGACGTCCACATGTCAACTTTAACTGTTTCATAGCAAACCATCTTTGTCTGAGGCTTTGAATGGGGGTCGGGATTGATGCTGAAGCCCATGGGATTCATAACTCTGTAACACATCTGTGTGTTAACTTCTGAGGAGAGAGGATACTTAGAAAAGAACAGATTGGAACACTGACTTCAGGAGGAAAAGAAACCAAAGGCATAAAAGCAATATTTTTGCAAAGTAACTTCTCAGTATGTTCTTACATGGGTGGGTATGACAGTGCTCTTAATTAATGAATTTGCTTGATCTCCTGGTAATGAATTTTGCTCTTTAATGTGGCACCCCAAATTGATGGCTGAATAAATGTGATTGGCCATTGTCTAGACTACAAACAAACTAGCCTGTGTAGGGCAAGAAAATGAAAAACACATAAACCAGCTTTGCTTTTATTTCTCCTTTCATTGATGTTTGACTTGGGTGAGTTGTGTTGGAAAATACTTGAATCCCACTAATTTTTCTTCTCGCTTAGGAGTAGTTATAAAATAAGCTCAGAGTGGAGAATTTATTTTTTTAGAGTCTTAATTAAAAACCATATATATTATGCCATCAATATATGTAATGAACAGGGGAAAGTGTCAGCTTTTCTTTGTGGACATCGGTTGGCATATACTGTAAACAGATGAAATGAAATAGGTAGCTGTTCTTACCAGGAAAGGATGATGGCCTAACTAAAATTAAATACTAACCCCCACCCCCTTTTTACTCTGTGACTAAAGTAAGTACTGCTTATATTACAAAGCAAGTGACAATAATCCAACTCTAAATGTGATTTGTTTGATTAAAAATGCTGGAAACTCAGAATCTTGAATCCTGAACCCTCTGGTTAACCTCTGTCCTTTTAGCAATACTTATCTGACTTTCTTTTGTCAGGTTTATGGCTACTAATGACTTGATGACAGAACTACAGAAAGACTCTATCAAGCTGGATGATGACAGTGAAAGAAAGGTGGTGAAGATGATCTTGAAATTACTGGAAGACAAAAATGGTGAGGTGCAAAACTTAGCTGTGAAATGGTAGGTATCCTTTTTATATGGTGTAAAGAATTGTTTCATGACTGAACAACATAGAGCACTTTGAAGGAACAGTTGCTGTGCAAAGTAATGATTGCATTGATGTCCACAGAGGAACCCTCATGTATATCATAGTATCAGTCAGGGTTGGAAGGGACCACAAGGATCATCTAGTTCCAACCCCCTGCCATGGGCCGGGACACCCTACACTAGATCAGGCTGGCCAGAGCCTCATCCAGCCTGGTCTTAAACACCTCCAGGGATGGGGCCTCAACCACCTCCCTGGATAACCCATTCCAGGCCTTCACCACTCTCATGGTGAAGAACTTCTTCCTCACATCCAGCCTGAATCTCCCTACCTTCAGGTTCATTCCATTCCCCCTAGTCCTATCACTACCTGAGATCCTGAGAAGTCCCTCCCCAGCCTTCTTGTAGCCCCCTTCAGATACTGGAAGGCCACAATGAGGTCACCTCGGAGCCTTCTCTTCTCCAGACTGAACAGCCCCAACTCCTTCAGTCTGTCCTTATAGAAGAGGTTACCTGCCTGTCTTTTGCTGATACTACAGGTTAACATTTGGGGTTTCAGGTGAGAAATAGCATCTGCAGTCCTGGCCGAAGGTATATGGATTAAATTCTTCTGGGATAGTGCTTGAGTGCTCAATATAATTTAAAAGAGCATAATTCCCTGGTGGTTGCCACATTTATGGTTCACTGTGAGAGGGTAGGTGATGTGTAGGGGAAGTATTACAGTATTGGAGTAGTTTACAAGCAGAGATGAAAATATGAGATGTAAATATGTGGCCTTGGTTATCAAACATGGAACTTACCTCTCAACTAGCATTCAGAGTACTGTTGTTAATGGTTTTACATGCTTCAGAGGAACTGTAAATGTTTTATGGGGTCAAGTGCAGTTACTTGCATTTCAGACATCTGTTGCTTCAGTAGTATCTATTCCTGACTTTATTTAACTTCACATGTGGCTTTTCCAGAGCACCCTTTGAAGAGGTGCTATGTTTATTATGACTTTCTTTTTGTTCTTGACCCTTCTGACTTTTTGTGCCTCTAAGAGGAGTCTCTCTGTTAAAAAGCTTCTAGTGTTCCTGAGAATGTTTCTTGTTCATGAGCTTAGGTTTTTGTTTAATGTTCCATCTATGCTACCTATATTCCATGAGGAATGGACTGAAGTAAACTTGCTACCTAAGAGCTTGGGACAACTTGGAAGAGAAGCTTCTCAGAGAGATTAGCTGAGTTAGTAGGTTTCAGCTTGTTATTCTTTACAGTTTACCCTATCTGACTAGCAAAGCAGAAAATTATAGCCTGTGCATACATCTGCTTGTGTACTTAGCAGTGCTGCTTCAACTTCTGAAGTATTTTAAGTGATGGTCACCAGAAAGCTTGCACAGAGAAAGAAACTTTAGCTTGAAACTCACTGTTCCTACTGAAGTTTAGTATTGGCAGTATAGTAATTGTCACGACTTTTCCACTGCTCTCACCAGGCTTGCAGTGTTAAAAATGCTTTTATTAACAACACAAAATGCTAAGTTTCTTTTTGATTCACACTTCTGAAATGTCTCAGTTCCTTTTGGAACAGCTCAAGTTCTGTGGCTTTGAAGCAGATTGCTTGTACTCAGTTGGAGGAGTAGGTCATGAAACTTTGCTGAGGCTTAGAATTGTCTTTGTGTGAAACACTTTCAGTTCACACTCTGTGTGAAGCACTCTCTGGAAAAGTTATGTTGCAGTGTACATACAGCATTGATCTTTCATGTACACACCAAAGCTGGTTTTAAGTTTATATTAGTGCACAGCCCCAGGTTATATGAAAATCTTCTAATGGCAGTGCTAGGATTTTGCATCTGAAGTACTACTTTTACGACATAAAGAGAAATTGCAAAGGGGAGAGAATGCTGTGTGCATGTGTACATGTCCTGTTCTTTTCCTTATTAGCCATTCTTTGTTTAAAGGTTCCTTTGGCATACTGATGAAATACTACTTGACTCAATAAAAATAAGAGGATTTATTCAAGGTTGGGACTCTGACAAATCCAAATATTGCTGAAGAACAGTGCTAGATTGACTGTAAATGGGACAAGAAACACAGTGAAAAAGTTTTCAGGTAGATTGTGAACATTCATCCTGAATGTACTCATTCCTGAATGTATCAGGGGGTGGTTTTGGCATCACAGCCACTTCCACTTGCAGATAGGCTTTGAAGGCCAAAAAAAGCCACACTGAAGGACTCTTCTCTTTTTAAGGCAGCTTATGCTCATGGTATTGCTCCATGCCAATTTTAAGCCAGTCTAAGCTAATGCTGCTGCTCTATTCTTGCCCACCTTGTCTCTTTTCTTGCTGCTTATCTGATTTTGTTGTAGACTGGTTTGGGGACTTAAATCTTGTTCTAGCTTCGTGCTCTCCTCCTGCAATCAGGCAAGCATTTGTAGAAACAGCATTGGGGATGAAGGATGGGGAGGTTGAACACTATCAAGCTGTAGTTTTTCTGAGACAGTTCAAGCTGTGATTTAAAGTCTTCCATCTACTACATCACTGAGTGTAAGCCCCATTCAATGGAAGGTTAATTTCAGACAGCATATGTTTCTTGGCTTTTTGTGGGTTTAAAATATTTTGTGCTGGCATTCTTTACTTGTGTGTTTCTGTTACAGATTTGCTAGGATGTTTCTTTGAGGGAAGCATAATCTGTGTCTAAATATTTAGCAGTGGGTTTGGACTAGACCTCCAGAGGTGACTGCCAGCCCTTACCACTCTGTGATTCTGTGATCTTGATTAATTTAAATACTCTGGTGAACTTAGAGGCTTTACAAGAGGAACTTTCATTAGACTGTTCCTTGAAGATCATTTAAGTATATATTCCCTTTCTAAGAATAAGGATTTCAGGCAAGCTTGTGTACCTTTGAATCTGTATTTGAGAGACACTTTTCTGTGAGAAAGGAAGGAAAGATTTACAGTTTGTTTGGGAAGCTTCCTGTTCAGGTAGAACGGTGTGGGCCCATGACAGCCTCATGAGGTTCAACAAGACCAAGGGCAAGGTCCTGCAGCTGGGTTGGGGCAATCCCAAGCACTGATACAGGCTGGGCAGGGACTGGCTTGAGAGCAGCCCTGAACAAAAGGACTTGGGAGTGCTGGGGGATGAGAAGCTCAACATGAGCCAGCAGTAAGCACTTGCAGCCCAGAAAGCCAAGCAGAGCCTGGGCTGCAGCAAGAGAAGCAGAGCCAGCAGGGCCAGGGAGGTGATTCTCCCCCTCTACTTCACTCTGCTGAGACCCCACCTGGAGCACTGTGTCCAGTTCTGGAGCCTCTATTCCAGGAAGGATCTGGAGGTGCTGGAAGGTGTCCAGAGAAGGACCATGAGGATGATCAGAGGGCTGGAGCTGCTCTGCTATGAGGACAGAGTGAGGGAGTTGGGGTTGTTCAGTCTGGAGAAGAGAAGGCTCTGAGGAGACCTTCTTGTGGCCTTCCAGTATCTGAAGGGGGCAACAAGAAAGCTGGGGAGGGACTTGTTAGGGTGTCAGGGGGTGATAGGACTAGGGGGAATGGGAAAAAAACTAGAAATGGGTAGATTCAGATTGGCTGTTAGGAAGAAGTTCTTTCCCCTGAGGCTGGTGAGACACTGGAATGAGGCACTTAGTGCCATGGGCTAGTTGATTAGTTAGGGTTGGGTAATCAGTTGGACTTGATGATCTTGGAGGTCTCTTCCAACCTGGTTGATTCTGTGTAGCTTCTCTGCCTTTACGAGTGTGACTTCTCTGGGCAGCAGGTCAATATAGGAAACCCTGCCTTATGCTGTGAGCTTGAGTCATTAGTATGAGCAGGATGATGCACATACTGGTGGTTGTGTGGCTGATCCAGTTCAGCAGCTTTAGAGGGTTTTGGATGCTGTGGAAATAGTCTTGCTGCACGTCATGCTGGCCTGGGGATTTGAATCATCACTTTTTTTCTTCTCCCCATTTATAGGTTTTAACTCTTCCTTGTAATCAAATGTGCTCATTTGGTAGCCATTAAAATATGGTAGTTTTAGAGTATAACTGATGATGGGCAGACTGAGGGAATTGGGGCTGTTCAGTCTGGAGAGGAGAAGGCCCTGAGGAGGCCTAATTGTGGCCTTCCAGTATCTGAAGGGGCCTACAGGACAGCTGGGGAGGGACTTGTTAGGGTGTCAGGGAGTGATAGGACTGGGGGAATGGATCCAAGCTAGTGGAGGGGAGATTCAGATTGGATGTTAGGAAGAAGCTCTTCCCCAAGAGGGTGGTGAGAGACTGGCACAGGTTGCCCAGGGAGGTGGTGGAAGCCTCATCCCTGGAGGTTTTTGCAGCCAGGCTGGATGTGGCTGTGAGCAACCTGCTGTAGTGTGAGGTGTCCCTGCCCATAGCAGGGGGGTTGGAACCAGATGATCCTTGAGGTCTATTCCAACTCTAACAAATCTGTGATTCTATGAGTTGGTGTCCCTCTTCCTAATAGGGAGCTACACTATCTTTGTTTTCTAATGTATGCAACCTAAAGGAGATGTTGTGTTACAGTCAGCGTTTACAGGCAGCTGAATGACAGGACAAAAAGTGTTGGCTAGTGAAAGGACACATCAAAGATGAAAGAACACTTCAAACACCTGAAACTGCTTTCAAGGGTCTAAAGTGTGCTTAAGTGCAAAAGCTTTGTATTCAGAACTGATTATATGGAATAAGGTTATAGTTCCTTTTCAGCTTCTGATAAGCTTAGTTTGTAATCTGAGGCTAACAGTAAGGTCTGCAATTGATATTTACTGATTTTTAAGGGCCAGAAAAGCTTGAGGCTATCTTATTGTAAGATTGACTTCACAATTCATATGTCAGCTTTATTGGATTAGTAGGCTGAATAGATAGGGCTGAAGACACCAATTCAAGTAAAATCTGATTTAGCACTTTCTAGAAACTGTAATTTCAAGCAACTGTGTGAATGACTTCCTCATTTCAGTGGCTTGGTCATCTCTAGAACATCAGCAGAAAAGGGGTTCCTGTACTTAACTGAGGAGGATTTAACTGATCAGTCTTTGCTGTGATTATTTTAGTTACAGTTGAAAAATAAAACCTGTTTACATCAGAAGAATGTAGCAGGTGTTTGATAGTTCAGGTTTTAGTGAAAAAGTGCTTGTCATTATTTGAGAGGTTTTCACATATGGAACAACTGTTTTAGTGAAGGTCTGCTTCTGGTCACAGTTGATGTATGAAAGGGTGGTGTCATAGAATCATAGAATTGTCAGGGTTAGAAGGGAACTCAAGGATCAGCCAGTTCCACCTCCCCTGCCACAGGCAGGGACACCTCACACTACAGCAGGTTGCTCACAGCCACATCCAGCCTGGCTGCAAACACCTCCAGGGATGAGGCTTCCACCCCCTCCCTGGGCAACCTGTGCCAGTGTCTCACCAGCCTCATGGGAAAGAACTTCTTCCTAACATCCAATCTGAATCTACCCATTTCTAGTTTTTTTTTTCCCATTCCCCCTAGTCCTATCACCCCCTGACACCCTCAAAAGTCCCTCCCCAGCTTTCTTGTAGCCCCCTTCAGATACTGGAAGGCCACAATTAGGAATCCTCGGAGCCTTTTCTTCCCTAAGCTGAACAACTCCAACTCCCTCAGTCTGTCCTCACAGCAGAGCAGCTCCAGCCCTCTGATCATCTTCGTGGCCCTCTCTGGACAGTTTCCAGCACCTCCAGATCCTTCCTGGAATAGAGGCTTCAGAACTGGACACAGTGCTCCAGGTGGGGTCTCACCAGAGTGGAGCAGAGGGGGAGAATCCCCTCCCTGGCCCTGCTGGCTCTGCTTCTCTTGCTGCAGCCCAGGCTCTGGTTGGCTTTCTGGGCTGCAAGTTCATGCTGAATGATGAAACACTGTCAAGGGAAAGCTTGTCGGAAGAGTGAAACTGAGTTGTGGAGGAAGCTGTGAGGTTTTCTGGGCAGCAGGACAAAAGGTTTCGACTTCTAGGAATGCAGTCAGGGGTGGCTTGAGTCTGGGAGACAATTAGCTAATTGTTGGTAATAACTGTGTATTGGCAGATCCTCGTGTACAGATTTATCAGGAGTTTGCCTGTCTGGTCTTTACCAGTATTAGTGTCCAGAAGTTGTTTTAATAGGATTGCAGTATTAATTTAATAAGATTAGATTGTGGCTATTGTCCTGTAAACTCCAGGAGCTCTTGGTATCTGTGGAGGTGGTTTGATGGAATCTAAAAATTCCAGTAGAGTGCCTTTTTCCCAGATGAAAGGGCAGTGTCAGGGTAGGGCCCAAGGTTTGTCTGCCTTTACAAACCTTGTTCTGTCAGGGCTGTTCATTTCTGCAAGCAGTAGGTGTATCTGCTGTGGCAGGTGAAAAACCATTCCATTATGTCTTTGCTTCTGTGCACTTAAAGGGCTTCTTTTTAAGCCTTTCACCAGAGACCAGTCAGTATCTCACTTAACAGTTCTCTTGGCATTATCTGGGTACTGCAACCCACCACAGTCTTCTAGAAATGTTGCACCACAGGTGGGTTTTGTAGATTTAAAAATATATATTTATATATCTCTGTAAACTACTCTGCAGAGAGAGGAAATGGCAGTTTGCCTGAATTTGTGGCACTGGGCTGTTACTGTTGCATTCTAAACATAAATCTCATTTGCTCGTGTCCTCCTGTTTGCACATCTTCCTTGCTGCCTTTTACTTCTGTTGGGCATTTCTTAATGACATCCATGGTGTCTGATCTGTAATGCTGGACCCTCTCCTGCTAAGCCACAGGAACATGCATGGTGTCTGATCTGTAATGCTGGACCCTCTCCTGCTAAGCCACAGGAACATGCATGGTGTCTGATCTGTAATGCTGGACCCTCTCCTGCTAAGCCACAGGAACATGCATGGTGTCTGATCTGTAATGCTGGACCCTCTCTTGCTAAGCCACAGGAACATGCATGGTGTCTGATCTGTAATGCTGGACCCTCTCTTGCTAAGCCACAGGAACATGCATGGTGTCTGATCTGTAATGCTGGACCCTCTCTTGTTAAGCCACGGGAACATGCATGGTGTCTGATCTGTAATGCTGGACCCTCTCCTGCTAAGCCACGGGAACATGCATGGTGTCTGATCTGTAATGCTGGACCCTCTCTTGCTAAGCCACGGGAACATGCATGGTGTCTGATCTGTAATGCTGGACCCTCTCTTGTTAAGCCACAGGAACATGCATGGTGTCTGATCTGTAATGCTGGACCCTCTCTTGTTAAGCCACAGGAACATGCATGGTGTCTGATCTGTAATGCTGGACCCTCTCTTGTTAAGCCACGGGAACATGCATGGTGTCTGATCTGTAATGCTGGACCCTCTCCTGCTAAGCCACGGAACATGCATGGTGTCTGATCTGTAATGCTGGACCCTCTCTTGTTAAGCCACGGGAACATGCATGGTGTCTGATCTGTAATGCTGGACCCTCTCTTGTTAAGCCACGGGAACATGCATGGTGTCTGATCTGTAATGCTGGACCCTCTCTTGCTAAGCCACAGGAACATGCATGGTGTCTGATCTGTAATGCTGGACCCTCTCTTGTTAAGCCACAGGAACATGCATGGTGTCTGATCTGTAATGCTGGACCCTCTCTTGTTAAGCCACGGGAACATGCATGGTGTCTGATCTGTAATGCTGGACCCTCTCTTGCTGGACCCTCTCTTGTTAAGCCACGGGAACATGCATGGTGTCTGATCTGTAATGCTGGATGGTGTCTGATCCTCTCTTGTTAAGCCACGGGAACATGCATGGTGTCTGATCTGTAATGCTGGACCCTCTCTTGTTAAGCCACGGGAACATGCATGGTGTCTGATCTGTAATGCTGGACCCTCTCTTGTTAAGCCACGGGAACATGCATGGTGTCTGATCTGTAATGCTGGACCCTCTCTTGTTAAGCCACGGGAATGCATGTCTGATGGTGTCTGATCTGTAATGCTGGACCCTCTCTTGTTAATGCTGGCCACAGGAACATGCATGGTGTCTGATCTGTAATGCTGGACCCTCCCTGTTAAGCCACTCATGGTGTCTGATCTGTAATGCTGGCCTTGTTAACAGGAACATGCATGGTGTCTGATCTGTAATGCTGGACCCTCTCTTGTTAAGCCACAGGAACATGCATGGTGTCTGATCTGTAATGCTGGACCCTCTCTTGTTAAGCCACAGGAACATGCATGGTGTCTGATCTGTAATGCTGGACCCTCTCTTGTTAAGCCACAGGAACATGCATGGTGTCTGATCTGTAATGCTGGACCCTCTCTTGCTAAGCCACGGGAACATGCATGGTGTCTGATCTGTAATGCTGGACCCTCTCTTGCTAAGCCACGGGAACATGCATGGTGTCTGATCTGTAATGCTGGACCCTCTCTTGTTAAGCCACGGGAACATGCATGGTGTCTGATCTGTAATGCTTGGCTCTGTCAGTTGCACTGGGAAACACGGCCTCTTAGCTCAGCACTTGAAACCTCTCAGCACAAATCTAGTGGAACCTTGGAACTGGCTCAAACTCTTAATCAGATTGTCCGTAGCAGATCCCTGTCCCTCTTGAGCAGGAGAGCCCAGAACTAGATGCAGTATTCCAGGACGGGCCTCACCACGGCAGAGTAGAGGGGGAGGAGAACTCCCTGGATCTGCTGGACACACTGCTCTTAATGCACCCCAGGGTCCCATTGGCTTATATGTGGACAAGAAGGCCAATGGCATCCTGGCCTGTATCAGGAACAATGTGGCCAGCAGGAGCAGGGAGGTCATTGTGCCCTGTGCTCAGCACTGGTTAGGCCACACCTTGAGTCCTGTGTCCAGTTCTGGGCCCCTCAGTTTAGGAAATATGTTTAGATGCTGGAAGGTGTCCAGAGAAGGGCAACAAAGCTGGGGAGGGGTCTGGAGCACAGCCCTGTGAGGAGAGGCTGAGGGAGCTGGGGTTGTTTAGCCTGGAGAAGAGGAGGCTCAGGGAGACCTTATTGCTGTCTACCACTACCTGAAGGGTGGTTGTAACTGGGTGGGGGTTGGTCTCTTCTCCCAGGCAGCCAGCACCAGAACAAGAGGACACAGTCTCAAGCTGCGCCAGGGAGGTTTAGGCTGGAGGTGAGGAGAAAGTTCTTCCCAGAAACATTGGCCACTGGAATGGGCTGCCCAGGGAGGTGGTGGAATCTCTGTCCCTGGAGGTGTTCAAAAAGGAATTGGTTGTGGCACTTGGAGCCATGGTTTAGTTAGTTATGAGGTGCTGGGTGATAGGTTGTTCTTGATGGTCTCTGAGGTCTTTTCCAACCATACTGATTCTATGATTGCAAAACAGTGACATAAAAGGAGAGGTTTTTAAGGTTTGCAGCTTTAATACTTTCTTCTCTCCCTACAGCCTTGGTCCTTTGGTGAGTAAAGTGAAGGAGTACCAAGTGGAGACCATTGTAGATACCCTCTGTACAAACATGCTTTCAGACAAGGAACAGCTACGTGACATTTCAAGCATTGGCCTTAAAACTGTGATTGGAGAACTCCCCAGCTTCCAGTGGTAAGGCATTTTGTACTCAAGAGCATTTAATTTTACCATTCCCTTGGCAATTAAAAGAAATGCAAATACTAGGTCCTTTAGGGGAAATTAGTTCCAGTGTTAAATGAGCTGAATTCTTTGTCAGAGGAACAGGCGTGTAGCACAGATAATTGTTTGTAGTTGCTGCCTCTCTGACTGAATTTCCAGTCAGAAGTTTGTTTGCTTGTTTGTTTTTACTGAAGAATTGCATTCATGTGAAAACCTAACTTGCAATACATGAGCTTTGGTATAGCAAATTGAGTGCAAAAGCTCCTATTGTACTAATTGCCTGGTGGAACATTCCTAGGCTGTAGGAAGTGCTAACTCTCACCTTGCTTTTGATTGGTAGTATGCTTTTAGGGTTGATTATGACTTGGGCATTTCTCTTGCATGATCTGATTTCTTGTCTCAGTTTCTGCTAAGTGTTGTGGAAGGCAGCTTGTGTTTCTAACCATAGCCTGCTAAAGCACTGAAATTCTTACCTGCCCTTTGAAATGAAGGGCCACGAGGATGATCAGAGGGCTGGAGCACCTCTCCTATGAGGACAGACTGAAGGAGTTGGGGCTGTTCAGTCTGGAGAAGAGAAGGCTCCGAGGTGACCTCATTGTGGCCTTCCAGTATCTGAAGGGACTACAGGAAGGCTGGGGAGGGACTTCTCAGGTAGTGATAGGACTAGGGGGAACAGAATGAAGCTGGAAATAGGGAGATTCAGGCTAGATGTGAGGAAGAGGTTCTTCACCATGAGAGTGGTGAAGCCCTGGAATGGGTTATCCAGGGAGGTGGTTGAGGCCCCATCCCTGGAGGTGTTTAAGCCCAGGCTGGACGGAGGCTCCGGCCAGGCTGATCTAGTGTGGGGTGTCCCTGCCCATGGCAGGGGTTGGAACTAGATGATCCTTGTGGTCCCTTCCAACCCTGACTGATTCTATGATTCTATGATTTTTGATTCCTGCAAAAGAGAGAAGAATGATGAAGACTTCACAGTTTAATGACAGTACTCCTCTTTTCTTTTTGGATTCCAGTGCTTTCAGACAAAATTCCAGAGAAGGGCAATGAAGCTGGGGAGGGGTCTGGAGCACAGCCCTGTGAGGAGAGGCTGAGGGAGCTGGGGTTGCTTAGCCTGGAGAAGAGGAAGCTGAGGGGAGACCTTGTTGGTCTCTCCAACTCCCTGAAGGGAGGTTGTAGCCAGGTGGGGGTTGGTCTCTTCTGCCAGGCAAGCAGCACCAGAACAAGAGGACATAGTCTCAAGCTGTGCCAGGGAGGTTCAGGCTGGAGGTGAGGAAGAAATTCTTCCCAGCAAGAGAGATTGGCCACTGGAATGTGCTGCCCAGGGAGGTGGTGGAGTCACCATCCCTGGAGGTGTTTAAGAAGAGCCTGGATAGGGAGCTTGGTGCCATGGTTTAGCTGATTAGATGGTGGTGGGTGATAGGGTGGACTCGGTGATCTCAAAGGTCTTTTCCAACCTGGTTAATTCTATTCCATTCTAATATATATAAGATATTGTACTGTATGAATGAGAACAGAACAGTGATTAAAAGTCTTTGGAAATGCAGTTAAAAATGAAATTAAGAGAAAGCAGCTGAGATTTTAGCATCCTTTATTGCAAGCTTACTGCAAATGTAGTTCTTGCTTTTCTCTAGCAGTGCTGAGATGTGTAAGCTCTTATTCTGTTGTTTGCCTAAACAAAACAAAAGGAGGTTCTGGGGTGGAGGTAAAGCTCAAACAAATGTAGCAAAATATTTCAGTGTAATTAGTATTCCTAATACAAAAAGAATGTAGCTGTTACTGCTTCATCTCAAACCAACCATTGTTGTCACTCTGTTTTTTTTCCTTAGCCTCTGTGGTAATACATCTGTCTAATTGTGTTTAGTTTTAGCCAAAGAGTTAAGAGTAAGCCATGAAAATGGATAAATAAGATTTAATACAGGTTGGAATGTCATTAATTTCACTTCATGCAATTGAAGATGAGAACTGTCCATTGAGTGTTGCCATGACATTTAGGAAGAAGTTGTTCCCCATGAGGGTGGTGAGAGACTGGCACAGGTTGCCCAGGGAGGTGGTGGAAGCCTCATCCCTGGAGGTTTTGCAGCCAGGCTGGATGTGGCTGTGAGCAACCTGCTGTAGTGTGAGGTGTCCCTGCAAGTGACAGGGGGTTTGGAACTGGATGATCCTTGAGGTCCCTTCCAACCCTGACAATTCTATGTTTCTAATAACACCAAAAAATGTTAGACAGTGGAGGAAAGGGAAACTATGGAGTTATGGTAAAGCTGTTTTTACTTAAGGTACTTGGGGTATACTTTTTGTTTATTTGTTTTCTCCTTTCTCAAACATTTCAGGAGCATTTCAGGTGTTTAAGTGGCTTCTGCAAAATCTTTTCTTTTTTTTTTTCCCCATTCTCCAGCTGTTCTGTACAATGTTCTGGTTCTTGCTACCCCTGTGCTTTGCCTTATCTTTTAGTTTATTCCTTTATTTTTCCCTGTAGTGATTTCATTTAGAATCAGAGAATTGTCAGGGTTGGAAGGGACCTCAAGGATCAGCCAGTTCCAATCCCCCTGCCATGGGCAGGGACTCCTCACACTACAGCAGGCTGCCCAGAGCCACATCCAGCCTGGCCTGAAAAACCTCCAGGGATGAGGCTTCCACCACCTCCCTGGGCAACCTGTGCCAGTCACTCACCACCCCCGTGGGGGAAGAACTTCTTCCTAACATCCAACCTGAATCTCCCCTCCTCTAGCTTGGATCCATTCCCCCCAGTCCTATCACTCCCTGACACCCTAAAAGTCCCTCCCCAGCTTTCTTGTCACACTCTTCAGATACTGCAAGGCCACAATTAGGTCTCCTTGGAGCCTTCTCTTCTCCAGACTGAACAACCCCAACTCCCTCAGTCTGTCCTCACAGGAGAGGTGCTCCAGCCCTCTAATCATCCCCTTGACTTATCTTGGCCTTTGCTTTTTGGTGCTTGCCCTGCCAAAAGCAGTGTCCTGTCTCTGTGTGCCTTATGGGACAATTAGGAAGCCCTCCTGAGTGTGTTTCTACATAGCTAGTCTTCCAGCTTCAGCACAAAACTCATGTTACATTAGCAAACCAAACTGGCTCTTCAAGCTTGCTTTGCCGAGTGGGAAAAGCCAGTGAGCTCAGGTTGCTTTCCATGATCACAGACAGCAAAATCTCTCTGATGTAAAAACTGGATTTTTTGTAAAGTTTAGTTATGAAAATGCTGAGGTTCTCTTGTCTTTGCAGGCTCTGCATTAGCAGCTAATGTCTGCAAAAAGATCACAGGGCGTCTCACTAGTGCTATAGCCAAGCAGGAGGATGTGTCTGTTCAACTGGAGGCACTGGATATCATGGCTGATATGTTGAGCAGGTAAACCTCCCTCCTCCAACGTGCTGCTGAATGCAGGTTTAATACTGACCATGTCAGATTGAAACTACTTTTAAGTTGTGTGAAATAATATGGCAAGGTCTGAAGTATAGGTAAAACTTCAGTTGAAAGAGGAAAAAGTGAATGTATTGAAGAGAAGTTGTTTGATACATCAATTACTTCATTATGTACTCCTCTGAGAACTGTGATTTGAAGCTTACTTTAATGTTTGTGGCTTTGAGGGTATACCTTAGACTAACTTCTTGTTTTCAAAAGTTCCAAAAGCTTAAATTTAACAGACTTAATTGGGATGTTTCTGGTGTTTTGAGAGTATTGAAAGAAATTGTTGTACAGTTGTATGAACAAAGTTACCTAGATGCAATTGGTTTGAGTTTGTGTTTTGTCTGTTTTAAGGCAAGGAGGACTGCTTGTTAACTTCCACCCTTCAATTCTGACCTGTCTGCTCCCCCAGCTGACTAGCCCCAGACTTGCTGTGAGGAAAAGAACCATCATTGCTCTTGGTCACCTGGTTATGAGTTGTGGCAATATGGTTTTTGTTGACCTCATTGAACATCTGTTGACAGAGCTGTCTAAAAATGATTCCATGTCAACAACTAGGACCTATATACAGTGTATTGCTGCTATCAGTAGGCAAGCAGGTCATAGAATAGGTAAGAAAAACATATCACTTCTCTGGAACTTTAAAAGTTTTGTGGTGGTATTTTTTGTTTAGATGAGATTAATTACATTACTAATTTTTTTTTTCCTCTTCCCAGGTGAATATCTGGAGAAAATAATTCCTCTGGTGGTAAAGTTTTGCAATGTAGATGATGATGAGCTCCGAGAGTATTGCATTCAAGCCTTTGAATCCTTTGTTAGGAGGTAAGTTCTTCCTGAGCTACCTGTTCCAGGTTTTTCTTAAGATCTAACAGTGCGCCATTTGGTTGCAAGCTGTACCAAGTCATTTTGCATGCTTTGAGCTTGAACTGTTCCTGTAAATCTGCTTTGCAACTTAACTGTTTGGCAGTGTGTTTTGTCTGAGCTTCAGAGACTCTGCTGTGCCATTGTTAGGTAGACAGGTGGGAGGGGGAAAGCATCCTATTGCATTTTTTCATCCAGTAGTGAGGGGAAAGAAATGGATGTCCAAACGCATCTGGAGCTCCTCTTACAGGAGGGATCTGGAGGTGCTGGAAGGTGTCCAGGGAAGGGCCACAAGGATGATCAGAGGGCTGGAGCTGCTCTGCTCTGAGGACAGACTGAGGGAGTTGGGGCTGTTCAGTCTGGAGAAGAGAAGGCTCCGAGGAGACCTTCTTGTGGCCTTCCAGTATCTGAAGGGGGCTACAAGAAAGCTGGGGAGGGACTTTTGAGGGTGTCAGGGAGTGATAGGACTGGGGGGATGGAAAAAAACTAGAAGTAGGTAGATTCAGACTGGATATTAGGAAGAAGTTTTTCCCCATGAGGGTGGTGAGAGACTGGCACAGGTTGCCCAGGGAGGTGGAAATAGAAGCCTCATCCCTGGAGGTTTTTAAGATCAGACTGGATGTGGCTCTGGGCAGGCTGCTCTATTGTGAGGTGTCCCTGCCCAAGGCAGGGGTGTTGGAACTGGCTGATCCTTGAGGTCCCTTCCAACCCTGACAATTCTGTGATTCTATAGCTGGGGCCTCTGCATTCTTTCAGTCCAGCAGATCCAGTTGCATAGTAGCATTGCCCTTCCTGACCTCCTTCTCTGAATTTCAGTAGTTCACATGGATGCATTGATGGTGTCTGGTTTGGTTTAGTGTCTCAAAAGCACAGCCTGTGGCATGATGTCTTTTAGACATATTTTAATTTTTCAGAGGGATTTGACACTGATTTTCATTCTTGTATTTCCACAGATGTCCTAAAGAAGTTTATCCTCATGTGTCTACTATTATAAACATCTGTCTTAAATATCTTACCTATGATCCTAATTACAATTATGATGATGAAGATGAGGATGAAAATGCTATGGATGCTGATGGTGGTGATGATGATGACCAAGGTATTACTCTCTTTTTGATCTGAGGGAGAAGAAATATTTGTAAGCCTGTAGTCAGCCTGAGAAGATCTGTATTTGTTCTGGGCCCCTCAGTTTAGGAAGGATGTTGTTTCTGGAAGGTGTCCAGAGAAGGGCAACAAAGCTGGGGAGGGGTCTGGAGCACAGCCCTGTGAGGAGAGGCTGAGGGAGCTGGGGTTGCTTAGCCTGGAGAAGAGGAGGCTCAGGGGAGACCACCTTGCTCTCTCCAACTCCCTGAAGGGAGGTTGTAGCCAGGTGGGGGTTGGTGTCTTCTCCCAGGCAAGCAGCACCAGAACAAGAGGACACAGTCTCAAGTTGTGCCAGGGGAGGTTTAGGCTGGAGGTGAGGAAGAAAGTTCTTTCCAGCAAGAGAGATTGGCCATTGGAATGTGCTGCCCAGGGAGGTGGTGGAGCTGTTTAGGTGCCATGGTTTAGTTGATTAGATGGTGTTGGGTGATAGGTTGGACTGGATGATCTCAAAGGTCTTTTCCAACCTGGTCTGGTCTGGTCTGGTCTGGTCTATTCTATTCTATTCTATTCTATTCTATTCTATTCTATTCTGGGGGAGGTGTACAGCTCTCAAATGCCAACATTTGAATGAGTTGTGGACTTTTGTACTCATTTTTGGTACTGGTTTTAAACATGCCTGATGAACTCAATTCTTGTAATAAAAGCATAGGATGTTGGAAGTATTTATCTACAGTAACAAGAGTGAACATAAAATACAAGACAAATACTTTAGAGTACTTGAGAGGTGAAAAAAGGCTGATACAGCTAGGATGTATCATCATAGGATGATACAGCTAAAGTGAGAAGAACATCAGTTATTGAATTGACAAAAATGTATTCAGCATGGGAAAAGCTTCTCAGTAATTTCCACTCTATTACCTCATACATAAAATCAGAGTGGCTTGGAAATTGCAAACTACTCAGTATTTTTCTGCAGGATAAGAGAGAAGTTTAGACTGAGAGGCACAAGGTATTTATTGTTAATTGTGGTGGAAATACTTTGCCACATGTAAGCACTAGAAAAACTCACACATGCAAGTGAACTGAACCCAGAGCAGAACATTCTCATTGCTTTAAGGAGTGAGTTGCATAGTTGCTGCTCCAGCACATAGCAAGTCAGTTTGTGATGTTTGTGCATGTATTTTGTTGTTGTCCTTTTCAGGGGCAGGGTGGGGTTTGATGTACTCCTGTTAAAAAAAAAAAAAAAACCCAAGCAGATTAATTTGATGAATCTTAGTTGGCTAGAAGTTGTATTTGCATTGACTTTTTATGCCACTAATAAAGAGGAATATGCTTTAAGTAAGTAGCTCAGCTGTAGATGTGATGAGAAATGTGGCTCTGAGCAACCTGATCCAGTGTGAGGTGTCCCTGCCCAAGGCAGGGGGGATGGAACTAGATGATCCTTGAGGTCCTTTCAAACCCTAACAATTGTATGATTTTTAAGAAATACCATGTCCTGTGTGCATTTTACATACACCTGTAACACCAGCATGAACAAATTGGCAGGGAAAATAACTAGCCTAATAATTTAGGCAGTTTAGAATGCATTTTATCTATGTTTTATAGAATAGAATAGAATTAACCAGGTTGGAAAAGTCCTTTGAGATCATCAAGTTCAACCTATCACCCAACACCATCTGAAGAAGTTCTTCACCATAAGGGTGGTAAGACACTGGAACAGGTTACCCAGGGGGTTGCTCAGTTTGGAAAAGAGAAGTCTCTGAGGAGACCTAATTGTAGCCTTCCAGTATCTGGAGAGGGCTACAAGAAAGCTGGGGAGGGACTTCTGAGGGTGTCAGGGAGTGATAGGACTGGGGGGAATGGAACAAAACTAGAAATGGGTAGATTCTGATTGGATGTTAGGAAGAAGTTCTTCCCATGAGGGTGGTGAGAGACTGGAAGAGGTTACCCAAGGAGGTGGTGGAAGCCTCATCCCTGGAGGTGTTTAAGGCCAGGCTGGATGTGTCTGTGAGCAACCTGCTGTAGTGTGAGGTGTCCCTGCCCATGGGAAGAGGGTTAGAAGTGGATGATCCTTGGGTCCCTTCCAACCCTGACAGTTCTGTGATTCTGTTGGACATACTTCTCTTGTGTGCCTTATGCAGAAACCCCCAAGTGAGTTCATAACTGTTTAAAATGAGACTGGATGCTTTGATTTGTCAAGTCTTGAACCTGGATGATAGGTTGGACTTGATGATTTAGGCTGGATTTTAGGAAGAAGCTCTTCCCAGGAAGAGAGATTGGCCATTGGAATGTGCTGCCCAGGGAGGTGGTGGAGTCACCATCACTGAAGGTGTTTAGGAAGAGACTTGATGGGGTGCTTGGTGCCATGGTTTAGTTTATTAGGTGGTGTTGGATGATAGGTTGGACTTGATGATCTCAAAGGTCTCTTCCAACCTGGTTAACCCTATTCCATTCTGTTGTATTTCTAAGGTCTTTTCCAACCTGGTTATTTCTAGTCTATTCTACAAGAATGTGCATAATTGATATTTTTTTTTCTTCTTTTCTTCAAGGGAGTGATGATGAATACAGTGATGATGATGACATGAGCTGGAAAGTGAGGCGTGCAGCTGCTAAATGCCTGGATGCTGTGGTTAGCACACGACACGAAATGCTTCCAGAGTTCTACAAGACTGTATCACCTGCTTTAATAGCCAGGTTCAAAGAGCGTGAAGAGAATGTGAAAGCAGACGTTTTCCATGCATATCTCTCTCTTTTAAAACAAACTAGGCCTGTGCAGAGTTGGCTTTGTGATCCTGATGCAATGGAGCAAGGAGAGACACCTCTGACGATGCTTCAGAGTCAGGTGATTTGATAACGTTTTGGTGGTCTTTGAGAAGAGACACTGCAGTTATGCCCTGCTCATGAGGATAGTTCTTGAAATGTGCCATTCTTTCTGATGGAGAGGGTCCACAGGAGGGCCATGAAAATGATCAGGGGGTTGGAGCACCTCTGCTGTGAGGACAGGCTGAGGGAGCGGGGGATGTTCAGCCTGGAGAAG
Source organism: Picus viridis (assembly GCA_033816785.1). Taxonomy (NCBI): domain Eukaryota; kingdom Metazoa; phylum Chordata; class Aves; order Piciformes; family Picidae; genus Picus; species Picus viridis. Next base: position 54,108,038 of record CM066567.1, read on the forward strand.
AGGAGGCTCGGGGGCTACAAGAAGGATGGAGAGAGGCTGTTTGCAAAGGCCTGCAGTGACAGGACCAGGAGCAATGGCTTCAAACTAGAGCAGAGCAGGTTTAGATTGGATTTTAGGAACATGTTCTTTACCATGAGGGTGGTAGAACCCTGAAACAGGTTGCCTAGGGTGGTGGTTGAGGCCCCATCCTTGGAAGATACTCAAAGTGAGGCTGGACAAGGCTCTGGGCAGCCTGATCTAATTGAAGATGTTCCTGCTGACTGCAGAGGGGGCTGGACCGGATGACTTTGAGAGGTCCCTTCCAGCCCAGACCAATCCGTGATGCTTCATACACAGACTTTATTAGTGTAGTACTGATGTAGAGAGCAAGTCAGGTAAACTGGCATTAATCTCTAATGATTGAGATAAAAGCTGATTTGCTATAACATTTTGTTTTGCAGAATAATATTTATTGGGGACTTGGAAGAAGGTTCCCCATGAGGGTGGTGAGAAACTGGCACAGGTTGCCCAGGGAGGTGGTGGAAGCCTCATGCCTGGAGGTTTTTGCAGCCAGGCTGGATGTGGCTGTGAGCAACCGGCTGTAGTGTGAGGGGTTGGAAATAGATGATCTTTGAGGTGCCTTTGCCCCCTGACAGTTCTGTGGTTCTGTAATAAAAAGGATAGTGCTGAAAGTTTTCCAAATGAGTAATTTGGGAGACTTCTCAAGTTTTCCTCTATACTTCTATTAATGCAACTTTAGGTTTGCTTCCTTTCAACTCACCTTTTAAATCACTATCTTTGTGGCTAGCTGCTCTTTTGAGTCTTCATTTCCCAGTGTTTATGTGACTTCTCTAGTCCCTTTAGAGATATCAGACAGAGAGAGGCGGGACAGATCTTTCTTTATATCCCCTCCCCTTGATCAGAGATGAAAGAAATGTCAGCTATTGAATCCATTAACAGATGTGTGATGCTTGCAGGTGCCCAACATAGTGAAAGCCTTGCACAAACAGATGAAGGAGAAAAGTGTGAAGACTCGTCAGTGTTGCTTTAACATGCTGACCGAGCTAGTTAATGTGTTACCTGGAGCCCTAACACAACATGTTCCTGTGCTTGTACCAGGTATGAGAAGCATTATCAGCTTTAAAAGATCCATCAGTAAATCAGATAGGAGTGTTTGAAATCTTTAAATCTTGACTGTGCTTTTTTTGTTTTGCAAAACCTATGGCATGTTGCTTCTATTCTCTATTTGAATACTGTGTCCAGTTCTGGGCTCCTCAATTTAAGAAGGACATTGAGACACTTGAATGAGTCCAGAGAAGGGCAACAAGGCTGGGGAGGGGTCTGGAGCACAGCCCTGTGAGGAGAGGCTGAGGGAGCTGGGGTTGCTTAGCCTGGAGAAGAGGAGGCTCAGGGGAGACCTTAATTGCTCTCTACAGCTATCTGAAGGGAGCTTGCAGCCAGGTGGGGGTTGGTCTCTTCTCCCAGGCAAGCAGCACCAGAACAAGAGGACACAGTCTCAAGCTGTGCCAGGGGAAGTTTAGGCTGGAGGTGAGGAGAAAGTTCTTCCCAGAAAGAGTAATTGGCCATTGGAATGTGCTGCCCAGGGAGGTGGTGGAGTCACCATCCCTGGGGTGTTCAAAAAGGGATTGGATGTGGCACGTGGAGCCATGGTTTAGTTGTCAGGAGGTGTTAGGTATTAGGTGATAGGTTGGACTTGGTGATCTCTGAGGTCTTTTCCAACCTGGTTGATTCCATGAATCCATTCAAATAAGCTGGCATAATAGTCTAGTAATGTGTGCCTCCATATAAATAATTTACTGATGTATCTTGAAAACAAAGTTTAGCTCTGAGTTTGAGGTTTGCTTTCTTTCCCTTGTATGTAAAAAAAAAAAAGGAAAAAAAAAAGGTTAATTGGCTTCTTAATGGAAAGGTCCAACTGCCTTATGTATAATTTCAAGAGAGCAAAATATAGAATCATAGAATCAATAAGGTTGGAAAAGTCCTCAGAGATCATCAAGTCCAACCTGTCACCCAACACCTCATGACTGCTAAACCATGACTAAGCAAGCCATGGCTTCCTGCCTGCCACACTATTCCTGATCCAAGCCAAGATGCCATTGGCCTTCCTTGCCCCCTGGGCACACTGCTGGCTCATGTTCAGCTGTTGTCCCCCAGCACTGCCAGGTCCCTCTCTGCCAGGCTGCTCTCCAGCCACTCATCCCCCAGTCTGTAGCACCGCATGGGGTCATCATGACCAAAGCGTAGGACCCTGCCCTTGGCCTTGCTGACTCTTTTTCCTGCCCCATGCCACCCTTCTCCTTTCCATGTTTCCTCAGGCTTCACCTCCAGTCACATAATTCTGTGGCATTCAGGTACTTCATTCATATTATGAGTATTTATATGTATTTATATATGAATATTTATATATGAAGATATATGTGAACATTTATATATGAAGGTTTATACATGTTTATGTCCCTGGAGGTGTTCAAGATGGGATTGGATGCCATGGTCTAGTCATGAGGTCTGTGGTGACAGGTTGGACTTGTTGATCTTTGAGGTCTTTTCCAACCTTGGTGATACTGTGATACTGTGAAATGTTTATACCTATGAATGGTTTTATATATTGGTGCATATATATTAATGTGGGACCTAAAATACTGAATTTTGAAACAAGGAAAAGCAAGCTTGGAAGAGTTAAAGGCTGAGAATCCCTTTTTCATTAAGAAAACACATCACGCACCGTCAAGTGCTGCTTGTCCCCTGTTCCTCTGCAGAGCAAGCTTGAACATGTATTGATTGTTTGAATCAGCTGGTGAAAAGGGGGTTGGAAGCATTCAGGAAACCCTTGGTGCTGTATAACTGCCTTCTCTCAGAAACTTTGAAGTGTTTTCACAGAGTGTAAATAACCTACCCTAAAAATAACATACTGTTTTTTTTTCCTCTTGTTCCTTCCAGGAATCATTTTTTCACTGAATGACAAATCGAGTTCTTCTAATCTGAAGATCGATGCTTTGTCCTGTTTGTATGTGATCCTCTGCAATCATTCCCCCCAGGTCTTTCACCCTCACGTTCAAGCATTGGTACCTCCAGTTGTAGCTTGTGTTGGAGACCCCTTCTACAAGATCACCTCAGAGGCGCTTTTGGTTACCCAGCAGCTGGTGAAGGTCATCCGGCCTCTGGACCAGCCTTCCTCCTTCGATGCCACACCTTACATCAAAGACTTGTTCACGTGCACAATCAAGAGATTGAAGGCTGCTGACATAGATCAGGAGGTGAAAGAAAGGGCAATATCTTGCATGGGTCAGATAATTTGTAGCCTGGGTGACAGCCTGGGCACAGACCTGCCTAGTACACTTCAGATCTTCTTGGAGAGGCTGAAGAATGAGATCACTCGCTTAACGACGGTGAAGGCCATGACGCTGATCGCTGGTTCTCCTCTGAAGATAGATTTGAGACCAGTCCTCGGGGAGGGAGTTCCGATCCTTGCCTCTTTCCTGAGGAAGAACCAGCGAGCTTTGAAACTGGGCACTCTCTCTGCTCTGGACATCTTAATCAAAAACTACAGCGACAGCTTGACAGCTGCCATGATCGACGCCGTGCTGGATGAGCTTCCGCCTCTGATCAGCGAGAGCGATATGCACGTATCGCAAATGGCCATCAGTTTCCTCACCACCCTGGCTAAAGTGTATCCTTCTTCCCTGTCCAAGATCAGTGGGTCCATCCTCAATGAACTGATCGGCTTGGTGAGGTCGCCCCTGCTTCAGGGTGGAGCGCTCAGCGCCATGCTGGAGTTTTTCCAAGCCTTGGTTGTGACGGGGACGAATAACTTGGGCTACATGGATTTGCTGCGCATGTTGACGGGCCCGGTGTACTCGCAGAGCACGGCCCTCACTCACAAGCAGTCTTACTATTCCATTGCCAAATGCGTTGCCGCCCTTACTCGAGCCTGCCCGAAGGAAGGCCCTGCTGTCGTAGGCCAGTTCATTCAGGACGTCAAGAACTCGAGGTCCACGGATTCCATTCGGCTCTTGGCTCTGCTTTCTCTGGGGGAAGTCGGGCATCACATTGACTTAAGTGGGCAGATCGAGCTGAAGTCTGTGATCCTGGAAGCGTTCTCTTCTCCCAGCGAGGAAGTCAAATCCGCAGCGTCCTATGCGTTAGGCAGCATCAGCGTCGGCAATCTTCCCGAGTACCTGCCCTTTGTCCTGCAGGAAATAACCAGTCAGCCCAAGAGGCAGTACCTTCTCCTTCATTCCTTGAAAGAAATCATTAGCTCTGCATCGGTGATTGGTCTCAAACCCTATGTTGAGAACATCTGGGCCTTGCTCCTGAAGCACTGCGAATGTGCAGAGGAGGGCACAAGGAACGTGGTGGCTGAGTGCTTGGGCAAGCTTACGTTAATAGACCCAGAGACTCTGCTTCCGCGACTCAAGGGGTACTTGGCATCAGGTGAGTGGCTCGAGTGCATGTTGTGGCAAGTGGCCATGGGTTATCCATTATTTAACTGGTCTGGTTTTGCAAAGGATTTGCTTGGATTGTGTAACACTCTTGAAGTTTTATCATAGAATAAATCAAGTTGGAAAAGACCTCAGAGATCATTGAGTCCAACCTATCACCCAACACCTCCTGATGAACAAGGCATGGCTTCAAGTGCCATATCCAATCCCTTTTGCCCCACCCCCCACCCCCTCAGCAATGTGAAGGTTAGTGGTTCTTTTTCCACTGGAAATTGTTAGTCATACAGAATAGGAATTGCTTTTATATTCTGCTTTCAGACTGGTGTTTCAGTTAATGGTGTTGCCTGTGACAAAGGGCTATAAATGGAAAGGAAAGGAACACAGGCAACAAATGGACAAATTCCAGAATCAAAGTTAGGGGTTTTAAGGGACCTCAAAAGCTCATCTGATCCAACCCCCCTGCCAGAGCAGGAGCACCCAGAGCAGATCACACAGGAACACATCCAGGCAGATTTTGAGTATCTCCAGAGAGGGAGACTCCACAAACCCCCTGGGCAGCCTCTTCCAGTGTTCTGTCACCCTCACAGGGCAAACGTTTTTCCTCCTGTTTCCATGGAACTTCCTATGCCTCAACTTCCACCTTTGCCCCTTGTGCTGTCATTGGGCATCACCCAGCAGAGCCTGGGCCTCCTGGCACTCACCCTGCACATCTTTATCAACATCAAGGAGGTCACCTCTCAGGCTCCTCCTCTCCAAGCTACGGAGCCCTCAGCTCCCTCATTCTCTCCTCATGAGGAAGATGTTCCACTCCCTTCATCATTTTTGTGGCTCTGCACTGGACTTTTTCAAGCATTTCCCTGAGGCCCTTCTTGAACTGAGGGGCCCAGAACTTGACTCAATATTCCAGATGTGGCTTCACCAGGGCAGAGTATAGGAGGGGAAGATCTCTTGACCTTTTAACCACAGCCCTTGTAATGCCCTTGGCCTTCTTGGCCACAAGAGCACATTGCTGGCTCATGGTCAACCTTCCATTCACCAGGACCTCCAGGTCCTTTTCCCCTTCCCTGCTCTCCAACATATCAGTCCCCAACCTATACTGCTCCATGGGGTTGTTCTTACCCAGGTGCAGGACTCTACGCTTGCTCTTGTTTCATTTCATTCAATTTCTCCCTGCCAAGCTCTCAGCCTGAATGGCAGCACAACCCTCCTGTGTGTCAGGTGCTCCACCCAGTCAACTTGCTGACAGTGCACTCTGTTCCAAACCAATTGCAGCATGTTGACCTTTTGGTGTCAATGACAGCATGACTAATTACCAGCATTGCTACTAATAAATAACATTTCTTGCTTAGTCTCCCTAAGTCTGTTGGAAGTGTCAAAGGAATGGCCCTGAGCACTGTTTGAATTCTGTAGTCACACTGGTTCCTTGTTACATATTCACAAATCTCTTTCACCTTAGGCTCCTCATATGCTCGAAGCTCAGTGGTTACTGCTGTCAAGTTCACTATTTCTGATCATCCACAACCCATAGACCCTCTACTGAAAAACTGCATAGGTAAGTTCTTTACTTTTACTGGTGGCTTCTGTGTTTTTCAGGCAGTAGAACTGCATTTAAAAGTGGTTGCCTTTTCAGAAGGAAGCATTTTGCAACTACTAGGATTAGCTGATAATGAACACAGAATAAGGAATTAACCAGGTTGGAAAAGACCTTGGAGATCATCCAGTCCATCCTATCACCCAACACCATCTCATCAACTAAACCATGGCACCAAGTGCCTCAGCCAGGCTCTTCCTAGGCACCTCCAGTGATGGTGACTCCACCACCTCCCTGGGCAGCACATTCCAATGGCCAGTCTCTCTTGCTGGGAAGAATTTCTTCCTCACCTCCAGGCTAAACCTCCCCTGCTGCAGCTTGAGACTGTGTCCTCTTGTTCTGGTGCTGGTTGCCTGGGATGAGAACTGGTGAAAAAGAAAACATTTCCATAATAGCCAATTATTAATCCTGGTTCATTTGCATTTGGAGCTGTAGAAGTGTGTGATTAGAAATGCCATCTTGAAGCTGTGAAGGGAACAAGAAGCTGGGAGCTTTTAGGAAGATGGGACACAAAAGCTGATTGCCTTTCCCATGCTTCTGCCAAGTTTTATCAGTTTGATGGAGAAAGCTGCTGTCTTGATCCAGAAGGATGGTCTTGAAAATACTTCACTTTCAATCACTTAAAATGTTTGCACGTGGATCTGCTGAGTCTTACCAGCTGATGCCCCTGGGTTCTCCCTCTCTCTGCCCCTGGATGATTTTTTCCTCTCCCTCCCTCCCTCCCTCTCTTTGCCCCTGGATGATTTTTTCCTCTCCCTCCCCTCTCTCTCTGCCCCTGGATGATTTTTTCCTCACCCTCCCTTCCTCCCTCTCTTTGCCCCTCGATGATTTTTTTCTCTCCCTCTCTCTCTCTGCCCCTGGATGATTTTTTTCTCTCCCTCCCTCTCTCTCTCTCTCTCTGCCCCTGGATGATTTTTTCTCTCCCTCCCTCCTCTCTCTCTTTGCCCCTGGATGATTTTTTTTTTCCTCTCTCCCTCCCTCCCCCTCTCTCTCTGCCCCTGGATGATGGTTTTTTCTCTCCCTCCCTCCCTCTCTCTCTGCCCCTGGATGATGATTTTTTCTCTCCCTCCCTCCCTCTCTCTCTCTGCCCCTGGATTCTTTCCCTCTTGGTGTTGAGAACATTTGTAAGTGTATATATTTTTGCAGGGAAAAGCTAATCGGGTCTCTCAGTGTACCATCAGTATGATTTATCTTGAGAGCTCTTTAGAGCTTTGCAGCACTGTGGCTTTTTCATCTTTTTCTCATTTGCATGACAGGGAATTAGAGATTTATTTCATCTGCTGTGGCAAATGTTTTTGTAGTGGATTAATTGCAGGTTTAAAGATCTGTACAGAAATTGTGTGTACTGCTGAAGCTATTAGAGGCAAAAAAATCATCTCTGAAAACACAAGAGTTTTGTGGAGAGCAAGGGCTTTTATTTACAGAGAAGTGAATATTTTACTGCAGGAATTTATTTTAACAGGGCTGTGCTATAGAACTGCAGGAGTTCTAATGTGAAAGGGGCTGAGGTGGCTTGAGAGCAGCTGAGTGGGCTTGTTTCACCCTAATTGAGGGATTCTCAGTGGATGGAGCTTTAGGGGTTAAAAAGCACGATGTTCATAGTTTCTTTAAGAGGTGGGGTTCTGATTCTTCAGCTGCAGGGCTGGGTTTTGAATGCACATTCTCAGCCTTGTCAGTGAGAAGGTTAAATGCAATTGTCAGTAATTTACTTGGCTACCTTTAGAAGAAATGATGGCCTTTGATTGTGAGGGTGGTATTTTTATTTTACTTCTGTTGCATTGAATAAAATGCTGAATATCAGTTATGTGAATCCTGGGAACATCATTACAATGAATAGGTTTCTTTCTGTAGTCATTCTGAAGTAGCAGGTATTGGGCTCTCTTCCATGGAAATTACTCTGGCACTAAATATGGGAATACTGAGTCTTACCAGCTGAGGCCTCTGTGTCCCCCCTCCTTCCGTTCCTCCCTCCGTCCCTTTCTCTGCCTCTGAGTTCTCCCTCCCTCCCTCCCTCCCTCCCTCCGCCTCTGTGCTCTCCCTCCCTCCGCCTCTGTGCTCTCCCTCCCTCCGCCTCTGTGCTCTCTCCCTCCCCTCTGTGCTCTCCCTCCCTTCCTCCCTTCCTCCCTCCCTCCCTCCGCCTCTGTGCTCTCCCTCCCTCCCTCCCTCCCTCCGCCTCTGTGCTCTCCCTCCCTCCCTCCCTCCCTCCGGCTCTGTGCTCTCCCTCCCTCCCTCCCTCCCTCCCTCCCTCCCTCCCTGTGCCTCCCTCCCTCCCTCCCTCCCTGTGCTCTCCCTCCCTCCCTCCCTCCCTGTGCTCTCCCTCCCTCCCTCCCTCCCTGTGCTCTCCCTCCCTCCCTCCCTCCCTCCCTGTGCTCTCCCTCCCTCCCTCCCTCCCTCCCTGTGCTCTCCCTCCCTGTGCTCTCCCTCCCTGTGCTCTCCCTCCCTGTGCTCTCCCTCCCTCCCTCCGCCTCTGTGCTCTCCCTCCCTCCCTCCGCCTCTGTGCCCTCCCTCCCTCCCTCCTTCCCTCCGCCTCTGTGCCCTCCCTCCCTCCCTCCGCCTCTGTGCCCTCCCTCCCTCCCTCCGCCTCTCCCTCCCTCCCTCCGCCTCTGTGCCCTCCCTCCCTCCCTCCCCCTCCCTCCCTCCCTCCCTCCCTCCCTCTGCCTCTGTGCCCTCCCTCCCTCCCTCCCTCCCTCCCTCCCTCTGCCTCTGTGCTCTCCCTCCCTCCCTCCCTCCCTCTGCCTCTGTGCTCTCCCTCCCTCCCTCCCTCCCTCCCTCTGCCTCTGTGCTCTCCCTCCCTCCCTCCCTCTGCGCTCTCCCTCCATCTTTACTCTTAACCTTTAGAAAGGTTAGAACTAAGGAAAGGTGTTTTCTGGTGCAGCCAATGAACAAGCCCCTCCCAGCCTGAGTGATTTCTGTGCATGACTGCAGGTGACTTCCTGAAAACCCTGGAGGACCCAGACCTCAACGTCCGGAGAGTGGCCCTGGTGACCTTTAACTCCGCGGCACACAACAAGCCGTCGCTAATAAGGGACCTCTTAGATACTGTGCTTCCTCACCTCTACAACGAGACAAAAGTCAGGAAGGAGTTAATCAGAGAGGTATGCTGAGTGAGAGCAGCAGTGCTCAAGATCTGGAAGGAGATTCTTTTCTTCTTCTGAATCTCTTCCTCCTTAACTTTGTCTTTTTCTTCGCTGGCAGGTGGAAATGGGACCATTCAAGCACACAGTTGATGATGGGTTGGACATCAGGAAAGCAGCTTTTGAGTGCATGTATACTCTTTTGGATAGCTGTTTGGACAGACTAGACATATTTGAATTCCTAAACCATGTTGAAGATGGCCTGAAGGATCACTATGATATTAAGGTCAGCCGTTATTTTTCGCTGTGGCAAGCAATGACTCAGTGAAAACATTTTGCAGAGTCACAGAATTGTCAGGGCTGAAAGGGACCTCAAGGATCATCTTAGTTCCAACCCCCCCGCCATGGTTCTTGAATCAGCTAAATGCTGACAGTTTCTGATCTCTGTATCCAAGCTTTATTTGCTGCTTTTACAAACATCCTTTCTACTACTCTTCTGCATAGAATTGTTAAGGGTTGGAAGGGACCTCAAGGATCATCCAGTTCCAACCCCTGCCATGGGCAGGGACACCTCACACTACAGCAGGTTGCTCACAGCCACATCCAGCCTGGCCTTCAAAACGTCCAGGGATGAGGCTTCCACCACCTCCCTGGGCAACCTGTGCCAGTCTCTCACCACCCTCATGGGGAAGAACTTCTTCCTAACATCCAATCTGAATCTACCCATTCCTAGTTTTGCTCCATTCCCCCCAGTCCTATCCCTCCCTGACACCCTCAAAAGTCCCTCCCCAGCTTTCTTGTAGCCCCCTGCAGATACTGGAAGGCCAGAAGAAGGTCTCCTTGGAGCCTTCTCTTCTTCAAACTGAACAACCCCAACTGTCTGTCTGTCCTCATAGCAGAGCAGCTCCAGCCCTCTGCTCATCCTCATGGCCCTTCTCTGGACATGTATTTTAAGCAGTGAATAGACTGAAATGGTTAAAATATTACTTCATACACTTAAGGACTTCACTCTGTTTGCCCTTTCATTATAGTGTTGCTGTTAAAAAGGCTACACAGCATTGCAGGAAATATATCCCAATATATGTGCTGAACAGGACTAACTGTTGATCTTTTTTTGTCCCCTCCACCTCTAGATGTTAACCTTTTTAATGCTGGTCAGACTGTCTACCCTTTGTCCAAGTGCAGTGCTGCAGAGGCTGGACAGGCTGGTGGAACCTCTGCGTGCTACATGTACAACTAAGGTATCCAAAGTTCCACTGACTTCATTATTTTGTGTGCTGTTACAGGAGCAGAAATGAAATCATGTGAAGAGTACCTCTGTACTACTGCAGCATATCCTGAGTTGTGGGTGATAAGCTGCAGTAGGCAAAATGCTACAAACCTGTGGGCCTTTTACATGGGCTAGATGTCTTCAGCTTACACGTGGAGGGCTTGACTTGCTAAGCTCCTGCTAAAAATCCTCTGTTTCTTTGATGCCAGTTCTTTTGCTTCCTTAAAAGTTCCTCTGCCATTAGGGCAACTTGAAAGTCTCACTTTGTTATAAATACTAGAACTGGAATAGTGAGAGTTTTTCTGACTACTCATGGTTGTTACAAAGAGGCATTTGGGTGATGAATCACAGAATGGAATAGAATGAACCAGGTTGGAAAAGACCTTCGAGATCATTAAGTCAACCTATCAGCCAACACCATCTCATCAACTAAACCATGGCACCAAGTGCCCCATCCAGTCTCTTACTAAACACTTCCAGTGATGGTGACTCCACCACCTCCCTGGGCAGCACATTCCAATGGCCAATCTCTCTTGCTGGGAAGAACTTCCTCCTCACCTCCAGCGTAAACCTCCCCTGGCACAGCTTGAGACTGTGTCCTCTTGTTCTGGTGCTGGTTGCCTGGGAGAAGAGACCAACCCCCACCTAGCTACAACCTCCCTTCAGGGAGTTGGAGAGAGCAAGAAGGTCTCCCCTGAGCCTCCTTTTCTCCAGGCTAAGCAACCCCAGCTCCCCCAGCCTCTCTGCCCAAGGCTGTGCTCCAAACCCCTCCCCAGCTTTGTTGCCCTTCTCTGGACACCTTCCAGCAACTCAGCATCTTTCCTAAACTGAGGGGCCCAATACTGGCCACAGAATTCAAGGTGTGGCCTAGCCAGTGCTGAGTACAGGGCAGAATGACTTCCCTGCTCCTGCTGGCCATACTGTTCCTGATGCAGGCCAGGATGCCATTGGCCTTCTTGGCCAGCTGGGCACACTGCTGGCTCCTGTTCAGCTGCTGTCAACCAGTACCCCCAGGTCCCTTTCTGCCTGGCTGCTTGTTTGTTGAGGTGGTTGGTTTTTGTCTTTGGGTTTTGTCCTTGGTTTTCTTTCTAGAGCTTAGGCCATTCTGAAAGCTCTGGAGGGGAATAGGTCTTAGTAAGATACATTTATTATCTTTTTAGGGGGTCTGTGTTAAAAGAGGTTTAAGCAAAAGGCTCAAAGAGGGGATTGGATGTGGCACTTGGTGCCATGGTCTAGTCATGAGGTCTGTGGTGACAAGTTGGACTCGTTGATCTTCGAGGTCTCTTCCAACCTTGGTAATACTGTGATACTGTGAAACGTATTTTAATCTTTTTTTTCCTCTTTAGGTAAAGGCCAACTCAGTGAAACAAGAGTTTGAAAAGCAAGATGAACTGAAAAGATCTGCTATGAGGGCAGTAGCAGCCCTTTTAACCATTCCAGAAGCTGAGAAGAGTCCTTTAATGAGCGAATTTCAGTCACAGATAAGCTCCAACCCTGAGCTGGCAGCCATCTTTGAAAGCATCCAAAAGGATTCATCATCCACTAACTTAGAATCAATGGACACTAGTTAGATGTTTGTCCATCAAGGGGACCATTCTGTTTGAACCATATGATGCACTGAATTGACAGGTTATGAGTAAGAAACAGGAGAGAGGAAAGCAAGCAAACAAACAAACAAACAAACCAAGAGCCCACCCCAAGTATCTAATCCACACACATCGTTCCACTTTATTTAACTTCCATGGAGACAGTTGGCTTTTCCCAGTGTTGCTTTTTTTGTTTTCCTAGCATTTCTCCCAGCCATGGAGTTCCATAATCCAGAGTTTCTGTTAACCACTCTTGGTTTTAGTGGATTTGGCCACCTTTTGGGGGGGGGGGGGGAAAGTTGGCACGTGGTGTACGGCAATAAGCTCCCAACATCCCTTTTGCCCCCGGGAATACGTTTAGGGATTAAAACGCTGAAGTTTTGTGACCACCATGATTTATTGTTTTTCCCCTTCAGCCTTTCTGAGGAGGAGGAGGAGGAGGGGGGAGAATTGGGAATCAAGTGTCCAGATGCACCATGGGGTTGGGGTTTGTTGTTTTTGGGGTTTTTTTGGGGGTTTTTTTTGTGTATGGCTTTTTTTCTTCTTCTTTTTGTTCTGTTTTGTTTTGTTTCAGCTTCATAAATTCGGTTTGGCCTGCAGATGAGTTCTGTGTAAGATTCATTATGCTGAAAGAGAGAGGGAGAGGGGTTGGGTACAGTTCAAAAAAAGCAACCAAAACCCACAATAATAAAAAGCAGACCTAAATGTCACTTCTGAAGGTGTGGGGATTCGATCATCCCTGTTGTGCACACTCAGTTTTTTTTTTTTCTGCATGAGCAAGTTTCCAAATATATATTGTCTGTAAAAACAGCATGTGCAGTTTCTTCGTAATACAAGTTGCCAACCAAGTTCTCCTGTATCAGTGCAGTTCCCAGGGGTTGCTCACATGCAGACCATCATCCACCCAGGGAAGGGATGAGTGAAGCTTGGGTGTCTTGACCTTCCTGGCTCCTCGAATGCCAGGAGTACGAGCCTGCAGATGTCCTTACAGTGAACATACAGCCGGCCCCGCAGCTTTCACCTTTCCTTAGTCCCAAAGCCTGCATCTCCTGGAGTGGAGGTGGACTTAAACCAGAAGATACGAAGCAAAATAGGATGAGGAGGAGGTAAATTGAGCAGAGGAGACCAGTGGCTGCTCAGTTGGTTCCTGGACTTTGGGTTCAACTTTGCTTTTGGTAGGATAAGCGTGAAAGGAAGTTTTATCTCCAGTTGGCTTCTACCTTCTAGTCTTAATCCAACAACTTTTGTTAAGGCACTAATATATGTAGATACATATCTAGATCTATCTATCTATAGATAAAGATATATGTACCTGGATATATATCTGGATATATTAGTGCCTTCTCTAGTGCCTATATCTAGATAGATAGAGATATATCTATCTATATCTAGATATATGTCTAGATACCTATCTAGATGTAGATCTGTCTAGATAGCTATCTATAGATCTGGCTAGATATCTAGCTAGATATCTGTCTGTAGATCTGTCTGTATGGCTAGATATCTGTCTGTAGATCTGGCTAGATATCTATATATAGAGATAGACATATATAGACATTTTTCACTGTAAGGGTCCCAGAGCACTGGCACAGGCTCCCCAGAGAGGTTGTGGAGTCTCCTTCTCTAGAGACTTTCCAGCCCTGCCTGGATGTCTTCCTGTGTTACCTGTGCTGGATTCTATGGTCCTGCTCTGGCACAGGGGTTGGACTCGATCTTTGAAGGTCCCTTCCAACCCCTAACATCCTGTGAGTCTGTAAATTAAAGTGTTTTATATAGATATCTCTCTATGTCTATATGGTATTACCTAGACAAGTATTGCCAGACCTTTAACCCATGGTAGGGAATGGTTGTAAGACTGCTAGGAAGCAACCAGGTACAAGAGAGAAAGACTGCTGAGGTCTTCTAGAAGTGGGGCAGAAGGTGGCAGCTGGCAGTCCCACACTGAACTGCAATTGGGAACTGAACAGCAAAAGATGAGGAACCACTGCCTCAAATTGAGCCTTGTCCTTATTTGGTTAATGCAGTTGCTTCATTCTCTCTCTTTTACTCCATGTCAGAGCTGACTTTGATTTTTCTCTAGCTAATTGGGAGGGGTTTTGTCTGGCACTTGGTACCCTCGTTACGTGGATACGTGGCACAAACTGCTGTGTGATGAAGCAGGCATCCATTGTCACGGCCCCAGCAGAGTTTCCTGTGAGCAGCAGGGGCAAATTCTTCCCCCCCACATGCTTGCAGCTGAGGAGAAGCAGGGCAGAGAGCTGGTGCATTTTTTCTTTCTTTTTTTTAATAAAAGGATCTGAACAACAACAGCAGCAAAAGAAAAGCCTAAAAGCTCTTTCAGTAGTAACCATTTTGGTGCTGTAGAAGTTTCTTTTGAGATTGTAGCTTTCTCTGTCTCCACACTGATGTAACAGTTGTCTTCTAGAAGTAGAAATAAAGGAGAATGAACCTAACCAGTATATCTAAATGTCATGACAAAGGATGGGATGACTCCAGAGGCAGAAGCAGCACCATGAAGCAGGTGCATTTTCATCTTGCTGGCTAAGGCATCCCCTTCAATCACAGCAATATACAGGCCTCCTCCTAATGAAGAACTTGTTAATTAGTTGTCAAATTAATCTTAGACCTTTTGTGTTGATTTTTTTTTTTCCTTCCCCAGAGAACCATTAAAATGTTTTACAGACCTAAAGTGAAGTGTGAGAAGTGGTATGGCAAACATGAAGTGGGAGGCTTGATATCCTGTAAGTGGAGCAGGTGACAGTGATGAGTAAACAGAATACTTGTAGCTGAGAGTTCTGTGTGTGTTCATGTCCTACCCTAGCACCTCATGTGGATGCAGGTAAGCTTCTCTTTGGTTTCCAGCCAGCTTAAGGACAGAAGAGAAGGTGGTTGAGCTGTGTGATGTAGTGTGAATGGTTCTTGCAAGAGAGGCATTTTGGCCATGAGGATGAGCAGAGGGCTGAAGCTGCTGTGCTATGAGGACAGGCTGAGAGAATTGGGGTGGTTCAGTCTGGAGGAGAGAAGGCTCTGAGGAGGCCTTATTGTGGCCTTCCAGTGCCTGAAGGGGGCTACAAAAAGCTGGGGAGGGACTTTTTAGGGTGTCAGGGAGTGATAGAACTAAGGGAAATGGACCCAAGCTAGGGGGAGATTTAGATTAGATGCTAGGAAGAAGTTCATTCCCATGAGGGTGGTGAGAGACTGGCACAGGTTGCCCAGGGAGGTGGTGGAAGCCTCATCCCTGAAGGTTTTGCAGCCAGGCTGGATGTGGCTGTGAGCAACCTGCTGTAGTGTGAGGTGTCTCTGCCCATGGCAGGGGAGTGGAACTGGATGCTCCTTGAGGTCCCTTCCAACCCTGACAATTCTGTGATATACTCCTCAGTGATGCTAGTGCAAGTTCATCCAGCTCTGATGATCTGCTTAGTAGATATTTAGCAACTGACTTGTGTTCATTGGTAGTTCCCCTTCCTTGCTTCTCCTTGATGACTTTCTGAGCAAAGCAGCATGTGGCCTTGGAAGCACATGGAGTTTGGTTTTGTTTTATTAATCCTGATCATCCTGATATCTGTTTCTGCCAAAGACAGTAATAATAATACAATAAACCAGGTTGGAAGAGACCTTCAAGACCATCGCGTCCAACCCATCAACCAATCCAACCCACCCAACAACTAACCCATGGCACCAAGCACCCCATCAAGTCTCCTCCTGAACACCTCCAATGAAGGCGACTCCACCACCTCCCTGGGCAGCCCATTCCAATGGGCAATCACTCTCTCTGTATAGAACTTCTTCTTAACATCCAGTCTAGACTTCCCCCTGCACAGCTTGAGACTGTGTCCTCTTGTTCTGGTGTTGGTTGCCTGGGAGAAGAGGCCAACCTCTGCCTGGCTACAACCTCCCTTCAGGGAGTTGTAGAGAGCAATAAGGTCACCCCTGGGTCTCCTCTTCTCCAGGCTAAGCAACCCCAGCTCCCTCAGCCTCTCCTCATAGGGCTTGTGTTCCAAACCCCTCACCAACTTCATTGCCCTTCTCTGGACACGTTCCAGCAAGTCAACATCCTTCCTAAACTGAGGGGCCCAGAACTGGACACAGGACTCAAGATGCAGCCTCACCAGTGCAGTGTACCGGGGCACCAACCAGTTAAGCCAGCAGCCTCTGAGTGTTGGTTCCCTGTTTGCTCTAAACTCTAGGTGAAAAAGAAAAAAAGGGCTTTATTCATTTATTTGGTACTCCCAATTCCTTTTGAAGCAAAGAAAACCACTACTCAAAGTTATTACTTTCCCTTTGTCCTTGTTTTCTCCTTGCTGTGTGATGGGAAGCTTTTCTTGCTGCACTATTGAACGTGAGCAGGCAGGTGTGACAGGGAGCACTGCTTGCTGCTCTAGAAGAGCTCCTCAGTGCAGAGTAGCAGCTCTTGCACTGAAAGTGACCCTTTTGTATCAGTAGCCATTTATCATTTTTCTTTGTGTGTGAGTTTGAGGGCGGACAAGGACAGGAGAGTTGTTGAGAATGATGAAGTGAATTGCAGTGAGCAGTGTTTGTGACGTGGGGGGCGGGTTCTGCAAGACATGCTCTTCTGAGGACCAGGCAATTGTGTAGGGAGTAGGAGTTTCTACCTTCTGAGGCTTTAGTGTTTTCACATAGTCTTTGATGAGAAGAAAACTGCCTTGCCAAAGGTCATCCATCCCTCAAAACAAAAGGGGTGGAGAACAGCATAGGAGAAAAGGACCTGGGGGTCCTGTAGTGGATGGAAGGTTGACCATGAGCCAGCAATGTGCTCTTGTGACCAAGGCCATTCTGGGGTGGATTAGAAGGGCTGTGGTTAGTAGATCAACAGAGGTTCTCCCCACCCTGTACTCTGCTCCTGGTGAGGACATATCTGGAATATTTTGTCCAGTTCTGGGCCCTTCAGTTCAAGAAGGACATCAGGGAACTGTTTGAAAGAGTCCAGCACAGAGCCACAAAAACGAAGGAGTGGAACATCTTCCTTATGAGGAGAGCCTGAGGGAGCTGAGGGCTCTGCAGCTTGGAGAGGAGGAGCCTGAGAGGTGACCTCATTCATGTTGATCAAGATGTGCAGGGTGAGTGCCCAGAGGCTGGAGCCAGGCTCTGCTGGGGGATGCCCAATGCCAGCACAAGGGGCAGGGGTGGAAGCTGAGGCAGAGGAAGTTCCATGGAAACAAGAGGACAATTTTTTTTGCCTCTGATGGTGACAGAACCTTGGAACAGGCTGCCCAGGGGGTGTGTGGAGTCTCCCTCTCTGGAGACATTCAAAACCCACCTGGATGTGTTCCTGTGTGATCTGCTGTAGGTGCTCCTGCTCTGGCAGAGGGCTTGGGCCGGATGAGCTTTTGAGGTCCCTGACATTGTGAGTCTGTGATTCTGATGATTTTAATCTTGTATACTGTAGTTTAGAAAGTAACCCTGACCCATGCAGAAGCTGGCTGGAAGACAGGTGTTACCTGAAATAGAACACTGAGACAGAGAAAAGGAAGTTTTCAAGGAGGACATTTTCATTTTAGATAATTTTTCTTTTGTGTTCCACCTTTGATAATATTCTTGAAGGTGGGAAATGGGGGGTGGGGGAGGAATTCAACACACCCCCAACACTAATTAGGAAGCTGTGAACTTCTGTGCCCCCAGAACTTAGGGGATAGTTCCCATTCTCAACTAGACTTCCTTAAACTAAAACCAACAAAACAACTACTCCACTCAGAAACAAAACAAATCAAACCCCTCAAACAAACAAAAAGTAAACCACCAAGCAAAGAAAAACCAAACCAGAAACTACCCAAACACCACAGCAACACAACCCACTCCCAACCAACCAAACCCACAATCAAACCAAAAATGCCCACAGAAACCCCAACCAAACAAATCCTCCAGTTCTGAAGCAGTTCAATATCATAGAATCACAGAATGCTCTGGGTTGGAAGGGACCTCCAGAGGTCATCCAGTCCAACCCCCCTGCAGTCAGCAGGGTCAGCCTCAGGTACACTAGAATAGAATAGACCAGGTTGGAAGAGACCTTCAAGATCATTGTGTCCAACCTATCATCCAACACCACCTAATCAACTAAGCCATGGCACCAAGCACCCTAGCAAGTCTCCTCCTGAACACCTCCAGTGATGGTGACTCCACCACCTCCCTGGGCAGCACATTCCAATGGGCAATCACTCTCTCTGTGTAGAACTTTCTCCTAACCTGCAGCCTAAACCTCCCCTGGCACAGCTTGAGACTGTGTCCTCTTGTTCTGGTGCTGGCTGCCTGGGAGAAGAGACCAACCCCTCCTGTCTACAACTTCCCTTCAGGTCGTTGTAGAGAGCAATAAGGTCACCCCTGAGTCTCCTCTTCTCCAGGCTAAGCAACCCCAGCTCCCTCAGCCTCTCCTCATAGGGCTTGTGTTCCAAACCCCTCACTAACTTTGTTGCCCTTCTCTGGACACGTTCCAGGAAGTCAACATCCTTCCTGAACTGAGGGGCCCAGAACTGGACACAGGACTCGAGGTGCAGCCTCACCAGTGCAGTGTACAGGGGCAGAATGAGCTCCCTGCTGCTGCTGTCCATACTGAACTCGATCAGGTTGCCCAGAGCCCTGTCCAGCTTCACCTTGAATACCTTCAGGGATGGGGCTTCAAGCACCTCCCTGGGCAACCTGTTCCAGTGTTCCACCAATCTCATGCTGAATGTGGTGGTTTGAGCCTTAGCTGGGACTTAAGAGCTCAGACTAGGACAAGGCTGAGAATTCCTCCCTTGCTCCCCGCTCCTCTTTCCCAGTAGAGAGGAAAAGAAAGGAATGGAGCAAATCCACCAAGAAATAATTCAGAGGTGGCTTGGAAGTAGAGAAGTAAAGAATTTTCTTTATATATAGGTAACAAAAACCAGGTAGGGTTCACAAGGGTAAGGAATAAAGACCAGTCTCTTTGAAGAGGTGTGGAGGCAGCAGGGAGAAGGATCAGGCCTGACCATGTGGCAGAGATGCAGGGAGCCACCAGCAGTCCTTGTACAAGCAAAAGCAGGGGCCACGAGAGCTAATGGCTGCGGTGTCCTCCCTTTTATACCCTTGCTGGACAGGGAGGGGGAGTGGAATGGATTAACTGTTTCCCAGGGGGAAAATGTCCTGCAGGGAGGGCAAGGCTTTTACAAGCCCTCCCTGCCTCTGCTTCCAGGATGGGCATTAATCTATCACTGAAGAACTTCCTAACATCCATGGGCAGGGACACCTCACACTAGGGTTGGAAGGGACCTCAAGGAGCAGCCAGTTCCAACCCCTGCCATGGGCAGGGACACCTCATACTACAGCAGGTTGCTCACAGCCACATCCAGCCTGGCTGCAAAAACCTCCAGGCATGAGGCTTCCACCACCTCCCTGGGCAACCTGTGCCAGTCTCTCACCACCCTCATGGGGAACAACTTCTTCCTAACATCCAATCTCAATCTACTCATTTCTAGTTTTGTTCCATTTCCCCCAGTCCTATCACTCCCTGACACCCTCAAAAGTCCCTCCCCAGCTTTCTTGCAGCCCCCTGAATAGTGCTTTGAAAAGGCAAAGAATATAAGACAAGTTAGCCTTAAGTGTCCCCACGTTGTTTCTGTGCAGCTGTGCTGTTTGTTTACAGGGCAGATGTTCCAGCACAGAACCTTAGGACTGTACACAGATCACATCTTTTATGGTGAATGTCTGTTTGCTTTATGACACTACAGAGCCCAGTCTGGCTTGCCTTCGTTTCCTCTTGTATACTTTTATGTGCTTTTATGCAGAGCTCTGCCTGGAGCAATACAAAGAGAACTCTGGGGGAGGAGAAGCTCAACATGAGCCAGCAGTGAGCACTTGCAGCCCTGAAAGCCAACCAGGGCTGCAGCAAGAGAAGCAGAGCCAGCAGGGCCAGGGAGGTGATTCTCCCCTCTGCTCCGCTCTGGTAAGAACACACCTGGAGTTCTGTGCCCAGTTCTGGAGCCTCTATTCCAGGAAGGATCTGGAGGTGCTGGAGTGTGTCCAGAGAAGGGCCACGAGGATGAGCAGAGGGCTGGAGCTGCTCTGCTGTGAGGACAGACTGAGGGAATTGGGGTTGTGCAGTCTGGAGTGGAGAAGGCTCCCAGGAGACCTTGTGGCCTTGCAGTATCTGAAGGGGGCTACAAGAAAGCTGGGGAGGGACTTTTGTGGGTGTCAGGGAGTGATAGGACTGGGGGAATGGATCCAGGATAGAAATGGGTAGATTGATGCAATATTCCAGGTGTGGTCTCAGCAGGGCAGAGTAGAGGGAGAGGAGAACCTCCCTGGATCTGCTGGACACACTCCTCTGAATGCACCCCAGGATCCCATTGGCCTTCTTGGCCCCCAGGGCACATTGCTGTCCCATGCAGAACTTGTTGTCCACCAGCACTCCCAAGTCCTTCTCCCCAGGGCTGCTCTCCAGCAGATCACCTCCCAGCCTGTGCTGCTGCAGTTTATTCTTCCTCTGCAGATGCAGGACTCAGCACTTGTCCTTGTTGAACCTCCTTAGGTTGCTCTCTGCCCAGCTCTCAGTCTGCCCAGGTCTCACATTTGTGGAAGTTATTTTAGTTATCTGAAAAAAAAAAAGAATACTGACAATTCTTTGGTATTTTCCCCCCACTGCTAAGTGTTAAATAAGATCCTGGAGTCATAGCTTACTTTGGAAAGCTAACATTAATTCTGGCAGCATTTTCTTTTCAGAGGAAAAGTGATTATGTTGTTACTGCTGTGTCTGTCTTTGTAATGAAATCAGACCTAGGCCTGAAATAATTTGTTGGTGGCATTTTAATTTCATCATGATGTTAGCCATTTGGGCCCTCTGGTTCTGTAGTCTCTGACTTGAACTAGAAACACTCTGCTCTGGTGAGACCTCACCTGCAGTACTGTGAACAGGTCTGGAGCCCTCAGTATAGGAAGGACATGGACCTGATGGAGCAGGTCCAGAGGAGGGCCACAAAAATGATCAGGGGGTTGGAGCAGCTCTGCTACAAGGACAGGCTGAGGGAGCCGGGGGTGTTCAGCCTGGAGAAGAGGAGGCTCCAGGGAGACCTAATAGCAGCCTGCCAGTACCTGAAGGGGTTACAAGAAGGATAGAGAGAGACTGTTTGCAAAGGCCTGCAGGGACAGGACCAGGGACAATGGCTTCAGACTAGAGCAGAGCAGATTTAGATTGGCTGTTAGGAACAAGCTCTGCACCATGAGGGTGGTGGAACACTGGCACAGGTTGCCCAGGGATGTGATTGAGGCTCCTTCCCTGGAGATATTCAAGGTGAGGCTGGACAGAGCTCTGGGCAACCTGATCTAGTTGGGGATGTCCCTGCTGACTGCAGGGAGGTTGGACTGGATGATCTGTGGAGGTCCCTTCCAGCCTGGACCATTCTGTGATTCTAAGGTGTTTTTCTTTCCAGGAGGTGGCGCTGGAACCTCATTCACCAACAGCGATCAAATCGAGCCAGGTTCGTCTGGGGGTGAAGAGCTCACAGGTATTTGAGGAATGGATTGGGAGTTAATTCTGTAGTTTGGTGTGTTTCTTGACAAGATACAGAAGCTTTCTGTCATGACTATGAGGAGGGAGCAGCCTCTGCTCCTTGCTGTCAAGCACCAGGACCAGAGGGAATGGTTCCAAGCTGCACCAGGGGAGGTTGAGGCTGGATGCTAGGAAATATTTCCTCACAGAGAGGGTTCTCCAACACTGGAATGCCCTGCCCAGGGCAGTGCTGGAGTTGCCATCCCTGGAGGTGTTCAAGCACTGTGTGGAGCTGGGGCTCAGGGACATGGTTTAGGATTGACTCTAAACTGGGTCAAAGGTTGGACTGGGTGGGCTTTGAGGTCCCTTCCAACCAGATGTTTTCTGTGATTTGGTGACTAGCTAACTTCAGGCTTCCTTCCCAGCCTTTTACAAGTCATTTTTAGGGTGAGCCTTGCCAAGTAGGGTTCTGGGTTGGACATGGTGATCCTGAGTGTCTTTCCCAACCTGAACATTTCTGTGGTTTCTAAACTTCATCTCTGTGCTGTAAAGTTTGGCTAAGCTAATGCAGGTAGAAATTCACCACAGTTGCAGCCAGGTGTCTGCTGCTGGTGTGGTCTGAATGGCTTGGTACTGCCATGAAGAGAGACTGAAAGCCCAGAGAGGTTGTTAATGAGAGAAGTATCACAGTGCATTAGGGGTTGGAAGGGACCTCCAGAGATCACCCAGTCCAACCCCCCAGCCAGAGCAGCATCACCCAGGGGAGTCCACACAGGAAGGCATCCAGGTGGGGCTTGAAAATCTCCAGAGAAAGAGGCTCCACAACCTCTCTGGGCAGCCTGCTCCAGGGCTCTGGCACCCTCACTGCAAAGAAGTTTCTCCTCAGGTTGAGGTGGAACTTGCTGTGTTCAAGTTTGTCTCCATTGTTCCTTGGCTTATTCCTGTGCACCACCCGAAAGAGCTTGGCCCCCTCCACTTGACCCCCAGCCCTCAGCTATTGAGAGACATTGATCAGATCCCCTCTCAGCCTTCTCTTCTCCAGACTCAACAGCCCCAGGGCTCTCAGTCTCTCTTCACAGGGGAGATGCTCAAGTCCCCTAAGCATCCTCCTGGCTCTTCCTTGGACTCTCTCCAGCAGGTTTCTGTCTCTCTTGAACTAGGGAGCCCACAACTGGACACAGGATTCCAGGTCTCATCAGGGCACAGTGGAGGGGGAGAGGAACCTCCCCAGCCCTGCTGGCCACACTTTTCTTGCTGCACCCCAGGATCCCACTGGCTCTCTTGGCCCCAAGGGCACATTGCTGTCCCCTGCAGAACTCACAGTCCACCAGCACTCCGAGGTCTTCATGGAGCTGCTTTCCAGCAGGGCAGCCCCCAACCTGTCCTGGTGCCTGCTGTTATTCCTCCCTCCCCAGAAGCAGGACCCTGCACTTGTCCTTGTTGATCTTCATGAGGTTTGCCTGCAGGCAGCTCTGGTGTCAGCCACCCCCGCTCCGGTTTGGCATCATCAGCGAACTCGCTGAGGCTTTACACTCACAGTGATTTATTGCTGTGCATTTCTTCTCCAGCCCTTCACAATGCAGCAATCACTTTTTAGATGTAATTTTCTTTTTTCCCCAGAAAAAATTAAGCACTGAGACCATGACAAATATCCCCAGAGACCACAGCTTTTAGCTCTGCTGAAGAATGGTGACCAAAATGCTTTCAGCGGGACCTGGACCAGACTGCTCTCTGTCGATAGGTGCTGAGCATGGCCTGCAATTGGCAGCTTCTTGAGGTGTTGCATCAGGTCAGAAGCTGTTGGTAATGTTTATTCAAGCACGAATAGAATAGAATAGAATAGAATAGAATAGAATAGAATAGAATAGAATAGAACAGAACATAAAGCCACAGGGATTCTGCAGTGCAGCAGAAGTAACAGGAGGCCTGAACATAAAGGCAGTTTTCTGTCCTCCTACAAATAACACCAGTAGGGCACAAGCAATAGTCTATGCTGGGAACCCAAGCCTTCAGAGTGTGGTGGGTTGGGATTTCTCCCCAGCATTAACTTTGGTAGACCAGCAAATGAAAGCTGTATTTACAAGCAGAAAGCACTGGTGAGGCCACACCTTGAGTCCTGTGTCCAGTTCTGGGCCCCTCAGTTTAGGAAAGATGTTGAGTTTCTGGAAGGTGTCCAGAGAAGGGCAACAAAGCTGGGGAGGGGTTTGGAGCACAGCCCTGTGAGGAGAGGCTGAGGGAGCTGGGGTTGCTTAGCCTGGAGAAGAGGAGGCTCAGGGGAGACCATCTTGCTGTCTCCAACTCCCTGAAGGGAGGATGTAGCCAGGTGGGGGTTGGTCTTTTCTCCCAGGCACCAAGCACCAGAACAAGAGGACACAGCCTCAAGCTGTGCCAGGGGAGATTTAGGCTGGAGGTGAGGAGAAAGCTCTTCCCAGCAAGAGAGATTGGCCATTGGGATGTGCTGCCCAGGGAGGTGGTGGAGTCACCATCCCTGGAGGTGTTCAGGAAGAGCCTGGATGAGGCACTTGTTGCCATGGCTTAGTTGATGAGATGGTGTTGGGAAACAGGTTGGACTGGATGACCTCTGAAGTGTATTCTAAGGTATTCTACGTGCTTCCTGAGCAGTTGGTACCTGCTTCTGCTGACAGTCAGCAGAGAGGAGCTATGATGCCATCACCAAATCCTTTTAGCACAGGAGAAGCAAAAGTAAGTAATGCATTGCAGGCAGCCTTAGACCTTACTCTCCCAACGATCTCAGTTTCACTTCCCATGTTCATGCATGGAGCTGGAGAACCTATTTGTGTGTCTCCTGTGGGCTCATCATCACTGTGATGCTCTTGACATGGTTCTCCCCCTCTACTCTGCACTGGTAAGACCACACCTGGAGTATTGTGTCCAGTTCTGGAGCCTCTATTACAGGAAGGATCTGGAGGTGCTGGAAGGTGTCCAGAGAAGGGCCACGAGGATGAGCAGAGGGCTGGAGCTGCTCTACTATGAGGACAGACTGAGGGAGTTGGGGTTGTTCAGTCTGGAGAAGAGAAGGCTCCAATGAGACTTAATTGTGGCCTTGCAGTATCTGAAGGGGGCTCCAAGAGAGCTGGGGAGGGACTTTTGTGGGTGTCAGGGAGTGATAAGACTGGGGGAATGGATCCAGGATAGAAATGGGTAGATTCAGATTGGATGTTAGGAAGAAGTTGTTCCCCATGAGGGTGGTGAGAGACTGGCACAGGTTGCCCAGGGAGGTGGTGGAAGCCTCATGCCTGGAGGTTTTTGCAGCCAGGCTGGATGTGGCTGTGAGCAACCTGCTGTAGTGTGAGGTGTCCCTGCCCATGGCAGAGGGGGTTGGAACTGGCTGATCCTTGAGGTCCTTTCCAAGCCTAACAATTCTGTGCAGCAGAGTAGTAGAAGGGATGATTGTAAAGGCAGCAATAGAGCTTGGATACAGAGATCAGAAACTGTCAGCATTTAGCTGTTTTGAGAACAACTACATGGACAGAGGCCTGCTTGCCTGTGGCCACCTAGGTGTGAACCCATCCCCACCATTAAAATATCAAGCATTTTTTCCCCATTTTCCCTAAAGAAGGAAGCAACCTTTCCAGTTCTGACACAGGCACTTGTCTTGACTGGCTACCCAAAATGCTTCTTCCTTCTAGGCAGCATCTCAGTCCTGAGCAGTTTGTGTTTGAAAATGCTGTTTATCAGGAGTGGAAAGATACAACATCTCCTGCAAAGCTGAGTGGTCAACGTTAATAGAGGGATAAATGAACAGCTGATGAATAAGTCCTTCAGAAGCAAAGCTGCTTCAGCAGCCCTCCATAAATTTCCCCCATTACCACGTTTAAAAAGCCATTTAAAGTAATTGTTGGAAGTCACTGAGTGCTGAGAGCTCTGCTTTATGAATGTGGACTAATGGAGTAAAGTGATAATTATTTGGCTGCTGTTGCATCTTAATTCAATCATGGCAGGGCTGGTACAGTACACTATGGCCTTTTGCCTCTGTGGCCAGAGAAGGGCAACAAAGCTGGGGAGGGGTCTGGAGCACAGCCCTGGGAGGAGAGGCTGAGGGAGCTGGGGTTGCTCAGCCTGGAGAAGAGGAGGCTCAGGGGAGACCTTCTTGCTCTCTCCAACTCCCTGAAGGGAGGTTGTAGCCAGGAGGGAGCTGGTCTCTTCTCCCAGGCAACCAGCACCCAAACAAGAGGACACAGTCTCAAGCTGTGCCAGGGCAGGTTTAGGCTGGAGGTGAGGAGAAAGTTCATCCCAGCAAGAGAGATTGGCCATTGGAATGTGCTGCCCAGGGAGGTGGTGGAGTCACCATCCCTGGAGGTGTTCAAGAAGAGACTGGATGGGGAGCTTGGTGCCATGGTTTAGTTGATGAGATGTTGTTGGGTGATAGGTTGGACTTGATCTCAAAAGTCTTTTCCATCCTGGTTTGGTCTATTCTATTCTATTCTATTCTATTCTATTCTATTCTATTCTATCCTATTCTTATTATTCTATTCTTCTTATTCTATTCTAATTTTTGTGGGCAAATAAAGTCTGCTTGGTTTTCTCGGGGAACAGACCTTGCAGGACCTCACTAGATTGGGTGTGGGCAGGCAGAAACAGTGCTAAAGGCTGCAGGCACTTCTGTGATAGGAAAGATCCTTGCAGAGTCTGATTTTTCAGGTGGTGTCACTGTCAAAAGGGAGCAGAGGGTGACTGTCATCAGAGCCACCCCTCACAGAATGTTAGAGATTGGAAGGGACCCCAAGAGATCATCCAGTCCAAACCCCCTGCCAGAGCAGGATCACTCAGGGTAGGCCACACAG
Organism: Picus viridis; assembly: GCA_033816785.1. Lineage (NCBI taxonomy): Eukaryota > Metazoa > Chordata > Aves > Piciformes > Picidae > Picus > Picus viridis. The sequence goes on from CM066567.1 coordinate 54,134,260, forward strand.
GAATGCATCCAGGTGGAGCTTTAAATTCTGCACAAAAGGAGACTCCACAACCTCTCAGTGCTCCCTCACCCTCACTGGAAAGAAGTTTCTCCTCATGTTGAGCTGAAACCCTCTCTGTTCAAGTTTGTCTCCAATAGTCTTCGTATTCCTGTGCACCACCTAAGAGAGCTTGGCCCCTTCCACTTGACACCCACCCCTCAGATGTTGATAGACATTGATCAGATCCCCTCTCAGCCTTCTCCAGACTCAACAGCCCCAGGGCTCTCAGTCTCTCTTCACAGGGGCAATGCTCAAGTCCCTTAAGCATCCTCGTGGCTCTCCCTTGGATTCTCTTCAGCAGATCCATGCAGGGCTGGTGAATGTGAAGCTGGACCTATGGAATCAGGGGAGGATGGATTGCCTTGGGTCATCTCTGAGCCTATTTGGCCTCCTGGTGTCCCTGTATCACATTTGCTAGCTCCCTGGTGCTATCTGGGACACCTCGGGCGCCCCCAGCAGCCCTTCCTCGTCATACACCAGCTCTTGCTCAAAGCCACTGGCTGCAGAGCTGAGGTTGTGGTTGCTTCCACTTCACAGCCTTTGCCAGTGAGCTTTGTTAGAGGTGGTTCAATGCCAGCAAGAACAATTTTAATGAACTTCAAGTTGCTTTAATCTCAGTATTTTGTTTTCTCTCAGAAAGTTGTGGTGGCACAAGGCAGAATCACATCTCCCCCTTGAAGGTGGAGAAAAGCAATTCTGCCTGTCTCAGAGGTGGCAGAAAACAAAGGTAAAACCAGGCCAGCCAAACCCAGCCTCTGAAACCTGCCTGCTGCAAAGGATCTCTCCAGTAACTGGCACCAGGAATGCAAGTTAGGGGGAAAAACCCAACTCCTCCACCCCACCCCCCAGCCCAAACATCACAACCACAAAAAGAAAAACAAAGCAACAACAACAAACCAATAAAAGAGCTCCCAAAGAGATGAAATGTTCCAGCTGGCTGGAGCCACACCAAGTGAGACACTTCCCTTTCAGCACTACAGTCAGGACCCAGTCTTTGGGTTATTGAGGGACATTTGGGACTCCAGAGTGGCTCTTTGACATCTTCAAGGTTGCTTGCTGCGGTGCTGTGGTGCCACCAAGCAGAGTCACACTGCTTTGCCAGTTGCCTTCTCCACCCAGGGAGAAGAAATGTCTGTGGCAATTCCCAGTTCCAGGAGTGATGTGCTCAGAGATGTGTTGACATCCAACCTCTGCCCCACTCAGGCAGTTGTCTTGCTTCCATTAGTCGAGCTCAGACCTGGAACAAACACACAATAAGCTGAGATTCTACATGACCTGTGCCACAGAATGTATTGTACGGAGTCTGGGGGATGAGTGGCTGGAGAGCAGCCTGGCAGAGAGGGACCTGGCAGTGCTGGGGGACAACAGCTGAACATGAGCCAGCAGTGTGCCCAGGGGGCACAGAAGGCCAATGGCATCTTGGCTTGGATCAGAACAGTGTGGCCAGCAGGGCTAGGGATGGAATTCTGCCTCACCTGGAGCACTGTGCGCAGCTCTGGGCCCTCCCTGCAAGAGAGACCTTGAGGAGCTGGAGCAGGTCCAGAGGAGAGCAACCAGCCTGGGGAAGGGACTGGAGGGAAAGTGATGAGGAGAGGCTGAGGGAGCTGGGGGGTTCAGCCTGGAGAAGAGGAGGCTCAGGGGGACCTTATCACACTCTACAAGTCCCTGAAGGGAAGTTGCAGTCAGGTGGGGGTCAGGCTCTTGTGCCAGGCAACTTGTGACAAGAGGAGAGGGCATGGCCTGAAGCTGTGCCAGGGGAGGGTTAGGTTGGATGTTAGGAAGCACTTCCTGATGGAAAGGGGAATGAGAGACTGGGATGGGCTGCTCAGGGAGCTGGTGGAAGCCTCATGCCTGGAGGTTTTTAAGTCCAGGCTGGATGTGGCTGTGAGCAACCTGCTGTAGTGTGAGGTGTCCCTGCCCACGGCAGGGGGGTTGGAACTGGATGATCCTTGAGGTCCCTTCCAGCCCTGACAATTCTGTGATTCTAAAGGTATTTTCCTCCTTCCCTTTTTCAGCTTTGCTTTGCAGCTTGTTTGTTGTTTGGTTTGGTTGGGGTTTCTGTGGGGTTTTTCTGTTGGTTTGTTTTAGTTTGGGGTTTGTCTGTGTGTGTGTTTTCTGTTCTGGTGGAGATTAAAAATATGCAATAAAAAGGGATCTGTTGATCCTCTACAAAAAAAACCACCTTAGAGTTTTGTTGCTCCCTGGGAGCAATTCCTGCAATTTCTTTGCCTGCCAGTGCCAGGAGACTTTTTTCCAGAGCCAACAATCATGAAATGTCAGTGCTGCTAAACTGGGGGGACAATACACTTTCAAACATTTCCATAACATGATTTTAGCAGGCCTTAGAAAGGGCAGGCAGGCACTGTAAATAAATCCCCATCTTGCAGCCACATTCCTTCTTAGTTAAAGAGTAAATTATCATGGAGATAAGCAGTCAAGCAGTTAGAGAGTACAGCATTAACCAGGTTGGAAAAGACCTCAGAGATCATCAAGTCCAACCCATCACCCAACACCATCTCATCAACTAAACCATGGCACCAAGCACCCCATCCAGTCTCCTCTTAAACACCTCCAGGGATGGTGACTCCACCACCTCCCTGGGCAGCACATCCCAATGGCCAATCTCTCTTGCTGGGAAGAACTTTCTCCTCACCTCCAGCCTAAACCCCCCTGGCACAGCTTGAGACTGTGTCTTCTTGTTCTGGTGCTGCTTGCCTGGCAGAAGAGACCAACCCCCACCTGGTTGCAACCTCCCTTCAGGTAGCTGTAGACAGCAAGAAGGTCTCCCCTGAGCCTCCTCTTCTCCAGGCTAAGCAACCCCAGCTCCCTCAGCCTCTCCTCCCAGGGCTGTGCTCCAGACCCCTCCCCAGCCTCATTGCCCTTCTCTGGGCATGTTCCAGCAACTCAACATCTTTCTTGAATTGAGGGGCCCAGAACTGGACACAGGACTCAAGGTGTGGCCTCACCAGTGCTGAGCACATGGCAGAATGACCTCCCTGCTCCTGCTGGCCACACTGTTCCTGATGCAGACCAGGATCCCACTGGACCTGGGCACACTGATGGTTGATGTTCAGCTACTGTCAACCAATACCCCCAGGTCCCCTCCTGACTTTTACTTTCCAGTTTTGTCATGGCCCTGTATTTGGCCAGGTAAAGACTTGGGCCCCCTGTAAAAAGACAAGGAGGTCCTGCTGAGTATGAAATTCCTCTGCTATGCAAAGGAGTGTGAAAGATGCTTAGATCAAAGGTAGGTAATGCAGTTAGGTGTCCTCCTTTCTGTGACTTCCAGGAGCTCTTTGGCACTGTGTAAGCAGACATGTAAGGAGCTGGGGAGGGACTTTTGGGGTGTCAGGGAGTGATAGGACTGGGGGGAATGGAGCAAAACTAGAAATGGGTAGATTCAGATTGGATGTTAGGAAGAAGTTGTTCCCCATGAGGGTGGTGAGACACTGGCACAGGTTGCCCAGGGAGGTGGTGGAAGCCTCATCCCTGGAGGTTTTGAAGGCCAGGCTGGATGTGGCTGTGAACAACCTGCTGTAGTGTGAGGTGTCCCTGTCCTAAGCAAAGGGATGAAGACCTGGGAGTGCTGGTGGGCAGCAAGTTCTGCAGGGGACAGCAATGTGCCCTGGGGGCCAAGAAGGCCAATGGGATCCTGGGGTGCATTCAGAGGAGTGTGTCCAGCAGATCCAGGGAGGTTCTCCTCTCCCTCTACTCTGCTCTGGTGTGACCACACCTGGAATATTGCATCCGGTGCTGGGCTCCCCAGTTCAAGATGGACAGGGATCTGCTGGAGAGAGTCTAAGGGAGGGCTCCAAGGATGCTGAAGGGACTGCATCACTGCCTGGGGAGGAGAGGCTGAGAGCCCTGGGGCTGGTTAGTTTGGAGAGGAGAAGACTGAGAGGGATCTGATCAATGTCTATCAATATCTGAGGGCTGGGGGTCAGGAAGGGACAGGCTCTGCTCAGTTGTGCCCTGGGATAGGACAAGGGGCAATGGATGGAAACTCCAGCACAGGAGGTTCCACCTCAACAGAGGAGGAACTTCTTCACTGTGAGGGTCCCAGAGCCCTGGAGCAGGCTGCCCAGAGAGGTTGTGGAGTCTCCTTCTCTGGAGCCTTTCCAAACCCCACCTGGATGCATTACTGTGTGGACTGCCCTGGGTGATGCTGCTCTGGCAGGGGGCTTGGACCTGATGATCTCTGGAGATCCCTTCCAACCCCTAACATTCTGTGATATTTCCATGGCACTTCCTCTGCCTCAGCCTCCACCACTGCCCCTTGTGCTGGCACTGGGCATCACCCAGCAGAGCCTGGCTCCAGCCTCTGGGCACTCACCCTTAACATCCCTGTGAATGCCAGCACAGCTCAGCATAAAACCCAGGGCCTGGCTGCCATGGTGGGTAGGAACACGCTGCCCTTGACGTTTTGTTTGACCCAGGCTTTGTGCCAAGGGAAAATGGGCTGCTGGTGAGGGCAGCACACAGATCGCTGGATGCAGCAGAGCCCCAGGAGGGAAATTGCCATGGATGGTGCCAGCCAGCTCTGCCCCAGAGCCAGAGTTGTTCCTCTCCTGGGCTGTCTGGTTCAGCTGCATAAGATCCTGCTCAGCTGGTGACCACCTGGTCTGGGGAGCAGCCCAGAAACTCAGCTGAGCCCTGCTGGGCCAAGAGCTGCAGCAGGGGGAAGCCTGTGGAAGTTGGGTTTCAACAAATAAATAATGAATCAGATGAAGAGCAACTGCAGGAGCTGGGGATGGTTAGTGTGGAACAGAGGAGGCTGAGGGGGGAACCTCTTGGCTCTCTACAACTACCTGCAAGGAGGTTGTGGAGAGGTTGGTGCTGGTCTCTTCTCACAGGTCATTAGTGACAGGACCAGAGGGAATGGCCTCAAGCTGCCACTGGGGAGGTTCAGACTGGACATTAGGAAACCTTTTTTCATGGCAAGAGTGGTCAGGGCTTGGAATGTGCTGCCCAGGGAGGTGGTGGAGTCCCCAAGCCTGGCTGTGTTTGCAGGTGGTTTGGCTGTGGTGCTTGGGGCTGTGGTTTAGGGGTGAGCCTTGCAGAGTAGGGCTCTGGGTTGGCCTTGGTGATCCTGAGGGTGTTTTCCAAGCTGAATGTTTCTGTGAGTCTGTGTGATTCAATCTGCAGGTTTGGAAACTAACTCTAATTTTAACCACTGCTTCATCTGAGCCAGGGTAAAAGTGCTTCTGACATCTCCCAGAAACCTGCCCTAGAAGAAAAATGAGAGAGTCCCCTCTTGGCTCAGCCCTTCTGCCAGCTGGGTTTGCAGGTGAGCACCAGCCCTGCCTTTTGGTAGGGATGAGAGCTTGCCTGATGCCCTATCCGAGTGCCCTAGCTGGCAACCCCTGCGCAGAAATCCCTTTTCCAAAGGCAACTGCCTCCCTCTGTAGGGAAGATTTCTTCCTGGCAAATGTTTCACAGTGTGATGATATAGCATCTGACATAAAGTGCCCACGTGGAGCAAGTGGCCAGTTGGTTGATCAATTAATGCTGGCTGCTTTCCAGGCTGTTGTTTAAGAGGGATCAGGTAATGGATGGTTCATATGCTCTACACATTAGATAAATAATTTAGTTCATGCCTAGGAAAATGAGTCTTGCCTGAGAGGCAGAGAGTTACTGTCTGTGTGGCTCAGAGATGGCTCTAACCCATTGCAGTCAAGCATCATAAATTAGGGTATGGTGAGGGCTGGAGCTGCTCTCCTGTGAGGACAGACTGAGGGAGCAGGGGTGGTTCAGTCTGGAGAAGAGAAGGCTTCAAGGAGACCTCATTGTGGCCTTGCAGTATTTGAAGGGGGCTACAGGACAGTATCTGAAGGGGGCTACAAGAAAGCTGGGGAGGGATTTTTAGGGTATCAGGGAGTGATAGGACTGGGGGGGGATGGAACAAAACTAGAAATGGGTAGATTGAGATTGGATGTTAGGAAGAAGTTGTTCCCCATGAGGGTGGTGAGAGACTGGCACAGGTTGCCCAGGGAGGTGGTGGAAGCCTCATCCCTGGAGGTTTATGCAGCCAGGCTGGATGTGGCTGTGAGCAGCCTGCTGCAGTGTGAGGTGTCCCTGCCCATGGCAGAGGGGCTTGGAACTGGATGATCCTTGAGGGCCCTTCCAACCCTAACCTGTTTCATTTCACTCCACTCCATTCCATTTCACTCCACTCCATTCCACTCCATTCCACTCCATTCCACTCCATTCCATTTCACTCCACTCCACTCCATTCCATTCCATTTCACTCCACTCCATTCCACTCCATCCCATCCCATTCCATCCCATTCCATCCCATTCCATTCCATTCCATTCCATTCCATTCCATTCCATTCCATTCCATTCCATTCCATTCCATTCCATTCCATCCTATTCCACTCCACTCCACCCTATTCCATTCCACTCCACTCCACTCCACTCCACCCTATTCCATTCCACTCCGCTCCACTCCACTCCACTCCATTCCATTCCATTCCACTTCACTCCGCTCCACTCCGCTCCACTCCACTCCACTCCATTCCATTCCATTCCATTCCATTCCATTCCATTCCATTCCATTCCACTTCACTCTCACTCCCTCCACTCCACTCCACTCCCTCCACTCCCACTCCACTCCCACTCCACTCCACCCTACTCTGTTCTCCAGCCTGAACAACCCCAACTCTCTCAGCCTGTCCTCACAGGAGAGGAGCTCCAGCCCTCTGCTCATCCTCGTGGCCTGTCTTTATGTCCTCATTTCCACCCAGAAATGAATTGCCCTCTCCACGGGGGCCATTGCAAAGGCTAATGCACAATCAATGTGCTTATTTCTTGCCTGTCTTTATTTTTTTTTTAAAACATACTCACCCAAGTGATGAATAACTGTGAGGTTTATCTAACCCCACAATGAGGACAGCAGATGAAGTGTTTACTTGTGATGTGGGGCATGCAGTTCTGCAGGATACCATTTCAGCCTCAGTGCATTAGGGAATTGAGAGAAGAGCTCTAGTTGATTCTCAGTTAATTACCATTCCCTCCTGCTTCACCCTCTCTCTGAAAATATCTCTTCATTAAAAGGGGATAGGTACAGCACTGCACTGACAGTGTACTGTGTTGCAATCACAGAATCAACCAGGTTGGAAGAGACCTCCAAGATCATCAAGTCCAACCTATCACCCCCCTGCCAGAGCAGGACCACAGGATCCAGCACAGGTCACACAGGAGCACATCCAGACAGGGCTGGAAAGGCTCCAGAGAAGGAGACTCCGCAACCTCTCTGGGCAGCCTCTTCCAGTGCTCTGTGACCCTCACAGTGAAGAAGTTCCTCTTCTGTTGAGGTGGAACCTCCTGTGCTGCAGTTTCCACCCATTGCCCCTTGTCCTATCCCAGGGCACAAGTGAGCAGGGCTGTCTCTTGCTTCCTGACCCCCAGCCCTCAGCTATTGATAGACATTGATCAGATCCCTCTCAGTCTTCTCCTTTCCAGACTAAACAGCCCCAGGGCGCTCAGCCTCTCTTCACCAGGCAGTGCTCCAGGCCCTTCAGCATCCTTGGAGCCCTCCCTTGGACTCTCTCCAGCAGATCCCTGTCCCTCCTGAACTGGGGAGCCCAGCACTGGATACAATATCCCAGGTGAGGTCTCAGCATGGCAGAGCAGAGTTGAAGGAGAACCTCCCTGGCTCTGCTGGACACACTCCTCTGAATGCACCCCAGGAGTCCATAATCCTCAGCACTCTCTTGCACTTCCCTTGCTGCTGCTCAGCCTGGGGGAGGTGGTGGCACATGGCACTGAACCACGCTGAAAGCCTTGCCAATAGAAGTGGAAACAGCTCCAAAGCAGTCAGCAGCTGTGTCCTGTATCTGGGTGGCTTCAGGGCTCTTCACTGATTTTTCCTGCCCCCTCTGCATGTGTACAGAAATGGCCACAAATCTGCAGTCTCTTCCTTGGCAAGAGCAAGACTGGATGCAAACCCACCAACCAAGACAAGGATGTAATTCCCAGCACATCATCCACCCACCCAGCCCAGGAGTCAGTGACCAAACCTGGTGGGTGTGGGAAGCTGTGCAGCAAAAAGGATCTTTGACAGGGAGTGGGGGGAGCTGGAATTCCTACAGCCTGCAAGGAAAAAAGGCAAATAACCCCAAAACAGCTGACTGTCCTGAATGGCATCTCCAAAGCCACTAATCCGGCCCCAGCGCCGCTGAAAATCCTGTTCCGTTGCATGACAATAGGAGCGGCTGGGCGTGCTCCCTGCTGTCAAAGCAGAGGGCAGCAGGCAGTTCCTGTAGCCCATCCAGCACCAGGCTCTGTGCAGGGCTGGGGGGTGCAGCAGATGCCAGGCAAAGGCTAGGATAGTCCCCCAGTTTCTTCTGGGAAGGTGAAGGGGGACAGAGAGATGTGCATTATGGAAAGAAAGCTGAGGGAGATGAAGAGGAGCAAGGAGAATGCTTGGGGCAGTGTGGCTGGAGAGCTCTCTGGCAGAAAGGGACCTGGGGGTGCTAATGGACAAGCAGCTGAACAGGAGGCAGCAGTGTGCCCAGGGGGCCAAGAAAGCCAAAGGCCTCCTGGCTGGGATCAGCAATGCTGTGTCCAGCAGGAGCAGGGAGGGGATTGTCCCCTGGGACTCAGCTCTGGGGAGGTCACACCTTGAGTGTTGTGTCCAGTTTGGGGCACCTCAGGACAAGAGAGATGTGGAGGTGCTGGAGCCAGGGCAGAGGAGGGCAAGGAAGCTGGGAAGGGCCTGGAGAAGAAATCTGATGAAGAGCAACTGAAGGAGCTGGGGATGGTTAGTGGGAAAGAGAGGAGGCTGAGGGGAGACCTCCTGGCTCTCTATAACTCCCTGCAAGGAGGTTGTGGAGAGGTTGGTGCTGGTCTCTTCTCCCAGGTCATTAGTGACAGAACAAGAGGGAATGGCCTGAAGCTGCCACTGGGGAGGTTTAGACTGGACAGTAGGAAACCTTTTTTCAGGGTGAGGGTGGTCAGCCATTGGAATGTGCTGCCCAGGGAGGTGGTGGAGTCCCCAAGCCTGGCTGTGTTTGCAGGTGGTTTGGCTGTGGTGCTTGGGGCTGTGGTTTAGGGGTGAGCCTTGCAGAGTAGGGCTCTGGGTTGGCCTTGGTGATCCTGAGGCTCTTTTCCAAGCTGAGTGTTTCTGTGATTCTGGAGAGCACTTACTGTCATTATCTTCACCTCACTTCACTGGCTGAGTGCAGCAGGAGGGACCAGGGAGCAGCCCTTGCTCCAGACACTGAAAGAATGCTTGCTGCTCCCCAGGGAAATTGTGTTCCCCTCCTCTCTGACTGAGTATCAGGGCACTGGGTTTGGTCTCTAGTTTGCACCTTCCTCTTTCCTGTGTCTCCCTCAGCAGGGTAAATGCCACAGCATCAGCTGCATCTCCTCCTCCAAGCATTTGCTGGAGTTTTTGAGGCTACTACCAAATCTTTTGCTCAGCTGAGCAAAAGTGGGGTTTGGTTTTCCCCCTCCCCCGAATGTTGTTCCTATGCAACATAACAGCAGGCAGCTGGGTGTGATGTTGGCTGGAAAGGAGTCTGTTGCAGTTGCTTTAAGCTGTGATAAAGAACATGTGCTTAATGTTATTTTTAGGCTAGTTGAGAGGTCACAAAGTTTTAATCTAAATACAGCTTTGTATAAACACAGAGCTCTCGGCACCTTAGTGCTGAGCTCAGTGTGGCTCCCCCAGGTCAAGCTTGCTTACACGATGGAAAGCTCCAGAGTTACATGCAGAAATGAAGAAGTCTTTGCAGATCCCTCTGCTGGTTTTGTTTTTCATCACCTAGCACCTTTCTGGAGAGAAAAAAGATCATAGTACTTGGGGTGACCGATGGACCTCAGCAGCCAGGGAGGTCTGCTGCTGGGAGGTAGGGGGTGGCTGCGCTTCAGGCTGAGGCTTGCAGCTGGCCTCATCCATCCAGGGACCACTCTGCACTGGTGCTCTTATTCCACTTCTGAGAAATCCCCTTTAATTAGATCTCTTCACCTTGTGTCTTGCATGGAAAATGATGGATATTGCATGTCCCTGACCGGAGTCATTGCCTCTATCCCCCTGCTTCATGTGCGTGCCTGCACTTGTGCAAGCACACAAGCTGTTAACCCCTTCACAGCTGAGCTTGTGTTTGGCAGCTGCACTCCTCCAAGTCGAGCAGCACTGCCTTGGTTACCTTTTTTCCCTAGCAGCCAGCAATCTAGTTGACCTTTCCTGAAACTTTGGGCTTCAGCTCAGGTTTCATTAGTCCTAGTGAACCCTGTGAGCAAGACTTTGCACTTGGGCTTCAAAGACCCTGTGCTAGCAGGTGTGCAAGGATATGGGGACTGCTTTGATGGCTTGGCTCGACAGGTGGCCCACAGCAGTCTCCTGTTTTCTCTGCCCTTTCTTAGAGATCAGCTGCCAAGAATGACCCTGGAGGCATGAAAGCATCATCTTGTTTTGCTTTCCAAAACAAAAAGCCAGTGATTTTTATGTGTATATTTTTTAATCAGGACTGTTCACAGGATCAGAGGATCTTAGGGGTTGGAAGGGACCTCTGGAGGTAGAATCAGAGAATCAATAAGGTTGGAAAAGACCTCAGAGATCATCAAGTCCAACCTGTTACCTAACACCTCCTGACAACTAAGCCATGGCTCCAAGTGCCACATCCAAGCCTTTTTTGAGCACCTCCAGGGATGGTGACTCCACCACCTCCCTGGGCAGCACATCCCAATGGCCAATTACTCTTCCTGTGGAGAATTTTCTCCTCACCTCTAGCCTAGACCTTCCCTGGCACAGCTTGAGACTGTGTGCTCTTGTTTGGGTGCAGGTTGCCTGGGAGAAGAGACCAACCCCCACCTGGCTACAACCTCCCTTCAAGGAGAGTTGTAGAGATCTTCCAGTCCAACCCCCCTGCTAGAGCAGGACCACAGAATCCAGCACAGGTCACACAGGAACACATCCAGATGGATCTTGAAAGACTCCAGAGACTGTTGTTATTCATAAACCTTTGAACAGTGGTTTAATTCTGAAGTTCAACAAGGTCAAGTGCCAGGTCCTCCACCTGGGTCACAACTACCCCATGGTAAGCCCCTGACCCGGGGATGTGTGGTTGGAAAGCTGTGACTCAGAGAGGGACCTGGGGGTATTGGTTGACAGTTGACTAAGTGTGAGTCAGCAGTGCCCAGGTGGCCAAGAAAGCCAATGGCATCCTGGCTGGGCTTAGAAACACTGTGGCCAGCAGGAGGGACAAGGAGGTGATCATCCCCCTGTGCTCAGCACTGGTGATCCCACACCTCCAGTATTGTGTTCAGTTCTGGGCCCCTCACTGCAAGGACATTGAGGTGCTGGAGCATGTCCAGAGAAGGGCCTGGAGCACCTGGGAGTGTTCAGGCTGGAGAAGAGGAGGCTGAGAGGAGACCTCATTGCTCTCTACAGCTCCCTGAAGGGAGGTTGGAGTGAGGAGGGGGCAGCCTCTTCTTGGTGGCAAGCACCAGGACCAGAGGAAATCGTTCCAAGCTGCACCAGGGGAGCTTCAGGCTGGATGCTAGGAAATATGTCTTCACAGAGAGGGTTCTCCAACATTGGAATGCCCTGCCCAGGGCAGTGCTGGAGTCACCACCCCTGGAGGTGTTCAAGCACTGTGTGGAACGGCGGCTTAGGGACATGGTTTAGGGTGGAGCCTTCAGTGCCGGGCTGAGGGCTGGACTGGCTGAGCTTGGAGGTCTCTGCCAACCAGATGCTTTCTGTGATTCTGTGACACAGCCTTCACTCTGCGGTTGTGCTAATTTCTAGCTGACTGCCCTACAAATCTCTTGCTTGTTTCTCAGGACCATTCTGCCCTCCTCTGTGAGTATCCAAGGCAGCTGCTCCTGCTGCTGGTCTTTTGTCAGCGAGGGAGGGAATTGTCTCAGTGATCCTGTTGGAGGCAGCAAACAACAAAGAAATGCTTGGAAGGCAGCGATGCCGCCCAGCCCGGAGGAGGAGGAAAGCCCTCAGAGCACCTCGGTGACTGCAGAGCTGTTTGTGCCAGGCGTGCAGAGGCTCAAGGACATTCCTCAAGGTCTGCGGCAGCAGGAGGGAGACCTGGCAGGGAAGACCAGAAACCCTTTAACCCTTGCTGTATCCACTGCTTGCCCAGCTCTGGCTGCGTTCGCTGCCCGCAGCAGCACACCTCCTGCCTGATGGTTTTTATCAGTGTTGCTGCTGGGGCTGCCTAAAATGAGCCCTTGGAGAGTTTGCCTTCGTGCAATCATTACTGCAGTCAATCCCCCTTGCTTCAGCAGGAGGTTGGCTTCTCAGAGCCTCCCATGCTGCTGTCACACGCCTGAGGGCAGGCACGGGGCAGGGAGGTGATTGTCCCCTCGAAGCAAGGAGAATGCTTGGGGCAGTGTGGCTGGAGAGCTCTCTGGCAGAAAGGGACCTGGGGGTGCTAATGGACAAGCAGCTGAACAGGAGCCAGCAGTGTGCCCAGGTGGCCAAGAAAGCCAAAGGCCTCCTGGCTGGGATCAGCAATGCTGTGTCCAGCAGGAGCAGGGAGGGGATTGTCCCCTGGGACTCAGCTCTGGGGAGGTCACACCTAGAGGGTTGTGTCCAGTTTTGGGCACCTCAATCCAAGAGAGATGTGGAGGTGCTGGAGCCAGGGCAGAGGAGGGCAAGGAAGCTGTGAAGGGAGATCTCCCTCATCCTTCTCTATTCCAAACTAACCATCCCAAGCTCCTTCAGTGGAGGTGAGGAGAAAGTTCTTCCCAGCAAGAGAGCTTGGCCATTGGAATGTGCTGCCCAGGGGGTGGTGGAGTCACCATCCCTGGAGGTGTTCAAAAAAGGATTGGGTGTGGCACTGGAAGCCATGGTTTAGTTGTCAGGAGGTGTTAGGTATTCAGTAGAATAGAATAGAATAGAATAGAATAGAATAGAATAGAATAGAATAGAATAGAATAGAATTAACCTGATTAGAAAAAACCTCAGAGATTATCAAGTCCAACCTATCACCCAACACCATCTAATCAACCAGACCATGGCACCAAGTGCCTCATTCAGTCTTTTCCTAAACACCTCCAGGGATGGTGACTCCACCACCTCCCTGGGCAGCACATTCCAATGGCCAATCTCTCTTGCTGGGAAGAGCTTTCTCCTCACCTCCAGCCTAAACCTCCCCTGGCACAGCTTGAGACTGTGTCCTCTTGTTCTGGTGCTGCTTGCCTGGGAGAAGAGACCAACCCCCACCTGGCTACAACCTCCCTTCAGGGAGTTGCAGAGAGCAAGAAGGTCTCCCCTGAGTCTCCTCTTCTGCAGGCTAAGCAACCCCAGCTCCCTCAGCCTCTCCCCACAGGGCTGTGCTCCAGACCCCTCCCCAGCTTTGTTGCCCTTCTCTGGACACCTTCCAGCAGCTCAACATCTTTCCTAAACTGAGGAGCCCAGAACTGGACACAGGACTCAAGGTGTTACCTAACCAGTGCTGAGCACAGGGCAGAATGACCTCCCTGCTCCTGCTGGCCACACTGTTCCTGATGCAGGCCAGGATGCAATTGGCCTTCTTGGCCACCTGGGCACACTGCTGGGGTAATAGGTTGGACTTGATGATCTCTGAGGTCTTTCCCAACCTTATTGATTCTATGATTCTACTACAAAAAAACCCCAAAAAACCCCACACCAACTGGTACCAGACTCCACCTTTTAATCCTTTTTGAAAGCTCCAAATATTTGCCCCAAGATAAACAGAAATGTTTCCACTGTCATGTTTTGAGCTCCCGGGTCCAAGGGTCTAACTCAGCAAACAGAGAGGGGGCCCAGGCCCCTTTCTCTGCACAGCTACTAACCCCTGGTGGCTTTGGACAACAGGTGGTGGTAGTTTTAGGCTGTGCCTTCAGACTTTTCCACTGCTCTTGAACAGAAAGTATAAAAAATGTCAATGAATCACTCTTGGGTGTGAAAAGGAAAATACAGATCACTCTAAACAAGCCCATTGGAAGAGATAAGGGACTAAAACTAGTTGTACCAAACCAATCTCTCTTCTCTTCTTCCTTCTTCACCCAGGGAGAGATGCTGACTTGCTTCTGCTTGACCTTGGCTGCATTGTTTTGGGATTAACTTCTCTGCTTCTGACTCTTCTCCCTTTGGTACAGGGGGAAGAGGGGGAGGCAGGGCAGGAGAAGCTGGTAGCTTGCCCTGGTCCTTGGCCAGGGGGGTTCTTGTGCTGTTTGTTAAGTGTAAATATCTGTACATATTGTAACTCCTGTAGATTTGGTACACATTCCTTGCATCCCATTGCAGAGTGTAGTTTTGCCTGCAAATACAGCTTCCATGTGCTTCCAGCTGAGCTGGGCTGGCAAAGGTAATGCTGGGGGGAGGGGGAAATTTCAACCCACCACACAGGTGAATAACATTTATGTATCTCACAAGCATTGTGGCAGAGTCAGGAGAGGAGTTATGAAGCATTTCAAGGTCCTTGGAGAATAGGGATAACAGCACTACCTGCTGAGACAGCAGCAGGCAGAAATGATTTTCCTTTTCTTTGGGAGGGGGATAACACAACAATTTCCTCTGCAACAAAGCTGGGGAGGGGTCTGGAGCACAGCCCTGTGAGGAGAGGCTGAGGGAGCTGGGGTTGCTTAGCCTGGAGAAGAGGAGGCTCAGGGGAGACCTTCTTGCTCTCTCCAACTCCCTGAAGGGAGGTTGTAGCCAGGTGGGGGTTGGTCTCTTCTCCCAGGCACCCAGCAGCAGAACAAGAGGACACAGTCTCAAGCTGTGCCAGGGGAGGTTTAGGTTGGAGGTGAGGAGAAAGTTCTTCCCAGCAAGAGAGATTGGCCATTGGGATGTGCTGCCCAGGGAGGTGGTGGAGTCACCATCACTGGGAGTGTTTAAGAAGAGCCTGGCTGAGGCACTGGGTGCCATGGTTTAGTTGATGAGATGGTGTTGGGTGATAGGTTGGACTGGATGATCTCTGAGGTCTCTTCCAACCTGGTTGATTCTGTGGGTATGAAAAACTCAGCTGAGATATTCAAAGCATGAAATCCACCACATTTGCCTGCCTCAAAGGACTGTAAAAGGATGAATTGCTTTAACCAGCCTGTGCCACAAGACAACTGTTATGGGCTATGAGCTTAACTCAGAACTCCCTTGGATTTATGGGTTTAAGTTGGAATTGGAAATGCTTTTGAATGTGCCTGTGCAGAAATGTGTGCATACTGCAGGGGGAAAAACCAGTAACTTAGCAGGATCTGCCAGCCTCTGGCAGATAACTCACTGCATGGGGGATGCTGGAACTGCTCCACTGCCTTGTGCAACATGTTTATTTGGGGTTAAAAGAATGCAGAAAAGATGAACTCCACTGGAACTGTGTTATGTGAGTCCATGGGCAAGGGCTCAGCTTTTGATGTGCATCTATTTGGCAGTAAGTGCTGGGGATTTGTTTTCAGGATGTCATTCGAGCTCTGCTCTGCTGTGCCCCCACAGGACACACTCTGGGGTCATTTTGCTTGAGGCTTGCTCCTTCCTGCTGCCTTCTTTAACTTCCTTCAGCTACTCAGGGAGATTTCCTAAAGACAACTTACTAGAATCACAGAATTGTCAGGGTTGGAAGGGACCTCAAGGATCATGCAGTTCCAACCTCACTGCCACAAGCAGGGACACCTTAGGTTGCCAGCTTGCTCACAGCCACATCCAGCCTGGCCTTCAAAACCTCCAGGGGTGAGGCTTCCACCACCTCCCTGGGCAACCTGTGCCAGTGTCTCACCACCCTCATGGGGAACAACTTCTTCCTAACAACCAATCTCAATCTACCCATATCTAGTTTTGCTCCATTCCCCCTAGTCCTAGCATTACCTGATACCTATTCCTGTGTTACACTGGGCTCAAACATTTCTGGTGCTGCTCCCTCTCAAACCTCACATGACTAAGCAAATAAACAGGAGGCTTTAATACGTTCCTGTGTATGCAGGTGCCAAAGAAAACAGACATTAATCCACCCAAGGCCACCCCAGCCTGCTCCTGAGGGCCTGCAGCCTCCTGGGGGACTGTGAGCTTTCTCTTTGCCAAGGGTTCCTTGATTGCTGCAGGGTGTTGACCCTTGAGGAGAGGCTGCAGGTGCTCTGTGCTACACTAGAAAAGCTTCAGGTGATGTAAGGCAGAAAGGTTTCATTTGTGTCAGGGAAGGAACTAACTCCAGAATACAGCCTGACAGGTAGGGCTCTTGAAACTAGTCTCAGATCTGACTTCAGTTCTCCATGTGAATTTTCTTTTGGTCCTTCCTCTCACTGTGAATTATTTTCTGCTTTCCATCTACAGCTTGTTATTATTACAGAATAGAATACAGAATTAACCAGGTTGGAAAAGACCTCAGAGACCATCCAGTCCAACCTCTCACCCAACACCATCTCATCAACTAAACCATGGCACCGAGTGCCTCAGCCAGGCGTTTTCTTAAACACCATCAGGGATGGTGACTCCAGTGAGTTCAAAAACCTGCTTGTATTACAGGCCTGATGAACGCTGCTCATCAAGTTGCACTTAGGGTTGTGCAGTGTGTAAGGAATCAGCTGCTCAGCCTCAGTGTGAGATTCCAGCAGGAGCCAGCAGGGCACACAACATCCGGCACAAAAGTCTTTGATCTCCGCTGGCTGAATCAGTGACATCAGCCTTCGGGGACCAGGAGGATCTTCTACCAACAGAGACACTCTCAGAGGTACAGAACCTTTGTAAATAGAAGCTAAACACTGCCTGGTGATGACACAGTCCCCTTCAGCCCCAGCACACCTACTGCACAGAAAGGAGAAGGACCTGGGAGTGCTGGTGGACAACAAGTTCTGCATGGGACAGCAATGTGCCCTGGGGGCCAAGGCGGCCAATGGGGTCCTGGGGTGCATTCAGAGGAGTGTGTCCAGCAGATCCAGGGAGGTTCTGCTCCCGCTCTACTCTGCCCTGCTGAGACCACACCTGGAATATTGCATCCAGTGCTGGGCTCCCCAGTTCAAGAGGGACAGGGATCTGCTGGAGAGAGTCCAAGGGAGGGCTCCAAGGATGCTGAAGGGACTGCAGCACTTCCTGGTGTGGAGAGGCTGGGAGTCCTCGGGCTGTTCAGTCTGGAGAGGAGAAGACAGAGGGGATCTGATCAATGTCTATCAATATCTGAGGGCTGGGTGTCAAGAGGGAGGGGACAGGCTCTGCTCACTTGTGCCCTGGGACAAGACAAGGGGCAATGGATGGAAACTCCAGCACAGGAGGTTCCACCTCAACATGAGGAGGAACTTCTTCACTGTGAGGGTCCCAGAGCACTGGAACAGGCTGCCCAGAGAGGTTTTGGGGTTTCCTTCTCTGGAGCCTTTCCAGCTCTATCTGGATGTGTTCCTGTGTGACCTGTGCTGGATTCTGTGGTCCTGCTCTGGCAGGAGGGTTGGACTTGATGACCTTCAGAGGTCCCTTCCAACCCCTAACATCCTGTGATCTGTGATCCTGTGACTGGTGACAGCCCAGCCACAGCTTACCACATCAGCTGCTGCAAATTCCCTGAGGTTAAAAGGACTGCACCTCATAACCTGATGTGGCCATGGGTGCTGCACAAAGCATTTCCTGTGACTTGCAACAAGAGATCAGTGGCCATAGAGTGGTAGGACAAGAGGCAATGGGTGGAATCTGAGGCATAGGAAGTTCCATGGAAACAGGAGGAAGAATTATTTCCCTGTGAGCATGACAGAGCTCTGGAACAGGCTGCCCAGGGGGGCTGTGCAGTCTCCCTCCCTGCAGATATTCAAAACCCTCCTGGATGTGCTCCTGTGTGATCTGCTCTGGGTGCTCCTGCTCTGGCAGGGGGGTTGGACTGCATGATTCCTCGAGGTCCCTTCCAGCCCCTGACACTCTGTGATTCTGTGATAGGGTGAGAGAGAAATGAAGGCAAAACCTGAACTACCAATCCCTACACTGCTGGAAAGACAAGACATGCTCTTCTCTTCCCTCTTTTTGCCTGGCAAGGGCTGCTGTGAATCATTTTGTCAGGCAGGGCAGCTATGCATGAGGTCTGCCTAGGTGGAAAACACCTCCCTGGAAGGTTGTGGCTGTCTCTTAGGTAAGAGCCCAGACCTTGTGCAGCATGTGAGGCATGGGGCAGGTAGCAGGAATGACAGCAATGTGGAGCAAGGAGGAACAATTTGCCTCCAGAGAACATGACAAGAAATAGCTCAAGTGGTGGGAGGGCAAAACATGACCTTAAAGTATATGCCTGTAGCAGAATTCAGAGGCAATTCCAGTGCTCCTGTGAGCTAGCCGCAGGTCTGGCATTCCCCACTCTCACAGGATCACAGGAGGTTAGGGGTGGGAAGGCACCTCTGGAGATCACAGAATAATAGAATCATAGAATCAATAAGATTGGGAAAAGACCTCAGAGATCATCAAGCCCAGCCTGTCACCCAGCACCTCGTGGCTACTAAACCGTGGCTCCAAGTGCCACGTCCAATCTTCAAGTCCAACCCCCAAACCTCTCAGGCATCAGCCCCCTTTTAACATGGCTCAAGAATATTCAACAACACATATACTAAAGAGCTTTCAACAAACTTGCATGTGCAATTCTTTTAACCAAGTAATCAGTTCTGACCAGCTCCTCTGAACATGAGCCAGCAGTGTGCCCAGCTGGCCAAGAAGGCCAATGGCATCCTGGTCTACATCAGGAACGGTGTGGCCAGCAGGAGCAGGGAGGTCATTCTGCCCTGTGCTCAGCACTGGTTAGGCCACACCTTGAGTCCTGTGTCCAGATCTGGGCTCATCAGTTTAGGAAAGATGTTGAGTTGCTGGAAGGTGTCCAGAGAAGGGCAACAAAGCTGGGGAGGGGTCTGGAGCACAGCCCTGTGAGGAGAGGCTGAGGGAGCTGGGGTTGCTTAGCCTGCAGAAGAGGAGGCTCAGGGGAGACCTTATTGCTGTCTGCAACTCCCTGAAGGGAGGTTGTAGCCAGGTGGGGGTTGGTCTCTTCTGCCAGGCAAGCAGCACCAGAACAAGAGGACACAGTCTCAAGCTGTGCCAGGGGAGGTTTAGGTTGGAGGTGAGGGAAAAATATTTCCCAGCAAGAGAGCTTGGCCATTGGGATGTGCTGCCCAGGGAGGTGGTGGAGTCACCATCACTGGAGGTGTTTAGGAAAAGACTGGTTGAGGCACTTGGTGCCATGGTTTAGTTGATGAGATGGTGTTGGGTGATAGGTTGGACTGGATGATCACAGGCTCACAGGATGTTAGGGGTTGGAAGGGACGTTCAAAGATCATCAGGTCCAACCCCCTGCCAGAGCAGGACCATAGAATCCAGCACAGGTCACACAGGAACACATCCAGACAGGGCTGGAAAGGCTCCAGAGAAGGAGACTCCACAACCTCTCTGGGCAGCCTGCTCTGGAACCCTCACAGTGAAGAAGTTCCTCCTGGTGGAGAGGTGGAACCTCCTGTGCTGCAGTTTATATCCACTGCCCCTTGTCCTATCCCAGGGCACAAGTGAGCAGAGCCTGCCCCTTCCTTCCTGACCCTCACCCTCAGATATTGACAGACATTGATTAAATCCCCTCTAAGTCTTCTCTTCTCCAGATTAAACAGCCTCCAGGCTCTCAGCCTCTCATCACAGGGCATATGCTCCAGTCCCTTCCTCATCCTGGTGTTGCCTGCTGGTATCCAGGGAGAAAATTCACTCCTGGGGAACTTTTTTGGTTCTGTTTTGTTACAACTTGCTGTTTTGATCTGAAAAGCACAGATTTTCCCCACCAAGCAACATGGCAATTAGAGAAAGAGTTCTTTGCAAGAGCCACCACTGTGTTTTGTTTCATGAAGTAATGATGGGTTTGCTCTTTTTGCATGGAGGCAAAGCAAACCATGAGCTGCACTTGCACATTATGGAAAAGTTATGGAAAATGAAGTCATTTCGAAATCCTCCTCTTTCCCACCATATCTGCCCCTTTCCCACCCCACCCACCCAATTTCCTCCCTTTTCCCTCTCAAATCCCAGAGCACCTGGGCTCTATTGCAGTCTCCTCCCACCCCAGGTGTGGTGACTTTGACCCTCCCCACTCACTCCCCTTTTTAATGCCCCCAGGAGAGGCAGCAGCCCCAAGCTGAGCCCATCTGGGCTGAGGATCCTCCTCTCATCTCTGGTGAGTGCCCCTGGTGCACACTGGGTGATGGTGGTGGTGACAACAAAGGCCGGGGGGCCTGGTGGCCCCCGGTTGTTAGGGACCAGATTGATGACTACTCCAATACCATCCCTGGGTGCTGGCTGGGCCTCCTCATGGGGCTGAGCTCCTCTGGGTGGTGTCTTGGCTGGTTGAGGGTCTTGCCCCTGGCTCTGGGCTGGGTGCAGGAATGGTGGTGGAGCAGGAGCTGTTTGCAGGATCCTCGAAGGTCCTTTCCAGCCTGGTTAATTCTGTGAGTGATTCTGTGGCTCTCTGGGCAGCAGTTCTGCCCACTTCAATCCTCCTGTTCCCATGGGCATGCTGCCACGTGGTCCATGGGTGAGGACCACTCCTGCTCCCCAGGTTGTGTGAGCTGACCTCAGCTAGACAGAGCTAACATTCAGACAGGTCTTATTACTAGCAACCTTTCATCTTCCAGTGACTGAGAGAACATTTATCCAATGGAAAAAGAAAGGGGGAGGAGGGGGCATTAATTTCTATTGATTGGCTTTTCCCTCTCCCCATCCACACTGTGGAACCTCAGCACACTTATTCCACATCAGTAACTCTCAGCCCTGCTGCAAAACCTAAGTGCACTCCCATTTAATTATTCAGGATGTCAGGAGAGGCAGCCAGCTTGAAAAGCAAACCCTCAGAGTGATCTGAAAAGCAAGGAGTGTGGGGTTGATTTATTCCATTTTCTTTCTTACTAAAGAAAAAAGGGGGGGGAAAAACCCCACAACACCCAAAACCAGGCACCTTGATGCTATTCCTACTCAGAAAGATCTAATTCAGGCAACAGGACCTCTGTGGTTTCACAAGGCATAAGGGTAGAAAAAGAAATCAGTGTCAACAAGATGTAGGCCAATGCTAATCTTTTTTTTTTTTTCTTGAGGCCTGCTTGCTGTGGCAGGTTAAAAACAGAAGTGTGAACAGCTAACTCCAGGGTGTTTTAATGTGTGAGAAGGGAAGGGAAGGATGGGCTGGGACAGTAAGGGAGCTGCTTGCTTCAACAGAAAAATAAACCACAAAAACAACAACAAAAAACCACCCCCAGGGTGTGGCAGCCTTAGGCTGTTGCCTAGGAATCAGAGAATTGTCAGGGCTGGAAGGGACCTCAAGGATCAGCCAGCTCCAACCCCCTGCCATGGGCAGGGACACCTCACACTACAGCAGGTTGCTCACAGCCACATCCAGCCTGGCCTGAAAAACCTCCATGGATGAGGCTTCCACCACCTCCCTGGGCAACCTGTGCCAGTCTCTCACCACCCTCATGGGGAAGAACTTCTTCCTAACATCCAATCTCAATCTACCTATTTCTAGTTTTGTTCCCATCCCCCCCCCAGTCCTATCACTCCCTGACACCCTAAATGCTGCTGTCAAAATTGCTTCTGTTTCATCATGCTCTGACCACATCACACACCACAGAATCAAGTCTGACACCCTCAAAAGTCCCTCCCCGACTTTCTTGTAGCCCCCTTCAGATACTGGAAGGTCACAATTAGGTCTCCTCAAAGCCTTCTCTTCTCCAGACTGAACAACCCCAACTCTGTCTGTCCTCATAGCAGAGCAGCTCCAGCCCTCTGCTCATCCTCGTGGCCCTTCTCTGGACACCTTCCAGCACCTCCAGATCCTTCCTGGAATAGAGGCTCCAGAACTGGACACAGTGCTCCAGGTGGGGTCTCAGCAGAGTGGAGCAGAGGGGGAGAATTGCCTCCCTGGCCCTGCTGGCTCTGCTTCTCTTGCTGCAGCCCAGGCTCTGGTTGGCTTTCTGGGCTGGAAGTGCTCACTGCTGGCTCCTGTTGAGCTTCTCATCCCCCAGCACTCCCAGGTCCTTTTGTTCAGGGCTGCTCTCAAACCAGCCCCTGCCCAGCCTGGGATTGCCCTGACCAGATGCAGGCCCTTGCAGAACTTCTTCCTAACATCCAATCTCAATCTACCCATTTCTATTTCTTCCCCATTGCCCCTAGTACATATTCTTTGCATTTCATATTTCTAGGTGTTTTAGTTTGCTTGTCAAGAGAGCTTCATTTGCTTCCAAACACCTTCTGAGCTACTCTGGTGATGTGTTTTGGGGGTAATTCTCCAAATGCATGTTGAAGGGGTGTGTGTATGTGTGTGTGTGTGTGTAATTACCAAACCCACCCACCACCCCGAGGAGTGCAATCCCTGCCTTCATCCCCTGGCCACATGATCCCCTTGGTTGTTTTAAACACATTAGAGCCAACTGCTTTCTTTCCAAGCACTGGAGTACAACAGAGGTTTCAGCCAGCAGATACTCAATTTTCCTGGCTAGCTTTTTGGGTGCTGGCCAGGTGTGATTAGTGACCTATTTCTCTTCAACTGCTGTGAGATCAGCTCTGCTTGTAGGACCCTGAATCAGCAGATTTGGCCTCATTCCTGGCTGTGCCTGCTGGAGGACCAAGCCAGGGCCGTTCTCTACACAGGCTGCCCTGCTTTCCCGGCATAGATCCGCAGGAGAGAGGGCACTCGGTCAGAGAGGGACCTGTGCTGATGATCCCTGCCAGGTCTGGACCTCACTAATCATACAATAGAACTAACCAGGTTGGAAAAGACCTCGGAGATCATCCAGTCCAACCTCTCACCCAACACCATCTAACCAACTAAACCATGGCACCATGCACCCCATCCAGGCTCTTCCTAACCACCTCCAGGGATGGTGACTCCACCACCTCCCTGGGCAGCACATTCCAATGGCCAAGCTCTCTATGAAGAACTCTGTCTCCACCTCTGGCCTGAAGCCTCGCTTCTTCCTAACATCCAATCTGAATCTGCCCATTTCTAGTTTTGCTCCATCCCCCCCCCCAGCCCTATCACTCCCTGACACCCTCAGAAGTCCCTCCCCAGCTTTCCTGTAGCCCCCTTCAGTTCCTGCAAGGCCACAATTAGGTCTCCTGGGAGCCTTCTCTTCTCCAGGCTGTAGAGCCCCAACTCCCTCAGTCTGTCTCCATGGGAGCAGAGCTCCAGCCCTCTGCTGGTCCTTGTGGCCCTTCTCTGGCAGCGTTCTGCTGCAGTTTCCCCCAAAGCCCAGCTCAGTGTCTCTGCCAGTGTGCTGGCAGGGCTTGCACTGGCCCATATGGGACTGATCAAAGCCTCATAAGAACATTTAGGCTGGGGAAAGAGCTGAGTTTTAGCAACTCTGGATTAAGTACAGCACGTCCAGGATGAGTTCTGCTTGTTGTGGTAGTTTTAGGCTGTACCTTTAAAATTTCCTCCAGGTTTTGTCCAGAATGTGGAGTCACCTTCATTGGAGGTGTTCAGGAGGAGACTTGATGGGGTGCTTGGTGCCATGGGTTAGTTGTTGGGTGGGTTGGATTGGTTGATGGGTTGGACGAGATGATCTTGAAGGTCTCTTCCAACCTGGTGTATTGTATTGTGTTATTGTATAGAATGCAAATAAATCTCTGTTGGGTGTAAAAAGGAAAGTAATAAGTTCTAAACCATCCCTTTGGAGAGATGAGAAACACAAACTGGTTGTGTAGGTTAACTCTTTCTCTCTCTTTTTCAGCTCCTGCTTGGCTTTGTTGGCCTTGGCTCTGTTCTTTGCTTTGGCTAAGTACTGAACCCCATTCTCTGCTTTCTCTCTTGTCTCTTGGTGTCCAGGGAGGGGCAAGGAGGGAGGCAGCTCCCCTGGGTTTTGTCCAGGGGGTTCTTGTGCTGTTGATGCACTGTAAATACCTGTGACTAGTGTAAATAGTGTCTGTTTTGTACACATTCCTCGCACTCTGTTGTAGAGTGAGGTTTTGCCTGTAAATGCAGCTTCCATTTGCTTCCAACCTGAGCTGCTCTGGCGAAGTGAATGCTGGGGGACACACTTTCAACCCACCACACTTGGTTTAGTCCGTTTCAAGGTGAATTTGGAAGAAGCTGCCACATGGCAAACAGGTGGTGGTTAAAACCTGTCCCTGGTGAGCAGGCATGCTGAAGGGAAGAGAAGGAAGTAAAGACAGACAGATTTCCCTCCTATCAGCCAGGAAAAGGAAAGAGGTCAGCAGTGGTGCTCATCCTGTTCTCATTTACCTCTTATCCTGTGGCTGTTGGTAAAAAGAATCATAGAATCACCCAGGTTGGAAAAGACCTGAGAGGTCATCCAGTCCAGCCTAATACCTCATGACAACTAATCCCTGGCTCCAAGTGCCACCTCCAGGGATGGTGACTCCACCACCTCCCTGGGCAGCACATTCCAATGGCCAAGAACTCTTTCTGGGAAAAACTTTCTCCTCACCTCCAGCTTAAACTTCCCCCTGGCACAGCTTGAGACTGTGTCCTCTTGTTCTGGCGCTGGTTGCCTGGGAGAAGAGATGAAGAGGAGGAGCAGCACTCTAGTCCTGATCACTTAAGCCCAGTGGACCACTCTGGGAGGATGTGGTGCAGGAAGGGTGGGATTTGGTCTCGTGGCCTCCAGTGAAAGGTGTTGCTGTGCAGCACCTGGGTTGTCCTCACCGTGCTCACAGAGACTGCATCACTGCTGTCAATGTTGGGACTTGGCTACACCTGGCTGTGTGATGAGTTCCTGCCTGGTGGTGGAGTCTCCATCCAGACCTTCAAGGAGAAAACTGAATCCATTGGCAAAGGTTAAAGCCATCTGAGTGTTGTGCTTCTGACTGAGGAAAAGCCACTGACTTCTCTGTATTCCAAGCAAAAATACATTGACTTTTGTGACACTTCTGTCTGATGTGTTCTTTAATTCTCCTCTCTAGCTCAGATTACCAAACTTGCCTGGCAGTACTCTTTCTTGCTATCAGTACAGACTGGGGAGGAGGCTACAGAAAGCAACCCTGTGGAAAGGAGTTGGGGATGGGAATGGATGAGAAGCTGGACATGAGCAGGCAGTGTAAGCTTGTAGCACAGAAGACCAATGGCAGCCTGGGCTGCATCAAAAGATGTGTGGCCAGCAGATCCAGAGAGGTGATTCTGCCACTCTGCTCTGGTGAGACCTCACCTGGAGTACTGCAGCCAGCTCTGGAGCCCTCAATATAGGAAGGATATGGAGCTGATGGAGCGGGTCCAGAGGAGGGCCACAAAAATGATCAGGGGGTTGGAGCACCCCTGCTAGGAGGACAGGCTGAGGGAGCTGGGGGTGTTTAGCCTGGAGAAGAGGCTCTGGGGAGACCTAATAGCAGCCTGCCAGTACCTGAAGGGGGCTACAAGAAGGATGGAGAGAGACTGTTTGCAAAGGCCTGCAGGGACAGGAGGAGGGACAATGGCTTCAAACTAGAGTCCAACCCCCCTGCCAGAGCAGGACCATACAATCTAGCTCAGGTCACACAGGAACACATCCAGATGGGCCTTGAAAGTCTCCAGAGAAGGAGACTCCACAACCTCCCTGGGCAGCCTGCTCCAGTGCTCTGTGACCCTTACAGTAAAGATGTTTCCCCACCTTCTGTTGAGGTGGAGCCTCCTGTGCTGCAGCTTACACCCATTGCTCCTTGTCTTATCCCAGGGAGCAAGTGAGCAGAGCCTGTCCCCTGCCTCCTGACCCCCAGCCCTCAGATATTTATAGATATGGATTAAATCCCCTCTGAGCCTTCCCTTTCCCAGAGTAAGCAGCCCCAGGTCCCCCAGCCTCATGTACCTATTTATTGGCTTCACAAGTGACTTGAGTTTGCATCCCCACTTTGTGCTGTGGCAGCAGGGAAAGCTGCTGGTGATGGTGGAACAGAGAAGCTGCCATGAAAGTTTATGCCTGCCTGGGGAGGGGTGGTAGAGATTGCATCCAGCCCAGAATGCATGGGGCAGTTTAGTGGAACATGCTTCTAGCTAGGGTGGCAGAGACTTGCAATGTATTATCCTAGCTGAGGGGATTAAATCCCTGCCTGCAAAGCCTTTTAACTTTGCTTACATCTTAATGTGTAATTATTTCTTTCATGTGCAGTGAAACAACCACCTTAGACACTTGATCCTTCATTAAAAGCTATCTGATGACCTAATGATTGGAGTACTTCCCAGACAAAAATGGGGTTCAGATCCCTGCCTCAGATCAGAAAGGCTGTGGGGCTTGAGCCTGGCTTTCTGCCCACATTCCCATCACCTGCTGTTGAATGTGGAATCCATTGCTGTCTCCTGTTTACCGCCCCTGGCACTTCAGTCCAAGAGAGGGCTCATAACCAAAGACAGAATCATGGACTTGTTAGGGTTGGAAGGGACCTCAAGGATCAGCCAGTTCCAACCCCTCTGCCATGGGCAGGGACACCTCACACTAGATCAGGTTGCTCAGAGCCACAAGATCCTTAGCAGTGTGAAGCATTGGGGTAGCTTTAGGCTGTGCCTAGAAAATTTTCCACTGCTCTTGAGCAGAAAGTAGCAGAAAGGAAATGAATCCCCACTGGATTGTGGTAGTTTTAGGCCATGCCTTTAAAACTGGTCACAGACCTTGAACACTTGTGCCACTCGGAGGCATGGTTTAATTGTCAGGAGGTGTTAGGAAGTTAATAGATTGGGTTTGATGATCTCTGAGGTCTTTTCCAGCCTGGCTGAATCTATGACTCTAACAGCAAAATGGTAGCATGTCAATAAATCACTGTTGGGTGTAAAAAGGAAAACAAAGATCATTCTAAACAGCCCCACTGGAGGAGGTAAGGAACTAGAACTAGTTGTACCAAAACAATTCCTCTCTTCTTGCTTCTTCACTCAGGGAGAGATGCTGACTTGCTTCTCCTTGACCTTGGCTGCATTGTTTTGGTATTCACTTCTCTGCTTCTGACTCTTCTTCTTCTTCTTGTACAGGTGGGTCAGGGGGAAGCAGGGCAGGAGAAGCTAGTAGCTTGCCCTGGTCCTTGGCCAGGGGGTTGTTGTGCTGTTTGTTAATTGCAAATCCCTGTAAACATTGTAAATCCTGTCAATTTTGCACAGACTCATTGCATCCCACTGAAGAGTGTAGTTTTGGCTTGTAAATACAGCTTCCATTTGCTTCCTAACTGAGCTGGGCTGGCAATTTTATGCTGGGGGTGGGGGGAGGAATTTTCATCTCACCGTAAGTCAGATACCATAAGCATCATGAGCTCTCAATGTGTACTTGAAGCCCAGAAGGCCAATCAGATCCTGGGCTGCAGCAAGGGAAGTGTGACCAGCAGGTCAAGGGAGGGGATTCTCTCCCTCTACTCAGCTCTGGTGAGACCCCACCTGGAGTACTGGCTGGAAAAGACCTCAGAGATCACCAAGTCCAACCTATAACCCAACATCTCCTGACAACTCAACCATGGCTTCAAGTGCCACATCCAAGCCTTTTTTGAGCACCTCCAGGGATGGTGACTCCACCACCTCCCTGGGCAGCACATCCCAATGGCCAATTACTCTTCCTGGGAAGAACTTTCTCCTCACCTCCAGCCTAAACTTCCCCTGGCGCAGCTTGAGACTGTGTCCTCTTGTTCTGGTGCTGATTGCCTGGGAGATCAAGTGTGAGGTGTCCATGTCCATGGCAGGGGGGTTGGAACTAGATGGTCCTTGAGGTCCCTTCCAACCCTGACAATTCTGTGATCCTTCCTTATTGAGTGTTAGCTGATGAGTGGCAACTTGGATGAGCAGTGGGAAGAAGAGTGACATAGAAATGTTGTTGTGAATGAGATAGAAGTGCTGGTGAGGCAACACCTGGAATATTGTATCCAGTGCTGGGCTCCCCAGTTCAAGAGGGACAGGGATCTGCTGGAGAGAGTCCAAGGGAGGGCTACAAGGAT
This sequence comes from Picus viridis, assembly GCA_033816785.1. Taxonomy (NCBI): domain Eukaryota; kingdom Metazoa; phylum Chordata; class Aves; order Piciformes; family Picidae; genus Picus; species Picus viridis. Next base: position 54,162,086 of record CM066567.1, read on the forward strand.
GATGAAGGGACTGCAGCACTGCCTGGGGAGGAGAGGCTGAGAGCCCTGGGGCTGGTTAGTCTGGAGAGGAGAAGACTGAGAAGGGATCTGATCAATGTCTGTCAATATCTGAGGGCTGGGGGTCAGGAAGGAAGGGACAGGCTCTGCTCACTTGTGCCCTGGGATAGGTCAAGGGGCAATGGATATAAAGTCCAGCACAGGAGGCTCCACCTCAACATGAGGAGGAACTTCTTCGCTGTGAGGGTCACAGAGCCCTGGAACAGGCTGCCCAGAAAGGTTGTGGAGTCTCCTTCTCTGGAGCCTTTCCAGCCCTGTCTGGATGTGTTCCTGTGTGGACTGCCCTGGGTGATGCAGCTTTTGGCAGGGGTCTGGACTGGATGATCTCTGGAGGTCCCTTCCAACCCCTAACATTCTGTGATTCTGTGACTATTCAGTTCTAGCTTTGATTTCCTTCTGTTACATTCCTAATTTGAAATGATTTGCAAATGTGAGGTGAAAATGTTGCAGGCTACCTGTCCACAGTGCTCTTCACTCACTGCTTTATTTTCATTTGCTTTTCAGACAGAGGAAAAACCCCAAACTGATGAAACTATTCAGCACTGGCCCTCTCAGATGTCATGGTTATGACCAAGGGATATCTGCAGACACGAAGGCATGGTCAGAAAGTTTGTGCCCAGCTTTTCCCCATCCCTTTGAGCACTTGCTGCTGTGACTGCAAGAGCTTAAACTGTCCAAAACTTGTAGGCAGGTGCTGTGCTTGTGCTGGCCTCTTATCACTCATGGCTTTCCAGGCTCCCAGCTGCTTAATGGCCTGGGGAGGGGAGCACAGAAAGTCAAGGCTCTCAGTGCTCTTAAAACAGTATGAAAGTCACAGAATCAGTAAACCACCTGTCTTAACTGATGCCTGTTGATTTAGAGATTGCTTTCTTCCTTTCTCCCCCTCTACACCACTCTCAGGACACCCCAACTGGAGCACTGTGAGCCAGCAGCATGCACTTGCAGCCCAGAAAGCCAACCAGAGCCTGGGCTGCAGCAAGAGAAGCAGAGCCAGCAGGGCCAGGGAGGTGATTCTCCCTCTCTGCTCCGCTCTGCTGAGACCCCACCTGGAGCACTGTGTCCAGTTCTGGAGCCTCTATTCCAGGAAGGATCTGGAGGTGCTGGAAGGTGTCCAGAGAAGGGCCACGAGGAGGAGCAGAGGGCTGGAGCTGCTCTGCAATAGAGACAGACTGAAATAGTGTGGGTTGTTCAGTCTGGAGTGGAGAAGGCTCCCAGGAGACCTTCTTGTGGCCTTTGTGTATCTGAAGGGAGCTACAAGAAAGCTGGGGAGGGACTTTTTAGGGTGTCAGCTAGTGATAGGACAGGGGGGAATGGATCTAGGCTGCAGGAGGGGAGATTTAAATTAGATGTCAGGAAGAAGTTCTTCCCCATGAGGGTGGTGAGAGCCTGGCACAGGTTGCCCAGGGAGGGGGTGGAAGTCTCATCCCTGGAGGTTTTTGCAGCCAGGCTGGATGTGGCTCTGGGCAACCTGATCATAGAATCAACCAGGCTGGAAAAGACCTCAGAGATCATCAAGCCCAACCTATTACCTAATACCTAACACCTCCTGACAACTAAACCATGGCTCCAAGTGCCACAGCCAAGCCTTTTTTGCACACCTCCAGTGATGGTGACTCCACCACCTCCCTGGGCAGCACATTCCAATGGCCAATTACTCTTGCTGGGAAGAACTTTCTCTTCACCTCCAGCCTAAACTTCCCCTGGCACAGCTTGAGACTGTGTCCTCTTGCTCTGGTGTTGGTTGCCTGGGAGATCAAGTGTGAGGTGTCCCTGCCCATGGCAGGGGGGTTGGAACTAGATGATCCTTTCCAACCCTAACAATTCTGTGATTGTTATTAGGGCTGTGGTAGGCACCTAGGTTATTCTCTAGTAGGAAAAAAGCCAGGGGTGGGGAGAAGAAAGAAGTTCAGGCCAGCTCACCTCTTGCCATTAACAGGAGGTAACTTGCTTATTTGGCTTTTTGAGGCAAACTTCCCTTTAAAATAGGAAAAGCAGAGTTGATCTCAATACCTACATTGAAAAACACCCCAAATTTAAAAAGTTGAGGGTTTTTTCCCCCCACCTACAAAAGAAAAAGCAGAGAGATGGATTAAGGTTCCAGGCTATAGGCTATGTTAAATTACAGTTTGTGAGGCAATAGGTGGAATTCTGTAGCATTTCTCAGGGAAGGGATTAGAAAAAGGCAAGCAAGCCCTGTCAGGTTTATTTTAGTGGTCAATCACTCTAGCACAGAAAGGATAAAAGCCAAAGAAGTGAGCACAGCAGGCAAGGCTTAGCTTGAATACCTGAAACAGCTCTCAGCAGCAAGTGGAGTGAAGCTGGAGAGCTGCCAAGGCAGAGCCATGGCTGGCAGCTGCCCAGAGGGAGGAGAGGAGCTGGGACAGGCGGCCCTGGTGCCCGGGCAGGAGCATGGCAAATACACCATTAGGGGATGACAAAATGAGGAGACCTAATGGTGGCCTTCCAGTACCTGAAGGGGGCAACATGAAAACTGGGGAGGGACTTTTTAGGGTCTCAGGGAGTGATAGGACTGGGGGAGTGGAACAAAAACTGGTGAGACCCCACCTGGAGCACTGTGTCCAGTTCTGGAGCCTCTATTCCAGGAAGGATCTGGAGGTGCTGGAAGGTGTCCAGAGAAGGGCCTCAAGGATGATCAGAGGGCTGGAGCTGCTCTGCTATGAGGACAGACTGAAATAGTGTGGGTTTTCAGTCTGGAGTGGAGAAGGCTCCAAGGAGACCTTCTTGTGGCCTTTGTGTATCTGAAGGGGGCTCCAAGAAAGCTGGGGAGGGGCTTTTGAGGGTGTCAGGGAGTGATAGGACTGGGGGGAATGGAGCAAAGCTAGAAATGGGTAGATTCAGATTGGATGTTAGGAAGAAGTTGTTCCCCATGAGGGTGGTGAGAGACTGGCACAGGTTGCCCAGGGAGGTGGTGGAAGCCTCATGCCTGGAGGTGTTTGCAGCCAGGCTGGATGTGGCTGTGAGCAACTTGCTGTAGTGTGAGGTGTCCCTGCCCCTGTCAGGGGAGTTGGAACTGGCTGATCCCATCCAGAGGGACCTTGACAGGCTGGAGAGGTGGGCACAAGCCAACCTCATGAGCTTCAACAAGACCAAGGGCAGGGTCCTGCAGCTGGGTCGAGGCAATCCCAGGCACAAATACAGGCTGGGCAGGGACTGGCTGGAGAGCAGCCCTGAGGAGAGAGACTTGGGGGTGCTGGTGGACGAGAAGCTCAACATGAGCTCTCAATGTGCGCTTGCAGCCCGGAAAGCCAATCAGATCCTGGGCTGCATCAGGAGAAGTGTGACCAGCAGGGCAAGGGAGGTGATTCTCCCCCTCTGCTCAGCCCTGGGGAGACCCCACCTGGAGTACTGCCTCCAGTTCTGGAGCCCCTATTACAGGAGGGATGTGGAGGTGCTGGGAGGTGTCCAGAGCAGGGCCAGGCTCTGGTTGGCTTTCTGGGCTGCAAGTGCTCACTGCTGGCTCATGTTGAGCTTCTCATCCACCAGCACCTCCCTGCTCCCTCAGCCAGCACTGCCCAGTCTTTGAGGGCACTCTCTGATGATGAGGAGGCTTGGAGCAGACCAAAGTGGGACCAAGCATTACTCCAGGTGGGGTCTCAACAGAATGAAGTAGTCCTCTTTCGCTCTCGAGCTGGGTGAGTGTGGTGCCAAGCTGACCACTCACTCCTTGCCCTGCCTGGTGCTGATGCCCTTAGTCCCTGGTCTCATGGGCCTGCACACCCCTGCTGCCTCTTGCAGCCTGCATTTCCAGTCAGGAGAACCCAGCAGGAGACAGTAGGAGACAGACAAGTTGGTTTTTGAGAGCAGCAGTGCTGCCAGCTCGAGTTGGTCCTGTCACTCTGCCTACTCTGTGCAGACACTCATCGGTGGCAGCTTGTGTGGGCTCAGGTGTACAGCACATACCCACACACTGCAACTCATTTTAACTTCTGATGGGCAGCAGCTTCTCATTGCAACACTCAGGGAGGTTTGTTTGCTCCTGTTTTGCATTCTGTGAACACATTTCAAAGGGTGGACCCCACCCCTACTGCCACTGACCACGGAAGGCAGGCAGTGCATGGAGAGTGTTCACAGGATCTCAGGATGTCAGGGGTTGGAAGGGACCCAAAGAGATCTTCCAGTCCAAGCCCCTGCCAGAGCAGGACCACAGGATCCAGCACAGGTCACACAGGAACACATCCAGACAGGGCTGGAAAGGCTCCAGAGAAGGAGACTCCACAACCTCTCTGGGCAGCCTCTTCCAGTGCTCTGTCACCCTCACAGTGAAGAAGTTCCTCCTCATGTTGAGGTGGAACCTCCTGTGCTGCAGTTTCCACCCATTGCCCCTTGTCCTGTCCCAGGGCACAAGTGAGCAGAGCCTGTTCCTTCCTTCCTGACCCCCAGCCCTCAGCTATTGATAGACATTGATCAGATCCCTTCTCAGTCTTCTCCTCTCCAGACTAACCAGCCCCAGGGCTCTCAGCCTCTCCTCCCCAGGCAGTGCTGCAGTCCCTTCATCATCCTTGTAGCCCTCCCTTGGACTCTCTCCAGCAGATCCCTGTCCCTCCTGAACTGGGGAGCCCAGAACTGGACACGATATTCCAGGTGTGATCTCAGCAGGGCAGAGTAGAGGGGGAGGAGAACCTCCCTGGATCTTCTTCGATGTTCATCCCTGAGTGCTTGTGTGGAGGTTGGCCCTGCCCTGCTGCTGAGCACTGCAAGGGTTTCCTCCATCGTGCCAGGCAGGTTTGCAGTGGCAGGAGCCAGCAGACATCCCAGACAGCTGCTCCAGAGCTGTGTGTTTGGCCTCACTGTGCTGAGGTGGCACTAATTATCCTGCCTGCATTACACAAGGAGCTATTATGCACTAAGCAGAGGGCAGAGCGCTGATTACATTGCAGGAATGATTACAGGAACCTTCTCAGATATCCACCTCCCCACCTGCTGCTGCTGTGTGTATCTGTGGTGCATTAGGAATGCTGTGATGAGCTATTTAGGGTGTGTGTGAGCCTCCCAGTGCTGCTGTCAGCAAACACAGGCCAAGCAAAGCCCTGTCTTGCCTTCTCATGTGAGGGTTGCCTCCCCAGTTCCATTCATCTAACTACTGCATCCTCATAGCTGAAGTGCTCTGCAAGGGCTCCAGCCCTTTGCCAGAAGCTGGGATTGCAGTGAGTTAGATCACACCAGTGAGGGCAGGTACTTCACACAGTGGTGAGGCTGCATCACACCATGGGGCTTCCCCCAGCCTCTGAGATGCAGAATTCAGAATTAACCAGGTTGGAAAAGCCCTCTGAGATCATCCACTCCAACCTATCACCCAACACCATCTCATCAGCTAAGTCATGGCACTAAGGCTCTTTTTAAACACTTCTAGGGATGGTGACTCCACCACCTCCCTGGGCAGCACGTTCCAGTGGCCAATCTCTCTTGCTGGGAACAATTTCTTCCTCACCTCCAGCCTAAACCTGCCCTGGCACAGCTTGAGACTGTGTCCTCTTGTTCTGGTGCTGGTTGCCTGGGAGAAGAGACCAACCCCCACCTGGTAACCACCTCCCTTCAGGGAGTTGTAGACAGCAAGAAGGTCTCCCCTGAGCCTCCTCTTCTCTAGGCTAACCCCCCCCAGCCTCTCCTCACAGGGCTGTGCTCCAAACCCCAACTCTGCTCTCCTTGCCCCTCTCAGGGAAGCTGCCAGGCTGCCTGAGAAAGCTTTGGCTTTCCTCAGTTGTTTCCTTTGGACCAGAACTCCTCAGCACTTCCAGCCCTCCCTGCCCAGCCAGAGCTGGGAAGGTCATTGATGCAAACAGGTTTGTTTTGCAAGTGTTTTATTATTCCAAAGCATTTGGTTGGAGCAGCGTTACAAGTCCTCCCCCAACGCTTTGGTTTCTTTGCTCTCTGCTGTCAGCAGAGTTTTATTGAAAGAAGCATTCCCGAGGCTTGGTGTTTGTTTGGGAGTTTGTTTTCTTTTTCTGTTGTTGGTGGTGGTGTGATTGCCTTGCTTCAGAGTTACTTAAGTAGGAAAATATTTCCCTTGGAAGGGATCCAAGCCCCCAGAAGTCAGGCAGAGTCTCTCTGTTGACTTTAAATGCACTGTGGACTAGACTGCTGTAAACCCCTACAGTGGATGCATCAGCAAAGACCAAGGTGCTGTTCACAGGCTCATAGGATGTTAAGGGTTGGAAGGGACCCAAAAAGATCATTGAATCCAACCCCCCTGCAGGACCATAGAATCCAGCACAGGTCACACAGGAACACATCCAGACAGGGCTGGAAAGGCTCCAGAGAGGAGACTCCACAACCTCTCTGGGCAGCCTGCTCCAGGGCTCTGGGACCCTCACAGTGAAGAAGTTCTTCCTCATGTTGAGGTGGAACCTCCCGTGCTGCAGCTTACATCCATTGCTCCTTGTCCTATCCCAGGGAGCAAGTGTTGGGTTTAATGAGAGAAATGTGGTAGGAGCTGTGGTGGATGAGCGATCCTGACCTTAGCTACGTTAGCCTCAATGACAGGAAGCTCTCTGGGCAGTAGGTATTTCTGTGGTTAGTTGCTGCATGGATATTTATAGCCTGGCCATGATCCCTTTTTTTAAGGCTACAGGCAGCAGGCATGGGTTTTCCCACAGGCAAGGGAGAGGGGGATGGAGCAGAAGCAGTGCTGAGAGCAGTGGTGTGGGGTTTGGAATACAGAATACAGAATTAACCAGGCTGGAAAAGACCTCACAGACCATCCAGTCCAACCTCTCACCCAACTCCATCTCATCAACTAAACCATGGCACCGAGTGCCTCAGCCAGGCTCTTCTTAAATACTTCCAGGGACGGTGACTCCACCACCTCCCTGGGCAGCACATTCCAATGGCCAATCTCTCTTTCTGGGAAGAATTTCTTCCTAACAACCAGCCTAAACCTCACCAGCTTGAGACTGTGTCCTCTTGTTCTGGTGCTGGTTGCTTTGAGATGGCTTTGCCCCTCACTGCTAGCTTTGGTCTCCCTCTCCCTGGCTTCAGGCCCCCAGACATTTGGTGTTCCTGCAGAAAGCCACAGCAAGGCTTCAGCTTTCTTCTGCATCACAGAAGACCTCCTGGATCACAGAATCACAGAAACATTCAGGTTGGGAAACACCCTCAGGATCACCAAGTCCAGAACCCTACTCTGCAAGGCTCACCCCTAAACCACAGCCCCAAGCACCACAGCCAAAACACCTTCAAACACAGCCAGGCTTGGGGACTCCACCACCTCCCTGGGCAGCACACTCCAAGCCCTGACCACTCTTGCCCTGAAAAAGGTTTCCTAATGTCCAGTCTGAACCTCCCCAGTGGCAGCTTGAGGCCATTCCCTCTTGTTCTGTCACTAATTACCTCTGAGAAGAGACCAGCACCAGCACCCTTATTGTCCCTTCCAACCCTAACAGTTCTATGATTCTATAATGGGTAGATTCAGATTGGATGTTAGGAAGAAGCTGTTCCCCATGAGGGTGGTGAGAGCCTGGCACAGGTTGCCCAGGGAGGTGGTGGAAGCCTCATCCCTGGAGGTGTTTGCAGCCAGGCTGGATGTGGCTGTGAGCAACCTGCTGCGGTGTGAGGTGTCCCTGCCCATGGCAGGGGGTCTGGAACTGGCTGATCCTGGAGGTCCCTTCCAACCCTGACAGTTCTGTGATTCTGTGAAAGCTCGGTGGTCAGGACTGGATTTGATGCAGTGCCGGAGCCCTGCCTGAGCTTTCTCCTTGCAAAAAAGAGAACTGATTTCACGCTTACATCGAAACGCCGCAGAAAAACCAACTGCATCTCGCCTCTGGCATCCTTCCCACCCTATCTGCCTTGGAGTGTACATTTACCTCCTGAGAATTCACAGAGTAATTAGGTGAACGTGCTTAATTAATGACATTTCCTGTGCTGAAGAGGTTTGATGGCAAACATTTGCTTCCCCGGCTCCGTGAGGGCCCCGCCGGAACGCTGCGCTCGCCGTGCGCTCCCCGCCAGCCTCCTGGCCAATTCAGCCTGACATAAGGAGGCTTCCCAACGGGCAGAGGCAGGCAGGGCTCCTCCACTCGCTCTGCTGTGGCTTTCTGTGCCTTTCTCCACGCCTCTAGGTAATTGCTGGGTAATTGAGATCAGAGTCTGCTTGATCTGAAAGGAGATGTGCTAAATATAAGCCGTTTCCAGCGCCTGCCTGATGCTGCTTTAATAAGGCTTGGTGGCAGCTAATGCCATGGACATGTAATGCATGATTACCTTTATTTATTGCATGTGTTCATTGCCAGTTTTAAAGGCAAAATAGGACTTGCCAGCGTGGTTGTTGCAACAGGGATAAGTGCAGAGCCCTGCACCTGGGAAGGAAGAATAAACTACACCAAAGGATCAACCCTAAACCATGTCCCTAAGGACCAGGTCCACACACTGCTTGAACACCCCCAGGGATGGTGACTCCAGCACTGCCCTGGGCAGAGCATTCCAATGCTTGAGAACGCTTCCAGGGAAGAAATATTTCCTAGCATCCAGCCTGAACCACCCCTGCCGCAGCTTGGAACCATTTCCTCTGTCTCTTGCCACCGAGGAGCAGAGGCTGCCCTCCCCCCCCCCCCCACCTCCCTTCAGGGAGATGTAGAGTGCAATGAGGTCTCCCCTCAGCTTTCTCTTCTCCAGCCTGAGCACCCCCAGCTCCCTCAGCCCCTCCTTGTAGCCCAGGTGCACCTGGGAAGGAAGAATAAACTGCAGCAGCGCAGGTTAGGAGGTGATCTGCAGGGGAGCAGCCCTGGGGAGAAGGACCTGGGAGTGCTGGTGGGCAGCAAGTTCTGCATGGGACAGCAATGTGCCTTGGGGGCCAAGAAGGCCAATGGGGTCCTGGGGTGCATTCAGAGGAGTGTGTCCAGCAGATCCAGGGAGGTTCTCCACACCCTTTACTCTGCTCTGGTGAGACCTCACCTGGAATATTGCATCCAATGCTGGGCTCCCCAGTTCAAGAGGGTCAGGGATCTACTGGAGAGAGTCTAAGGGAGGGCTCCAAGGATGCTGAAGGGACTGGAGCACTGCCTGGTGAGGAGAGGCTGGGAGTCCTCGGGCTGTTCAGTCTGGAGAGGAGAAGACTGAGAAGGGATCTGATCAATGTCTATCAATATCTGAGGGCTGGGGGTCAAGAGGGAGGGGACAGCCTCTGCTCAGTTGCACCCTGTGATAGGACAGGGGGCAATGGATATAAATTACAGCACTCCCTCTCCCTTCTTTCCCTTTCCCCCTCCTTTTCTTTCTATAACTGAATGGCAGCTACAATGAAATCCTCCTTGCCACGATGTTTCATTTGAGAGCTCTTTCCCTCTACGACTGCTCTGCATCCCCACATGAGCCACTTGATTTTTCATTACACACCCAGGGCTTCATTTGCAGAAATGATGCCCTGCTGGGACAAATCAAATGCCTGAATTGCAGGTATTCTGTAGGGGGTTGGGGGATCTGCCCTCAGACAGCCAGACTGTGGGTCGAGATGCGCTCAGTGATGCTGGGCTGGAGCAGTTATGCCAAGAGAAGGAGTTTATAGCAACCTAGGTCTGAGAGGGAAAATAATCAGTGCTCAAAATGTGCCTGAGCCCCAGAGACTCAAGGACATAAAGCCAAGGGTGCTGGTTTGGCTGGAAGCAGCTGTGGGAAGACCTTGAAGAGCAGCTGCTGGAATAAAGCATGAAATTGTCTGCAAACACCTCTCCAAGTTCATGACCTGACTTTCCTGCCTGCACTTGTCATCTCACAAGAGCTACCTTGGGCTGACTGGATTTCAGGTTGACAACAAAATAGGGCAGGGAGTTTATGGCACATCCTTTTCTTTCTCCCTCCTGTTGGACAGCATCTCCTTGCCAGGGCACTGCAGGGAATTTCTTTCTTGACCCAAGCTGAGCAGGACAAACTAACAGCAAGAGAGCCTGAAGGAGTACTAAGGAATCTCACCTCTCCAGGTTCTGTGCTAGAAGGACTCCAATTGCTTTTTCTGTGTGGGATTCACTGGATGAAAGTCACAGATCCACAGAAACATTCAGGTTGGAAAAGAGACTCAGGATCACCAAGGCCAACCCAGAACCCTGCTCTGCAAGGCTCAACCCTAAACCATAGCCCCAAGCACCACAGACAAAACACCTGCAAACACAGCCAGGCTTGGGGCCTCCACCACCTCCCTGGGCAGCACATTCCAATCCCTGACCACTCTTGCCCTGAAAAAAACTTTCCTAATGTCCAGTCTGAACCTCCCCAGTGGCAGCTTGAGGCCATTCCCTCTTGTTCTGTCACTAATTACCTGGGAGAGGAGACCAGCACCAACCTCTCTGCAATGTCCTTTCAGGTAGTTGTAGAGAGCCAGGAGGTTTCCCCTCAGCCTCCTCTGTTTCAAACTAAACAATTCCAGCTCCTTCAGTTGCTTTTCATCAGATTACTTCCCCAGGGTTCTCCCCAGCTTCACAATGTCCTTTCAGGTAGTTACAGTGTCACAGAATTGTCAGGCTTGGAAGGGACCTCAAGGATCATCCTGTTCCAGCCCCCTGCTATGGGCAGGGACACCTCACACTACAGCAGGCTGCCTAGAGCCACGTCCAGCCTGGTCTTAAAAACTTCCAGGGTTGAGGTCTCCCCTCAGCCTCCTCTTCACAGACATTTACAGTGGGCTCTGTACCTGGGCTGCTTACCCAAAGTGCCCCTCTGGTTTGAGCAGACAGACACCTGTCGGGCTCAACTTGTTCTAAAGTGTCTCTATCACAAGGCAGCTCAATTGTGCCCTAGAAATGCCAATCTCTCTCCACTGATTCTGAAGGGGCTCTGCAGCTACTGGCTCAGATACTGTCTGCCATGTCTGCACTTTGCTCAGAGGGCTTCATATCGAGGTCCTTAGCCTGTAAGTCTTGTCATAGAATCAGAGAATTGTCAGGGTTGGAAGGGACCTCAAGGATCAGCCAGTTCCAACCCCTCTGCCATGGGCAGGGACACCTCACACTACAGCAGGTTGCTCACAGCCACATCCAGCCTGGCTGCAAAAACCTCCAGGGATGAGGCTTCCACCACCCCCTGGGCAACCTGTTGCAGTGTCTCAGCACCCTCCTGGTGAGACCCTCATCTGCATTTGCCGTTGCTGCAATGCACATATTCATGCCTGCACTGGGACTGTCCTTGGGACATTGTGAGTCTCAGGTAGCAGCAACACTCTGCATGAAGGTCACAGCTTGCTTCCCTGCATACTGTATTAGTCCAGGAAGCAAAACAATGTTCAAGCTCAGCCTTCTGATACTAAGCCCCAGCAACTCCATAATCCTGCTGGTTTTTTTCCAATAGTAATGCAACATATTTTCATTAGTGCCTAATACCAAGAGATCCAGCCCATCAGTCCAGAGAGCAAGGGGGTCACGGAGCATAAATATTCAGGCTGCCTGCCTGGTGTCTGCTCTGCTCATCAGCCCTTCCACAAGCATAACAATCAGCAGTTCAGACCCATCCTGAGCAGCTTGAGACTCAAAATGGTTTCTGTGGGTGGAGTACTTGCTAGGAATCAGAATTGTCAGGGGTTGGAAGGCAACCTGTTCCAGTGTCCCACCAGCCTCATGGGGAAGAACTTCTTCCTAACATCCTATAATCATAGAACCATGGAATCAATAAGGCTGGAAAAGACCTCAAAGATCATCAAGTCCAACCTGTCACCCAAGACCTCATGACTGCTATACCATTGCTCCCAGTGCCACATCCAATGCCTTTTTGAACACCTCCAGGGATGGTGACTCTACCACCTCCCTGGGCAGCACATTCCAATGGCCAATCTCTCTTTCTGGGATGAACTTTCTCCTCACCTTGAGCCTAAAGTTCCCCTGGCACAGCTTGAGACTGTGTCCTCTTGTTCTGGTGCTGGCTGCCTGGGAGAAGAGACCAACCCCCACCTGGCTGCAACCTCCCTTCAGATAGTTGTGGACAGTTGTAGACAATGATTGCCCATTGGAATGGGCTGCCCAGGGAGGTGGTGGAGTCACCTTCACTGGAGGTGTTCAGGAGGAGACTTGATGGGGTGCTTGGTGCCATGGGTTAGTTGTTTGGGTGGGTTGGATGGGTTGATGGGTTGGAGGCGATGATCTTGAAGGTCTCTTCCAACCTGTTTTATTGTATTGTATTGTACAGCAATAAGGTCTCCCCTGAGCCTCCTCTTCTCCAGGCTAAACACCTGACACCGGTCCTATCACCATCTGACACCCTAACAAGTCCCTCCCCAGCTTTCTTGTAGCCCCCTTCAGATACTGGAAGGCCACAATTAGGTCTCCTCAGAGCCTTCTCTTCTCCAGACTGAACAGCCCCAACTCCCTCAGTCTGTCCTCATAGCAGAGCAGCTCCAGCCCTCTGCTCATCCTCCTGGCCCTTCTCTGGACACCTTCCAGCACCTCCAGGTCCTTCCTGGAATAGAGGCTCCAGAACTGGACACAGTGCTTCAGGTACTTGGCATCTTTTATGCTTGGCATCTCATTTGCACCAGGGAGAGAACGTGTGCCATTGGTGAGAGATAGAAACCTTTCTGCAACGACATGGCTGCTCCAAACAGCAAACTGCTTCAAATCAGGGGGGAAAAAGAAGGGGAAGAAGGACTCCAGAGAACTGCTTGAAAGAGTCCAGCACAGAGCCACAAAAATGATGAAGGCAGTGGAACAACTTCGTTAGGAGGAGATCCTGAGGGAGCTGAGGGCTCTGGAGCTTGGAGAGGAGGAGCCTGAGAGGTGACCTCATTGCTGTTGATCAAGATGTGCAGAGTGAGTGCCCAGAGGCTGGAGCCAGGCTCTGCTGGGGGATGCCCAATGCCAGCACAAGGGGCAGTGGTGGAAGCTGAGGCAGAGGAAGTTCCATGGATACATGAGGAAAAATGTTGTCATGGTGAGTGTGACAGAACACTGGAAGAGGCTGCCCAGGGGGGTTGTGGAGTCTCCCTCTCTGGAGATATTCAAACCCCACCTGGATGTGTTCCTGTGTGATCTGCTCTGGGTGCTCCTGCTCTGGCAGGGGGTTGGACTGGATGAGCTTTTGAGGTCCCTTCCAACCTCTGCCTTCCTCTGGTTCTGTGAAAGTCACAAGCCACCTTCAAAACACTTCATCATTTGCATGCTGCTCTACCTGTTCTTTATCCTCACAGCTATTATCCATCTGAAAACCCAGGCCTTTGCCCGTGAGTACAGGATATATCAGTGAGACTGCTGATCAAGGAAAGGCCACCAGGATCAGACCTTAATATTTCACACCTAATCCTATGCATATTGTGTTTATTAGGTCCCATATGCTCTGCTAATTCCAGCTTCATTTGTGATAGGTGGCTCATTTCTTGGGATTAGGTTTAGAACAGCAATTGGCTGTTCGGCAAACGGTGCCCTGCAGCAGCCCCACCTGGCAGCTTGAAGTGGCTTCTCCTGCTTGGCTTGGGAAAAAGGTTTACTCATCTCCATGCCTAAGCAACTGAAGCTTCCTATGATGAAAGCTGTGCCTGCTCACAAGCCTCACAGAGCTGCAAAAGCACCTCCTGATCTGCTGGTGCCAGCCACTTCACAGCCACAGAGGAATCCAGTGAACATCACAGGATCAGAGGATGTTAAGGGTTGGAAGGAAACTCTGGAGATCTTCCAGTCCAATCCCCCTGACAGAGCAGGAGCAGAGAATCCAGCACAGGTCACACAGGAACACATCCAGACAGGGCTGGAAAGTCTCCATAGGAGGCTCCACAACCTCTCTGGGCAGCCTGCTCCAGGGCTCTGACACCCTCATTGCAAAGAAGTTTCTCCTCACATTGAGCTGAAACCTTCTCTGTTCAAGTTTGTCTCCATTGTTCCTTGGCTTGATAGACACTGATCAGATCCCCTCTCAGCCTTCTTTTCCCCAGACTCAACAGCCCCAGGGCTCTCAGTCTCTCTCCACAGGGGAGATGCTCAAGTCCCCTAAGCATCCTCCTGGCTCTCCCTTGGATTGTCTCCAGCAGATCTCAGTCTCCAAGGTACAGAGCCAAGCTACAGAGCCCTCCAAGCTACAGAGCCCTCAGCTCCCTCAGACTCTCCTCATAAAGAAGATGTTCCACTCCCTTCATGATTTTTGTGGCTCTGTGCTGGACTCTTTCAAGCAGTTCCCTGAGGTCCTTCTTGAACTGAGGTGCCCAGAACTGGACACAAGATTCCAGATGTGGCCTCACCAGGGCAGAGTAGAGAGGGAGGAGAACCTCTCTCAACCTACTACCCACAGCCCTTCTAATCCACCCCAGAATGCCCTTGGCCTTCCTGGCCACAAGAGCATATTGCTGGCTCATGGTCAACCTTCCATCCACCAGGACCTCCAGGTCCTTTTCCCCCTCACTGCTCTGGCAGCTCAGAGACTGTTCACAAAGGCCTGCAGTGATAGGACAAGGGGCAATGGCTTCAAGCTAGAGCAGAGCCGATGTAGATTGGATGTTAGGAACAAGTTCTTTACCGTGAGGGTGGTGGCACACTGGAACAGGTCGCCCAGGGAGGTGGTTGGAGCCCTTTCCCTAGAGATATTCAAGGTGAGGCTCAACAGGGCTCTGGGCAGCCTGGTCTAGTTGAGGATGCCCCTGCTGGCTACAGAGGGGGTTGGACTGGATGACCTTTAGAGGTCCCTTCTGGCCTGGACCATTCTGATCTTTGTAGAGGTATTGGAGAAGTTCAAAGCATGTTTGCATTTACCTTGCCTGTGTCTGTGCTTTCCCATGTGTGCTCTACCCAGCAGTGGAGAAATACCAGGATTAAAGCCTGGTCAGTGAACCAGCCACAAAGACCATTAACTTGATCTGTCATCACTGGATGCCCACTCTCAGCTGATCTGATTGATTCCCAGTGGATTAGCCTGGATATATCAGATGCTAGAATAACCCAGTAACCTCTGGCCAGGAATGGTGTGGGGAGAGGAGCCATCCTGTGCAACCTTCTGTGCCTCTGTCTTGTCTTAAAATACCCACCCGTGGCAAGCACACATTGATCCCATGTGTGAGAGCAGCAGTTGGCCAGACACACAGATCCATTGTCTGCAGCACTGATGGCCAGCTGAGAACAATAGGGCTGCAAGGATGCTGAAGAGTCTGGAGCACTGCCTGATGAGGAGAGGCTGAGAGCCCTGGGGCTGGTTAGTTTGGAGAGGAGAAGACTGAGAGGGGATCTGATCAATATCTATCAATAGCTGAGGGCTGGGGGTCAGGAAGGAAGGGACAGGGACAGGCTCTGCTCACTTGTGCCCTGGGACAGGACAAGGGGCAATGGATGGAAACTCCAGCACAGGAAGTTTCACCCCAACACGAGGAGGAACTTCTTTACTGTGAGGGTCCCAGAGCACTGGAAGAGGCTGCCCAGAGAGGTTGTGGAGAGTCCTTCTCTGGAGCCTTTCCAGCCCCACCTGGATGTGTGTCTGTGCAACCTGCACTGCCATCTAAAGCAGCACAGGGTCCTCAGGGCAAACATCTGCTTCAGTGGCTGCTACTTTCCCAGCATATTGTGTGGATATAACCTTATGGCTAATCTGAGCTCACAGCATTGCAGGATGTTAGGGCTTGGAAGGGACCTCTGGAGATCTTCCAGTCCAAGCCCCCTGCCAGAGCAGGAGCATAGAATCCAGCACAGGTCACACAGGAACACATCCAGACAGGGCTGGAAAGGCTCCAGAGGAGGAGACTCCACAACCTCTCTGGGCAGCCTGCTCCAGGGCTCTGGCACCCTTACAGTAAAGAAGTTCTCCCTTGTGTTGAGGTGGAACCTCCTGTGCTGCAGCTTACATCCATTGCTCCTTGTCCTATCCCAGGGTACAAGTGTTGGGTTTAATGAGAGAAATGTGGTAGGAGCTGTGGTGGATGAGCGATCCTGACCTCGGGGCAGCCTGCTCCAGGGCTCTGTCACCCTCACAGTGAAGAAGTTCCTCCTCATGTTAAGGTGGAGCAGAGTTAACAGTGTGCAGAAGGGTGTACAAAAGGCATCTCAGGGGACTTAGGCTTGGTTTTGCTTGGCACTGCAGGCATGTGCCATGACCACCAAGACCTCTTTTACAATCAGTGAAGAGAAACAGATGTTTCTGGGGTGCCTTTTATCGTGCCCTAAAGCAGACCCCCGAAAGTAGGCCAAGCAGACTGCACCCCAGAAGTGCCCCTCTCCTTCCTTTGACTGCAAAGGCAACCTAGGGTGACTGCAGTAAAGAGGTCAATGCCTGAGTCAAAGGTTTAAAAATAGAGGAGCTAAATTCCACCCCTACAGCTCAGATAAGGCAGACAAAGTGAAGCAGGTCAGGAAACGTTTGATGTGCTCAGCCTGGTCGGTGTGATTTCCAGTCCCTGCCATCCCACTGCACTGTCAGGAGTAAAAGGATGAGTAGGGGCCTAAATATGGCATAAACTCTAATTAGCTATTGATACAGCAGGCCTTAGATCTGCAGAGATCAGAGTCCCTTTTGTGCCAGACTCTCTGCTAAGGAAGGATGGGAGACGACACCAGTCCCTGTGTAGCACTTTCAGGCTGTGCCCAGAAAATTTTCCACAGATCTTGAACAGAAAGTAGTAGAATGGAAATAAATCACCACTGGGTGTAAAGAGGAAAAATAACAGTAAGTTCTAAACAATCCCACTGGAGAGTCAATAAACACACTAGTAAGGAGTGAGTCGGGGCAATCCCAAGCACTGATACAGGCTGGGCAGGGGCTGGCTGAAGAGCAGCCCTGAAGAAAAGGACTTGGGGGTGCTGGGGGATGAGAAGCTCAACAGGAGCCAGCAGTGGAGCACTTGCAGCCCAGAGAGCCAAGCAGAGCCTGGGCTGCAGCAAGAGAAGCAGAGCCAGCAGGGCCAGGGAGGGGATTCTCCCCCTCTACTCCACTCTGGTGAGACCCCACCTGGAGCACTGTGTCCAGTTCTGGAGCCTCTATTCCAGGAAGGATCTGGAGGTGCTGGAAGGTGTCCAGAGAAGGGCCACGAGGATGAGCAGAGGGCTGGAGCACCTCTCCTATGAGGACAGAGGGAGTTGGGGTTGTTCAGTCTGGAGAAGAGAAGGCTCTGAGGAGACCTTCTTGTGGCCTTTGTGCATCTGAAGGGGGCTACAAGAAAGCTGGGGAGGGACTTTTGAGGGTGTCAGGCTTGATTCTGTGATTCTGTGTTGTGTGACGTGTTCAGAGCATGATGAAACAGAAGCAGTTTTGACAGCAGCACTTCAGGTTGAGCTGGAGAAAGGGGAAAGGAGCAGATTAGAGAGGAGAAAAACCAGTGACCTTGGGTGGAATGAGAGGCTGCATTTTCAGGCAGGTACAGGGCATGATAACGCTGCCTCTGAAAGCCAGAACAAAAGCAGACATGTTAATGGAGAAGCATCTGCCCTTCTGACAGCATTTCCTTATGCCCTAGGAAGGCTTCAGTTCAAAGATCAAGCAGAGCTGGGAGGTGCTTGGCTGCAGGGCTGTGGGCTCTGTCCTGCTCTCAGAGCTGTGCTACCGTCTCTGTTATCCTTGACTTACACACTACCACCAGGAGGGATCAGCACCCATCCTTGCCACCCTAGGACCTCCCACCTGGCTGGGTGTAGCCCAAATGCCAGCATCTGCTTGGGAATGCAAATAAGTGGAATGATGTCAGCAGAGCATGCTCCAGGACACCTTCAGTGTCAGATCTCTGTCTGGATAGAGTGCAGAATACAGAATGCAGAATACAGAATGAACCAGGTTGGAAAAGACCTGGAAGATCATCAAGTCCAAGTGCACTGAAAACCCCTTTGGCAGAGGAGGGAATTCAATGCTGGCATCCCTCATCCTGAGCCAACACTGATCACTGCACTTGCAATAAGAGAGAGGTATTCACAGTGCTTCCTTACTCTGTGGCTGTTCAGAGGCCTGGAAATGGAGTGAAATGCAGATTCTCTTGTCAATAAGCAAATAGTTTTGTTAGTCTTGTTTCAGTGAAAACCTACAGTTTAATCCAAGCTGTAAGTTCTTGGACTGACTGAGAGCTGGCCACAGAGGAACCAAATGAGGTTCAACAAGGACAAGTGCCGAGTTCTGCATCTGGAGAGGAAGAATGAACTGCAGCAGCACAGGTTAGGAGGTGATCTGCTGGAGAGCAGCCCCAAGGAGAAGGACCTGGGAGTGCTGGTGGACAGCAAGTTCTGCAGGGGACAGCAATGTGCCCTGGGGGCCAAGCAGGCCAATGGGGTCCTGGGGAGTATTAAGAAGAGTGTGTCCAGCAGATCCAGGGAGATTCTCCTCCCCCTCTACTCTGCCCTGCTGAGACCTCATCTTGAGTACTGTGTTCAGTTTTGGGCTCCCCAGTTCAAGAGGGACAGGGAGCTGCTGGAGAGGGTCCAGCAGAGGGCAATGAGGATGATTAGGGGACTGGAGCAAAGCCTGGTGAGGAGAGGCTGAGGGACCTGGGGCTGTTTAGTGTGGAAAAGAGAAGACTGAGAGGGGATTTAATAAATGTTTATCAATATCTGAGGGCTGGGGGTCAGGAGGGAGGGGACAGGCTCTGCTCACTTGTGCCCTGGGACAGGACAAGGAGCAATGGATGTAAGCTGCAGCACAGGAGGTTCCACCTCAACATGAGGAGGAACTTCTTCACTGTGAGGGTCACAGAGCACTGGAACAGGCTGCCCAGAGGGGTTGTGGAATCTCCTTCTCTGGAGATTTTCAAGACCCATCTGGATGTGTTCCTGTGTGACCTGTGCTGGATTCTCTGGTCCTGCTCTGGCAGGGGGGTTGGACTCAATGATCCTTTTGGGCCCCTTCCAACCCCTGACATCCTGTGAGCCTGTGATTAGAATAAGCCTTCATCTTCATGCTTTGTGACCTTTGTAGTCAGGACAAGAAGCAGGGCTGTGGTTTAGAGCACCTGCTGAACACACCCTGTTTGTCATTTACAGGCATCTGTGCAGACCCTAAACTCCCAGGTTAAAACCTGTAGGGCTGGTTAGCTCAGCCTCACAGCTCCCCAGGTTCAGGCAGCCCCAGCACCACCAGCCCAGCAGAACAAACTCCCATTTGAAAGAAACAGAGGGAAGGTCACTTGCAGGAGCCATGATGAGATCCAAGACTGCCTACAGGACACCAGGGCTGGCAGGGACCAATAAGCCTGCACCACCTGACAGCTGTCCCTGACAGTGAGGAGGATTAGCTGTGTCAGCCTGGCTGGATGATGGACTAGCCAGATGGGCCTGGGGGGCAGCCCTGTGTCACCACTGACCTGACTAAACCCTCAGCTATCTGCCCAGCCAGTGCCCCCATGGCCAGATGGAAGGAGGTTCTGTGGCGCCGCCCCCGCGCCCCTGTCCCAGATCTTGGTCTGCTCAAAGGCAGAGGCTGAAAAGGGTGCATGGAAAAGTGTAATAAAGCAACAGCAGAACTGTCCTGGAAGGGATGTCTCCTGGAGGCTTTTATGGAGGATCATAAGCAAACTTAAATACTGCCCTAATGGACAAGTTAATATTGCCCAAGCAGCAGCCCTGAGAAAGTGCATTGCTACCCTGAAGCAGTGGTACAGCAGCACCTGCCCTGCTTGATGAAGGCATTACCAATACACACCAGTACAGGGTCAAAAAGCTTGAATGAATTTGCTGATAAATCTTCAACTGAGGCAAGCAGTACAGAAATCAGACCACAGGCAAAATTCTGGCTGACTTATTTAAGTCAGTTCAAGCTTTTAAAATGGACTTCACTGAACTCATCCGGCTCATGAGCCAGCAGCCAAATCGCTCATATGCTTCTGCCACAGCAGAGTGAAAGGTCTGGAAGCAGAAAGCAGCATTCTCTGTGCTGTTACAATGCTGAATTGCAGCAGCAAAGCTCCCAGCTGTGAAATGCCAGCCATGGAATTGCTAAATTGTGAGGGCTGAAAGGGACCTCAAGGATCATCCAATACAATGCAATACACCAGGTTGAAAGAGACCTTCAAGCTCATCGCGTCCAACCCATCAACCAATCCAACCCACCTAAACAACTAACCCATGGCACCAAGCACCCCATCAAGCCTCCTCCTGAGCACCTCAGTTCCAACCCCCCTGCCATGGGCAGGGACACCTCACACTACAGCAGGTTGCTCACAGCCACATCCAGCCTGGCCTTCAAAACCTCCAGGCATGAGGCTTCCACCACCTCCCTGGGCAACCTGTGCCAGGCTCTCACCACCCTCATGGGGAACAACTTCTTCCTAACATCCAATCTGAATCTACCCACTTCTAGTTTTGCTCCATTCTCCCCAGTCCTATCACTCCCTGACACCCTCAAAAGTCCCTCCCCAGCTTTCCTGTAGCCCACTGCAGATACACAGTGGCCACAATAAGGTCTCCTGGGAGCCTTCTCTTCTCCAGGGCAACAGCACTGCCCATCCTCAGCAGTGGGAAGCTGCTGCTGTGCAAGGGAATTGTGGCAGAGCTGCTCAGAGCTGTGCCTCGAGGACCAGGAGATTAAGCTGCTCTAAACCCAGCCTGCTTGAAACCCAGGCTGCAACAGGAGCCCCAGGGGCAGACCATGGATGTAGAGCGCTCAGAGCAGGAAGCTGGAAGAAGGCTGCCACGTTCTCTACCAGCATTGCTCTCCTCCAGAGATCTTGCTCCTCTGTGCTTCAATTAACTCATCTGGGCATGAGAATATGGAGCTGTCTCTCAGGGTTACTGGCAGGAGGATTTCCCTATTCACACAGCGCTGAGGAAAGTGTTCTGAAATGCCCTCCAATGAGCAGCTGGAATGGCATCCCTTTCAGATCTGCTTGTTCTCTCTCCTGGCCTTCTGGAGAGTTACAATACAATGCAATATTAGCCAGGACACCTGGCAGTGTTAAGCCAATTTTCATTTCATTCAGCGTTGATCATGGAGTTTGCAAGGGCCCAAGGCAGAGCTGAGCTCCGGGCTGCCAGGAGCCACAGGCTCCAGCCAGGTTCTGAGTCAGAGCCAGAGTGCAAGATCAAGCTTGAGCTCACAATGTGCCAAACTTGTGCAGCTCACAGTGTGCTAAACATGTACAGCTCGCTGTGTGCCCTTGTACTGAGCTCTGGGGAGGCCACACCTTGGGTATTGCGTCCAGTTTTGGGCACTTCAATCCAAGAGAGATGTGGAGGTGCTGGAGCCAGGGCAGAGGAGGGCAAGGAAGCTGGGAAGGGCCTGGAGAAGAAATCTGATGAAGAGCAACTGAAGGAGCTGGGGATGGTTAGTGTGAAAGAGAGGAGGCTGAGGGGAGATCTCCTGGCTCTCTACAGCTACCTGCAAGGAGGTTGTGGAGAGGTTGGTGCTGGTCTCTTCTCACAGGTCATTAGTGATAGAACAAGAGGGAATGACCTCTGGGTAGGTTTAGACTGGACATTAGGAAAGCTTTTTCAGGGCAAGAGGGGTCAGGCATTGGAATGTGCTGCCCAGGGAGGTGGTGGAGTCCCCAAGCCTGGCTGTGTTTGCAGGCGGTTTGGCTGTGGTGCTTGGGGCTGTGGTTTAGGGGTGAGCCTTGCAGAGTAGGGTTCTGGGTTGGCCTTGGTGACCCTGAGGCTCTTTTCCAAGCTGAATGTTTCTGTGGTTCTGTGATTCTGTGAAACTGGTGCATGGCTCTGAGCTCCTTCCAGAGCACAAGCCCTAACACAATTGCTTTTGTTGCTTTTACTTCCAGGCTGTCCTGCTCGCTGCCACACAGATCATTTGCAGCAGCAATGCTTGAGGTGTGACACTCTAAATAAATCCACGGCTTCAACCTCAACAGGATCAAAAGTAGTGCAGCTATGCCTCCTGGGTTTTGCCATATTCTTACTATAAAGAATGGGATGGAATGGGATGGAATAGAATAGAATAGAATAGAATAGAATAGAATAGAATAGAATAGAATAGAATAGAATAGAATAGAATAGAATAGAATAGAATAGAATAGAATAGAATAGAATTAACCAGGGAAAAGACCTCAGAGATCATCGAGTCCAACCTATCACCCAACACCATCTCATCAACTAAACCATGGCACCAAGTGCCTCATCCAGTCTCTTCCCAAACACTTCCAGTGATGGTGACTCCACCACCTCCCTGGGCAGCACATCCCAATGGCCAATCTCTCTGTCTGGGAAGAACTTTCTCCTCACCTCCAGCCTAATCTTCCCCTGGTGCAGCTTGAGACTGTGTCCTCTTGTCCTGGTGCTGGTTGCCTGAGAGAAGAGACATTAACTTGGGTCCCAGGGGAGCCCATGCTTAAGTTTTACTCTGAGATTACTCAGTAAATGTGCTAAAATGGAAAGGATTTCAGCCAGGAATAAAACCAGCTTGAACCATGGCAGGAGGAGAGAATGAAGTAGAGAGAGAACAAATGTGTTACTACAACTGATCCCATGTGCTGACTCAAAGGAGATGCTATGAAAGGCAGGGAACACCATTTGCACTAATTAGAAGAGCAGTGTCACCCCAATGTATAAATATTTTACATCTCAACACATGTACTGTTGAGGTCATCAGCAGAAGGCCTGAAGAGAGAGGCGTGTGCATCATGAGTGGAAGCAGATGTTTGCACTCTAGATTTCCCTGTAGATGATGCAGATGACACTGATAAATTGAACAGGCTGCAGGGAAGCCCTTCAAAAACAACTTGAAAGACAGAAGGGGAGGAGGAGAGAATGATACTGAAGTGAAACTGGGCAGAGGAGAAAGGTTATTACAGCATCACAGAATCAACCAGGTTGGAAGAGACCTTCAAGATCCCCAAGCCCAACTTATCACTCAACCCTACCTAATCAACCAGACCATGGCACTAAGTGCTCATCCAGGCTTTTCTTGAACACCTCCAGGGACATCAACCCCACTACTTCCCCTGGTGCAGCCCATCCCAATGGCCAATCTCTCTTTCTGGGAAGGAAATCTTTCTAAGATCAAGCCTAAACTTCCCCCTGCACAGCTTGACTCCTCTTGTTCTGGTGCTGGGTGTCTGGGAGAAGAGACCAACCCCCACCTGGCTACAACCTCCCTTCAGGTAGTTGTAGACAGCAAGAAGGTCTCCCCTGAGCCTCCTCTTCTCCAGGCTAAGCAACCCCAGCTCCCTCAGCCTCTCCTCATAGGATTTATGCTGCAGCCCCCTCCCCAGCCTTGTGCTCCAGACCCCTCCCCAGCTTTGTTGCCCTTCTCTGGACACCTTCCAGCAACTCAGCATCTTTCTTGAATTGAGGAGCCCAGAACTGGACACAGGACTCAAGGTGTGGCCTAACCAGTGCTAAGTGCAGGGCAGAATGACCTCCCTGCTCCTGCTGGCCACACTGTTCCTGATGCAGGCCAGGATGCCCTTGGCCTTCTTGGCCCCCTGGGCACACTGCTGGCTCATTTCCACTGCTGTCAACCAGTACCTCCAGGTCCCTTTCTGCCTGGCTGCTCTCCAACTGCTCTGTCCCCAGCCTGTAGCACTGCATGGGGTTGTGGCCAGTGTAGAACCCAGAAGTCAGACTTAGAATCATAGGATCATAGAATTGTTAGGGTTGGAAGGGACCTCAAGGATCCTATAGTCGAAGCCCCCTGCCGTGGGCAGGGACCCCTCACGCTGTATCAGGTTGCCCATAACCACCTCCAGCCTGGCCTTAACAACCTCCAGGGACTTGTTAAATCTCCTGCCCTTGGACTCTGCCCATCTGTCCAGCCTGGCCAGGTCCCTCTGCAGAGCCCTTGATCCCTCCAACAGTTTGACTCCTGCTCCCAGCTTGGTGTCACTGGGATCACCTAAGAGCCAGAAGGGGTTACTGAGGCTGTGCTTTGGCAGGCACACCTCAAGTGATGGAAAATTAATGTCCTCCTTGGCATCTCCCACCTCTCTGCACGTGATTATTTCTGCCTGCTGCTGATCAGAGCTGCCCCTTTCAGGTTTTCCCCTTAGCACAGCTTTCAATTTCCCTGCTGTAAAGAGCTTCTATCCAGCACCCTCGGTACCACTTCTCACCTAAATACCAGGCACTAAACCCTTTTTTTCCCCTTTCATTGAGCTGCTTGGCAATTGCTAGCTCTGTACCATTAAAATGAGCTTCTCCCTGCCAGAGACAGTGACTGTTAATTCAGGACAGTTGACATCTCTCTAATGGAAATTCCACTGGGCTCCACAGGAATCTTTGCTGGCCTCTGTGGATTCCTCTTGCTTCTATTATTTTCTGCTGGAAGGCCAAGCTGCAAGGACTAATTCTAAGTGGATTACATGGTTTACAATCTGATTTCCAGCTGAAATTGGTAAGCAAGGAGTTGCATGGCTCTCAGCTGGAATTTCCTGGGGGAAAACAACCACCTCAGCTCTAGAGACTGTTTCTAGCTAATCCTGTTGAGTGGATTTGATATCATCAAGATTTAGAATCATAGAATCATTGCTTTGTTTTGGTTGGAAAAGACCTCTAAGGGCATTGGAGTCCAACCATCAACCTAACACCACCATGGTCATTAAATCATGTCCTAAAGTGCAATGTCCACAGGTTTTTTGAAGACCTCCAGGGATGGTGACTCCACCACCTCCTCTTTCTCCACCACCAACCTGTTTCAATGCCTGAGCACTCCTTCTATAAGATTTTCCCCTAATATCCAACCTAAACCATCCTTGCTGCAGCTTCAGGCCATTTCCTCTTGTCCTGTGGAGAAGAGACTGAGTGACCCCCACCTCACTACAGCCTTATTTCAGGTAGTTGTAGACAGCAATAAGGTCTCCCCTGAGTCTCTTTTTCTCTGGACTGAACAATCCCAGCTCCCTCAGGTGAGGAGAAAGTTCTTCACAGAGAGAGTTGTTGGCCATTGGAGTGTGCTGCCCAGGGAGGTGGTGGAGTCACCGTCCCTGGAGGTGTTCAAGAGGGGACTGGACGTGGCACTTGGTGCCATGGTTTAGTAGTCATGAGGTGTTGGGTGACAGGTTGGACTTGATGATCTTTTCCCACCTTATTGATTCTATGGTTCTATGATCTGTATTCAGCACAGGTGAGGTCACATCTTGAGTACTCAGCTTAAGAAAGATGTTGAATTGCTGGAATGTGTCCAGAGAAGGGCAACAAAGCTGGGGAGGGGTCTGGAGCACAGCCCTGGGAGGAGAGGCTGAGGGAGCTGGGGTTGCTTAGCCTGGAGGAGGCTCAGGGAAGACCTTCTTGCTGTCTCCAACTCCCTGAAGGGAGGTTGTAGCCAGGTTGGGGTTGGTCTCTTCTGCCAGGCAACCAGCACCAGAGCAAGAGGACACAGTCTCAAGCTGTGCCAGGGGAGGTTTAGACTGGAGGTGAGGAAGAAAATCTTCCCAGCAAGAGAGCTTGGCCATTGGAATGTGCTGCCCAGGGAGGTGGTGGAGTCACCATCCCTGGAGGTGTTTAGGAGGAGACTTGATGGGGTGCTTGGTGCCATGGTTTAGTTGATCAGATGGTGTTGGGTGATGGATTGGACTTGATCTCTGAGGTCTTTTCCAGCCTCGTTAATTCTATTCTATTCTATTCTATTCTATTCTATTCTATTCTATTCTATTCTATTCTATTCTATTCTATTCTATTCTATTCTATTCTATTCCATTCCATTCCATTCCATTCCATCCCATCCCATTCCATGCCATTCCATGCCATTCCATTCTATTCTACCTGCAGACACAGCCTTGCTTTGCAGAGGGGCTGGGTCAAGCATATGTTGCCTTCCTCAGCTGCCAGCAGGCTGAGCAGCCTGAGCAGTAATCTGACCACTTATCACCACGGGAAATTAGGTTGTTTGGACTGGATTAGATCAGATTTGCTCTGCTCCATCCCGGCTGTTGCTCACTGCCTTGTGTTCTTTGAGATTGGTTCACAAAGAGTCTGATTGTTCATTTCCCCCCCCCCCCCCCAGCTTGCCCATTCAGTGGCTTGCTTGCCCCTTTGAGTAGGTGTTAGCCTTGCCTTCTTTCAGCCTCGTGGATGCTCCTCACTGCTCCAGCACAATTCTTTAGGAACAATTGAATGCAGCTGTAAGACTGTCTCAGCCATCTCCTTTACTCTTCTGGGGTGGATCTCACCAGCCACAGGCAATCTGAACATAGAATCATAGAATTGTCAGGGTTGGAAGGCACCTCAAGGATCATCCAGTTCCAACCCCTGTGCCATGGGCAGGGACACCTCATACTACTTCTGCTTGCTCAGAGGCAAGTCCAGCCTGGCCTTAAAAACCTCCAGCAATGAGGCTTCCAACACCTCCCTGGGCAACCTGTTCCACCACCCTTGTTGTGAAGAACTTCTTCCTAACATCCAATCTGAATCTACCCACTTCTAGTTTTGCTTATATCTGAAAGAAGCAGCATCCAAAACACCAGCTGGGTGTGACCACATTATCAATCACCCAGAATGCTCTTTCTGCTGCTGTTTTCTTTATTATCCCCAGCTCTGCTTTATCCACCTTACTTTCATTCTAAAACCTTCCTCATAACCATGATCCCCTCCTCCCAACTGGGTGCTAAAAACACCTGTGAGAAGCCATCCTTTTCTTCCTCCCTCAGGGCTTCTAAATGGCCTTGAAGAAGGGGAGCATGTGGCAAGAGTGGAAGGGGTAGAGAAATGACAAAGAAGAATTGTATGAGGACACTGTCAGCCCCACAGTCCCTGGGGATGAGGAGCCCCACAGAGCAGTATCTCTGTGCATCTAGGGTGGCATGTGTCATAGAATCATAGAATCAATAAGGTTGGAAAAGACCTCAGAGATCATCAAGTCCAACCTGTCACCCAACACCTCATGACTAACTAAACCATGGCTCCAAGTGCCACATCCAATCCCTTTTGAACACCTCCAGGGACACTAGCATGGGCAGACAGGCATGGATGCAGCCCTGGCATCTGTGGTGCCTGTGGAGTTGAGGGCATCATGGTCTGGAACACTGGAACAGGCTGCCCAGGGAGGTGGCTGAATCTGCACCCCTGGAGGTGTTCAAAAGCCACAGAGATGTGGTGCTGGGGCACATGGTTTAGCACCAGCCTTGGAAGAGTTAAGAGAATGGTTGGACTGGATGACCTTAAAGGTCTTTTCCAACCTAAACCAGTCTGAGATTCTGAATTGGTAGTGTAAGTTTGCTACAGGCACAAGGTGTGGCTCCTAATTTCTTGACAGCCTTAAAAGCATTGCTGGAAAGATCACCTGAACTATCCTTAATTCTCATCAGCAGATGCCTTTTAATTATTCACAGGGGTGACTGGATATAAAAAGAGAGGCCAGCAGCCATCTGGTTTGGGCTCTTGGTGTGACAGCTGTAACATAGTCACAGGGACCCTTGCAGGGAAAGTCAGACAAAAGGGCACTCATGGCTGGCAGCCCATTTGAGATAGAGATGTCAGGTGCAAAAGGATGAGCAGCTCAATACGAGCCAGCAGTGAGCACTTGCAGCCCTGAAAGCCGACCACAGCCTGGGCTGCAGCAAGAGAAACATAGCCAGAAGGGCCAGGGAGGTGATTCTCCCTACTACTCAGCTCTGGTGAGGCCCCACATGGAGCACTGTGTCCAGTTCTGGAGCCTCTGTTACAGGAAGGGTCTGGAGGTGCTGGAAGGTGTCCAGAGAAGGGCCACGAGGATGAGCAGAGGGCTGGAGCTGCTCTGCTGTGAGGACAGACTGAGGGAGCTGGGGCTGTTCAGTCTGGAGAAGAGAAGACTCTGAGGAGACCTCTTTGTGGCCTTCCAGTATCTGAAGGGGGCTACAAGAAATCTGGGGAGGGACTTTTTAGGGTATCAAGGAGTGATAGGACTGGGGGGAATGGATCTGAGCTAGAGGAAGGGTGATTCAGATTGGATGTTAGGAAGAAGTTGTTCCCCATGAGGGTGGTGAGAGACTGGCACAGGTTGCCCAGGGAGGTGGTGGAAGCCTCATGCCTGGAGGTTTTGAAGGCCAGGCTGGATGTGGCTGTGAGCAACCTGCTCATGTCAGGGGGTTGGAACTGGTTGATCCTTGAGGTCCCTTCCAACCCTAATTCTATGATTCTATGAAAACCAAGCTGGTGAACATGAGCCAGTCTGGAGTGAGAAGCAGTCCTGTGGGTTGAGGACACTGTTCAATTTAAGCTTAACACACAGATCTCTGCCCCCTGCACTGGCTTCTCTGGAAGTCAAGTACACAGTTCCCTCTTCCCCTGGGCCTCCATGTTTGTTCTGTTTAAAGAGGGCAGAACTATGTTCCAGTTATTAAAGTGCAACCTTAGAGGCTTTCATTGTCTAAAGGGAGTGTCTCTTCTGATGAGAGGGCTGCTTTGGAGGCAACAGGGATGAGTCATTTCATTCATCTGGGCTCTTTTGAAGATGCATGAAATCATCTAGCTATGGGGGGAGGGGGGTTCTATCTGCAAGTTCTAGGTTATACCTAGGAGAAGCTGAATTGGTGGTGTTTACTTCTTGTTCCAGCTTGGAATGGAATGGAATGGAATGGAATGGAATGGAATGGAATGGAATGGAATGGAATGGAATAGAATAGAATAGAATAGAATAGAATAGAATAGAATAGAATAGAATAGAATAGAATAGAATAGAATAGAATAGAATAGAATAGAATAGACCAGGTTGGAAAAGACCAAGTCCAACCTAGCACCCAACACCATCTCATCAACTAAACCATGGCACCAAGCACCCCATCCAGTCTCCTCCTAAACACCTCCAGTGATGGTGACTCCACCACCTCCCTGGGCAGCACATTCCAATGGCCAATCTGTCTTGCTGGGAAGAATTTCTTCCTCACCTCCAGCCTAATCCTCCCCTGGTGCAGCTTGAGACTGTGTCCTCTTGTTGTGGTGCTGGTTGCCTGGGAGAAGAGGCACCTAGGCCCCACCTAACACCACCACATCAGCTAAACCATGCCGCCAAGTGCCACATCCAATTCTGCCTTAAAGACCTCCAGTGATGGTGAGTCCCCCACCTCCCTGGGCAGTCCATCCCGGTGGCTAATCACTCAGTGGAGACAGGGCTCAGGATTGTGCAGGCACAGGAAAACCACAAACAGTTTCCCCAGCATGGTCATCCCTTTAGAGACCAGGCTTTGAACATTAGGTCATTTCTTCTTTCTGAAGTAGCAGATACTTTTCTTTTTAGGCAGCACTTCTGCCATCTGAGAAAGGGAAAAGGTTGTTGCCTATATTCTGGCTGAGTTCATAGGATCACAGGATGTTAGGGGTTGGAAGGGAGCTTTGAAGATCATCAAGTCCAACCCCCCTGCCAGCATGCTGTATTTCTTGACCCTTTCAGTCATCTCCCTTGTGAACAAGACAGATCAGAATGCCAGGCAAACTGTAATGGGTTGCTGAGGTCTCTTTTGTCAGGCTGCCTTGGATCACAGGATCACAGGATGTTAGGGGCTGGAAGGAACTTCTGGAGATCTTCCAGTCCAACCCCCTGCCAGAGCAGGACCATAGAATCCAGCACAGGTCACACAGGAACACATCCAGACAGGGCTGGAAAGGCTCCAGAGAAGGAAACTCCAGAACCTCTCTGGGCAGCCTGTTCCAGGGCTCTGTGATCCTCACAGTGAAGAAGTTCCTCTTTGTGTTAGGATGGAACCTTCCCCACAGGGAGCAAGTGAGCAGAGCCTGTCTCCTGCCTCTTGACCCCCAGCACTCAGATATTTATAAACATTTATTAAATCCCCTCTCAGCCTTCTCTTCTCCAGATTAAACAGCCCCAGGGCTCTCAGCCTTTCCTCACAGGGCAGTGCTCCAGTCCCTTTCTCATCCGGGTAGCTCTCTGTTGGACTCTCTCCAGCAGATCCCTGTCCCTCCTGAACTGGGCAGTCCAGAACTGGATGCAATATTCCAGGTGAGGTCTCAGCAGGGCAGAGCAGAGGGGGAAGAGAGCCTCCCTGGCTCTGCTGGAGTTAAAATGGGGCTGGCACAAAAGTGAGGCTGAAATGACGTAGGCAGGTAACCTGCTTTGGCAGAGAAGAATTTGCTGTTCACAGTGCTGGTAAGCAGCGTGAGAATGCAGGGGTGGAGCTCCGCAGTGGAGCTGCAGATATGTGCGAGAGGGAAAGTCAGAAACGCAAGGGAAGGAGACTTGCCTCTTGCCAGCCTCAGGCGAGGAGGCAAGCTTGTGAGCGAGCCCAGAGGCCAGAGCTGCTGAGAGCCACTCCCCAAGGAAATGCTCATCTGTGCTCCTTCTCTTTTTCCCACAGCACAGCAAGGCCTGTGGAAAGTCCCAGCGTGCTGGCCACGGGGCAGCGGCTTTACAGCTCCAGTTAACACACTTGTCCTGCATTCAGCTGCCTTGCTGGGCTACTCTTTTTCCACCTGGTAGACTGTACTGAAAAGCTTACAGAAGTTTTCTCTGCAGAGAGTTCATCTCTGTGGTTATGTTTTTAGGAAGATTTTCTTTTTCAAATGTATTTTGCCAGCACCATGCTGGCTCATGGCCAGCCTTCCACCCACCGGGACCCCCAGGTCCTTCTCCCCTTCGCTGCTCTTCAACACGTCAGTCCTCAACCTATACTGCTCCATGGGGTTGTTCTTCCTCCTGTTTCCATGGAACTTCCTACACCTCAACTTCCAGAACTGCCCCTTGTGCTGGCATTGGGCATCACCCAGCAGAGACTGGCTCCAGCCTCTGGGCACTCACCCTGCACATCTTGATCAACATCAATGAGGTCACTTCTCAGTCTCCTCCAAGCTACAGAGCCCTCAGCTCCCTCAGTCTCTCCTCATGAGGAAGATGTTCCACTCCATCATTTTTGTGGCTCTGTGCTGGACTCTCTCAAGCAGTTCCCTGAGGTTTTTCTTGAACTGAGGGGCCCAGAACTGGACACAAGATTCCAGATGTGGCCTCACCAGGGCAGAGTAGAGTTGGAGGAGAACCTCCCTTGACCTACTAACCACAGCCCTTCTAATCCACCCCAGAATGCCCTTGGCCTTCTTGGCCACAAGAGCACATCGCTGGCTCATGGTCAACCTTCCATCCACTAGGACCTCCAGGTCCTTTTCCTCTTCACTGCTCTCCAACAGCTCAGTCCCCAACCTGTACTGCTCCCTGGGTTTGTTCTTTCCCAGGTGCAAGACTCTCCCCCTTGCCCTTGTTGAACTTCATTCAGCTTCTCCCTGCCCAGCTCTCAGCCTAAGTCTGGCTGAATGGCAGCACAACCCTCCTGTGTCAGCCACTCCACCCAGCCTGGTGCCATCAGCAAACTTGCTGACAGTGCTCTCTGTGCCCTCATCCAGGTGGTTGATGAATATGCTGAACAGCTCTGGTCCCAGTACTGACCCCTGAGGGACTCCACGAGTTACAGGACTCCAACTAGATTCCAATCCATTGACCACAGCTCTGTGACACGGAAAAGGTTGATTCAAATCAGCTGCAGCCAAGTCTGTATGAAGCAAGCATACTCCCAGGCAAAAGTGTAATTTTCCTCCAATAAAGAGTTGAATCAGGCAGATAAAACCGATGTGCCACACCTGCAGCTCAAACAAGCATGCTGCTGTGCCCTGTGGGGGGAAATGAGAGCGCCAGGGCACAAGCTGTTCCCATGCAAGGGTGTAAAGGTATACACACATGTGTATGCTTACGAATACATTGAGGGAAGAAATATACGTGTCTACATGTGTGAGCAAGTGTCCCTGTGCATATTTATATGGAAGCAGACTGTTTCACTGCCCTGAGCTGTGAGCAAGTTGCTGGCTCTGCTGCCCCAGGGCAGAGTGGAAATCCAGAGGCAGGAGGAGCTGTCACAGAACCACAGAATTGTCAGGGTTGGAAAGGACCTCAAGAATCAGCCAGTACCAACCCCCCTGCCATGGGCAGGGACACCTCACACTACAGCAGGTTGCTCACAGCCACATCCAGCCTGGCCTTCAAAACCTCCAGGGATGAGGCTTCCACCACCTCCCTGGGCAACCTGTGCCAGGCTCTCACCACCCTCATGGGGAGCAATTTCCTAATGTCTAATCTAAATCTCCCCTCCTCTAGCTTGGATTCATTCCCCCCAGTCCTATCACTCCCTGACACCCTCAAAAGTCCCTCCCCAGCTTTCTTGTAGCCCCCTTCAGATGCTGCAAGGCCACAATTAGGTCTCCTCTGAGCCTTCTCCAAATTGAACAGCCCCAACTCCCTCAGCCTGTCCTCGCAGGAGAGGAGCTCCAGCTCTCTGCTCATCCGGTGTGGCAAAGCTGGCTACTGGAGGATGAGCTGGCACAGGAGTGAGCGTGGAGCTGTGGCTGCTGGAGACAAGAGTAGGAGGCAGCAGCGTGAGCTGTGCACATTCCTCACTCAGCATTCTTGGCTGGGCACAGAGAAGTGGAAAAGCTTTTTTGGTGTTTGTGTTTTTGTCTTTTTCTCTTGGCCAAAGCAGAAGCTGACAGATTGCATTCCCTCTTGATTATGGCACCAGTGGAAAGCAACGGCGGGAGAGGGAAATCACAACACAGGCAAGAGCAAGACAGCAACAAAATCCAAGAGCTTTTCTGTGGTGAATGAAAGAAGAGGGAGAGCCACAGCAGGGATCATAGCGAGAGGTGGGTGCCTTGACAAGATGTGGAAGGAATGGCTTCCAGGAGTCAGATGAGAATAGCAGAGGTATCACAGTGCAGAAAAGATCATAGAACCATAGAATCCAGCAGGTTGGAAAAGACCTGAGAGATCACCAAGTCCAACCTATTGCCTAATACCTAACACCTCCTGACAACTAAACCATGGCTCCAAGTGCCACATCCAAGCCTTTTTTGAACACCTCCAGGGATGGTGACTCCACCACCTCCCTGGGCAGCACATCCCAATGGCCAAGCTCTCTTGCTGGGAAGAACTTTCTCCTCACCTCCAGCCTAAACCTCCCCTGGCACAGCTTGAGACTGTGTCCTCTTTTCTGGTGCTGCTTGCCTGGGAGAAGAGACCAACCCCCACCCAGTTACAACCACCCTTCAGGTAGTTGTAGACAGCAATAAGGTCTTCCCTGAGCCTCCTCTTCTCCAGGCTAAGCAACCCCAGCTCCCTCAGCCTCTCCTCTCCAGATGCCTCCCCACCCTCATTGCCCTTCTCTGGACAGATGAGGCAAATGAACCCATGCTAGCGGAGATTGCACTTCAGCTGCTCATCTGTGGTGGTTTTAGGCTATGCCTTTAAAATTGTTCACAGATCTTGAGCAGAAAAGTAGTAAAATGTAAGTAAATCACCATTGGGTGTCAAAAGGAAAACATTGACATTTCACTGCTTTTCTGCTCAAGATCTGTGAACAATTTTAAAGGCATGGGATTGCTTAGCATGGAGAAGAGGAGGCTCAGGGGAGACCTTGTTGCTGTCTACAACTACCTGAAGGGAGGTTGTAGCCAGGTGGGGGTTGGTCTCTTCTCCCAGGCAGCCAGCACCAGAACAAGAGGACACAGTCTCAAGCTGCATCTTGAGGAGGGGGAGTTTTAGGCTGGAGGTGAGGAAGAAATTCTTCCCAGCAAGAGATTGGAATGGGCTGCCCAGGGAGGTGGTGGAGTCACCATCCCTGGATGTGTTCAAAAAGGGATTGGATGTGGCACTCGGAGCCATGGTTTAGTTAGTCATGAGGTATTGGGTGATAGGTTGGACTTGGTGATCTCTGAGGTCTTTTCCAACTTTACTGATTCTATGATTCTGTGATTCTGAAACCACCACAAGAATAAATGACACTTTCTGATCCACCCCTGGACCTCTCCTGGCCTCCTGTAAGGCTTCTCTGTGGTTTCTTAAAGGCAGCCAGTCTCAAAGCATGACAGAAAAGAACCTGTAAACCCAGTGGAACTGCAGCAATGCAAAAAAGCTGTGAGTGAAAGGAGAGTCAGCTCCTGACGTCCACAGGGGATGGCTGTAAACAAGGTGTCAACACATTTCCTCTCGCTGCTGATACGAAGCCCTTGTTAACACACTGAGATGACACTTGAATTGTCATGAAGCTGCACTACTCACTCTCAGCAGAGGACAGACACATCAAGAATGGAGACAGGATGAAAGCAGGGCTATATCTGCTGATAATCATGCATGACCAGCTGCTCTGAAGCAGTAACAACCCTGCAGCACAGAAGCAGTGCATGGAAGTGATGAGTGTCTGTACCCACCCACAATTGGAGCACATTTACATATTGAGCACAGGCTGCTCAGCCTGGAGAATTGCAAGTCTTACACAAAATGGATATTGCAACAGAGAAATGCCTGATAGAGTTCTGCTTATGCATATAAAACTGTTATCAGCTTTACATGGTCTTGTGCAAAGGCTGCAAGACTGGAAGAGTAGGCTTAAATCATAGAACCACAGAATTGTCAGGGTTGGAAGGGACCCCAAGGATCAGCCAGTTCCAAACCCCCTGTCACTTGCAGGGACACCTCACACTACAGCAGGTTGCTCACATCCAGCCTGACCCTCCAGGGATGAGGCTTCCACCACCTCCCTGGGCAACCTGTGCCAGTCTCTCACCACCCTCATGGGGAACAATTTCTTCCTAACATCCAATCTGAATCTACCCATTTCTAGTTTTCTCCCCCAGTCCTATCACTACCTGACAGCCTAAAAGTCCCTCCCCAGCTTTCTTGTAGTCCCCTTCAGATACACAAAGGCCACAAGAATGTCTCTTGAGAGACTACTCCAAACTGCACAACCCCAACTCCCTCAGTCTGTCCTCATAGTAGAGCAGCTCCAGCCCTCTGCTCATCCTTGTGGCCCTTCTCTGGACACCTTCCAGCACCTCCAGATCCTTCCTGGAATAGAGGCTCCAGAACTGGACACAGTGCTCCAGGTGGGGTCTCAGCAGAGTGGAGCAGAGGGGGAGAATCACCTCCCTCAACCAGTTGGTTACAGTTATCTTGCTGCAGCCCAGGAATGTCCCAGAAAGCTTGTCCCAGAAACGCTACCTCAAACTTTAGATGCAATATGCCTAGCCTGAAAAGCACAGATGAGAGATAAAACAGCCTCCAAACCTTGGGTACAAACTTCATGACCCAAAATAGAAAGCTAAAGTTTTAACCAACAGCTGTTGGCTCATGACCACAGGGCTGATGAATGAACTAGCAGCTTCACTGGATAGGACAGGATAGGATAGGATAGGATAGGATAGGATAGGATAGGATAGGATAGGATAGGATAGGATAGGATAGGATAGGATAGGATAGGATAGGATAGGACAGGACAGGATAGAATAGAATAGAATAGAATAGAATAGAATAGAATAGAATAGAATAGAATAGAATAGAATAGACCAGACCAGGTTGGAAGAGACCTTTGAGATCATCGAGTCAAACCCATCACCCAACACCATCTAATCAACTAAACCATGGCACCAAGTGCCTCATCCAGGCTCCTCTTAAACACCTCCAGAGATGGTGACTCCACCACCTCCCTGGGCAGCACATTCCAATGGCAAATTACTCTTTCTGGGAAGAATTTCTTCCTCACATCCAGCCTGAACCTCCACTGCTGCAGCTTGAGACTGTGTCCTCTTGTTCTGGTGCTGGTTGCCTGGGAGAAGGGACCAACCCCCACCTGGCTACAACCAGGCTTTGTTGCCCTTCTCTGGACGTGTTCCAGCAGCTCAATACATCTAGCTAAGGAGATACTGAGATGTCAAAGGCCTGGGCCAGCCTACCGAAAACAGGTTTCTCCCAGGCAAGCAGCACCAGAACAAGAGGACACAGTCTCAAGCTGTGCCAGGGGAGGTTTAGGCTGGAGGTGAGGAAGAAATTCTTCCCAGAAAGAGAGACTGGCCATTGGAATGTGCTGCCCAGGGAGGTGGTGGAGTCACCATCCCTGGAGGTGTTTAAGAAGAGCCTGGATGAGGCACTTGGTGCCATGGTTTAGTTAGGTTTTTCTTGATGGTCTCAAAGGTCTTTTCCAACCCGGTTAATTCTGTATTCTGCAACATAGCAACAAAGAGCACTCAGATCAGTTACAGAATGCTTTGGCCAAGAATAGTCACTCAAGTTCCTCTCAAAGGGCTTGTGATGAATCCTCCATCACTGGAAACGTGAAGGGGTTGTGGTCTTTTTAAACACATCCTCTATTTCACGTACTGCCATGGGGTCTAATGAGGGAGTTTTCTTTGGTGAGTCCTAAGGCCTGTATCACCCAGCACTTCACACCAGGTGATCACAGCACAAAGCCACTTGGGCTTCAAATCTATGAATTGGTATGCTGAAACAGCTTTGAAGTCAGAGTGCAGATGGATGCTTGTCCCATGCAGATGCTAAAAGTTCTGGGGCAATTTCTATTTTGACCCATTTCCCAGATTTAGATTTAGAGCTTCTGCTGTGGAATACTCTCGTGACCTACTTTTGAAGTTGTCTCCATTTCTGACAAAAGCTGCAAATCCCTTTCTTCTCTCTTGCAGTTGAGATGCTGTTGTGCAAGGTCAACTTTGAAGAGGCAGTCTAGATTCAGAAGCTTCTCTTCAGCTGTCTAACAAGAGAAATGCCTGTGGGCTGAAAATAGAATGGCTAATCTAGATCCATCTGATAGCTTGGTTACACTAAGGATGTCTCAGCTGATCTTCAAATACAGAACAAGGACAAGGCTCTGGTTAAAGAGCATTGATTATGATTATGCCAGGTGAAAGCAGTGGTATCAGAGTCACCAAGTACCTCAGTCTCAAATAGTTCTTGTCCATAGTTATAGTCACAGAGTTACTGAGGGCTGCATTTGATTTTTCTGTGATTTGATTTGATCTGCTGTGATTTTGCCATTTGAATGACATTTTAATGCTTCTCATGATCATTCCAGAGCTCATATGGATTAATAGATTTATTTCAGCATTTTAAACAGATCAGCATTCTTTGACAGTCAAACACTATGCAGATAGAGCACATCACAGAATCACCGGGGCTGGAATAGGCCTCTGAGATCACCAAGCCCAGCCTGTGACCTAACACCACCACACCGACCAGACCATGGCACTGAGTGCCACATCCAATCTGGCCTTAAACACCTCCAGGGACAGCAACTCCATCACCTCCCTGGGCAGTCCATCCCAGCCTCTAATTCCCCTTTCCATCAGGAAGTGCTTCCTAACATCCAACCTAAACCTCCCCTGGCACAGCTTCAGGCCATGCCCTCTCCTCATGTCACAAGTTGCCTGGCACAAGAGCCTGACCCCTACCTGACTGCAACTTCCCTTCAGGTACTTGTAGAGAGTGATAAGGTCCCCCTGAGCCTCCTCTTCTCCAGGCTGAACACCCCCAGCTCCCTCAGCCTCTCCTCATCACTTTCCCTCCAGTTCCTTCCCCAGGCTGGTTGCTCTCCTCTGGACCTGCTCCAGCTCCTCAAGAGCTCTCTTGCAGGGAGGGCCCAGAGCTGCGCTCAGTGCTTCAGGTGAGGCAGAATTCCATCCCTAGCCCTGCTGGCCACACTGTTCTGATCCAAGCCAAGATGCCATTGGCCTTCTGTGCCCCCTGGGCACACTGCTGGCTCATGTTCATCTGTTGTCCCCCAGCACTGCCATGTCCCTCTCTGCCAGGCTGCTCTCCAGCCACTCATCCCCTACTCTGTAGCACTGCATGGGGGTGTTGTGGCCAAGGTGTAGGACCCTGCTCTTAGGATAGGATAGGATAGGATAGGGATAGGATAGGATAGGATAGGATAGGATAGGATAGGATAGAGTAGAAGGGTAGGGTAGGTTAGAGTAGAGTAGAGTAGAGTAGAGTAGAGTAGAGTAGAGTAGAGTAGAGTAGAGTAGAGTAGAATAGAATTAACCAGGTTGGAAAAGACCTTTGAGATCATCCAGTCCAACCTGTCACCCAACACGATCTAATCAACTAAACCATTGCACCAAGTACCCTTGGCCTTGTTAAACTGCTCCCCTTCACTCTCTTGTAGATGTGTGGAGTCTTTATCTTTTGAGAGGTGTGCTGGAAAAACAAAACCTACAGGAGGATCTGAATGACCAAACGGAGCAGCCAGCTTTGTGGGTCAGTTGTGTGACTGAACATTCCTGGAGGTTCAGATATTTCCTTCATGTCAAAAGTGAGAACAGGTCTCACTGTCCCATCCTCACAGCTCCTAGTGTTCAGGATATCAATCCAGTCCTCTGCAGTCAAGGTTATCATTGCTTTTTAATGGAGGAAGTTGTTTGTGCCTGGCAGATTCTTTCATACTGCACAGAAAAGGGTTACCCCATAGAGAATCATAGAATGCTTTGGGTTGGGTGGGACTTTAAAAATCATCCAGTTCCAAGCCCTTGCCATGGTCCTGCATCTGGGTTTGGGCTATCCCAAGCACTGATATAGGCTGGGCAGGGACTGGCTTGAGAGCAGCCCTGAACAAAAGGACTTGGGAGTGCTGGGGGATGAGAAGCTCAACAGGAGCCAGCAGTAAGCACTTGCAGCCCAGAGAGCCAACCAGAGCCTGGGCTGCAGCAAGAGAAGCAGAGCCAGCAGGGCCAGGGAGGTGATTCTACCTCTCTACTCCGCTCTGGTGAGGCCCCACCCGGAGTACTGTGTCCAGTTCTGGAGCCTCTATTCCAGGAAGGATCTGGAAGTGCTGGAAGGTGTCCAGAGAAGGGCCTCAAGGATGATCAGAGGGCTGGAGCTGCTCTGCTGTGAGGACAGACTTAGGGGGTTGGGGTTGTTCAGACTGGAGAAGAGAAGGCTCCAAGGAGATCTTATTGTGACCTTTGTGTATCTGAAGGGGGCTACAAGAAAGCTGGGGAGGGACTTTTGAGGGTGTCAGGGAGTGATAGGACTGGGGGGAATGGAGCAAAACTAGAAATGGGTAGATTGAGATTGGATGTTAGGAAGAAGTTGTTCCCCATGAGGGTGGTGAGAGACTGGCACAGGTTGCCCAGGGAGGTGGTGGAAGCCTCATCCCTGGAGGTTTTTGCAGCCAGGCTGGATGTGGCTGTGAGCAACCTGCTGTAGTGTGAGGTGTCCTTGCCCATGGCAGGGGTTGGCACTGGCTGATCCTTGAGGTCCCTTCCAACCCTGACAATTCTGTGATTCTATGACTTGAAACCAATATTAAAGATGCAGATTCCAGAAAGGCAATTTTGTTAATCCTGTGCCCTGTCACTGGGAATGACAGCAAAGCTGTGTTTCTTAATTAGAGCTGGGTGAAGAGCACACTTGTTTAAAGACCTGTCAAGATTGTGCTGGTACTGAGCATTCCCTTTGGGGACACCGAGATTCCTGTGTTTGACATAATGGCTGGTATTTAAGAGTCAGTCTCGTACCAGGTCTTTCTTTTGCTATGAATCACAGGATCACAGAATGTTAGGGGCTGGAAGGGACCTGGAAAGCTCATCCAGTCTCATCCAGTCCAACCTCCCTGCCAGAGCAGGAGCACCCAGAGCAGATCACACAGGAACACATCCAGGTGGGTTTTGAATGTCTCCAGAGAGGGAGACTCCACAACCCCCCTGGGCAGCCTCTTCCAGTGCTCTCTCACCATCACAGGGAAAACATTTTCCTTCATGTTTCCATGGAACCTCCTATGCCTCAGCTTCCACCACTGCCCCTTGTGCTGGCATTGGGCATCACTCAGCAGAACTCCAGCCTCTGGTACTCATCCTGCACATCTTTATCAACATGAATGAGGTCAACCCTTAGTCTCCTCCTCTCCAAGCTCCAGAGCCCTCAGCTCCCTCAGGCTCTCCTCATAAGGAAGATGGAGGGAAAAAAGCAATGTCAGGCTGTTTTGCCTACCTCCCTGGGATCTGTATCAAAATGGAAATTACCATCAAAATCACTTCAGGAGGAGAAAATGGCAGTCTTGACATTTTCTGAGCCAGATGGGAAAGAAGGGCTGAAGCGTAGTGCTGCTGCTGCTGCTTCTTTCTCCCAGCTGAAGCTGACAGCAGCCTGCTTGTTTTTCAAGACTCTACATTAAGGTTTGCTTAGATCTAGGTGAACAAAAAAACCCCAGCAACCACCCAACAGAACTCAACCAGCCCTTGTGTGACATGTCTGGCCTAAGCTGACAAGCATACTGCATGGGTGATTTATATTTAGAGCAAAACCCAGAGGTGTCTAAAGCAATCTACTTCCCAAAGCAGAAGTTGTCATGCTCTAAATCTGCTCTTGAAGAAAGCTGGACCTCAGTGTTATTTTTTTCTGATCAAAACACACATTGCTGAGAAGAAAGGGCAACATCTGGGGGCAAACATGATGTCCAGAGTTTGGCAAGGCATCTGATGCTTCATTGCTCATAGGTGAATGGGCAAAGCAATTGTGTGTTCACTGGTGAGTTGTATGAATGGTGCCCATGCCGCTGACAGACATTCTTCCACAGGTGACTGGCAAAGGGCAGTGCTATTAGATGCCTGAATTTACAGAATAGAATACTGAATACAGAATTAACCAGGTTGGAAAAGACCTTTGAGATCATTGAGTCCAACCTATCACTCAACATCAATCTGGGAAATACAGAATCACAGAACTGCCAGGGTTGGAAGGGACAACACAATACAATACAATACACCAGGTTGAAAGAGACCTTCAAGATCATCAAATCCAACCCATCAACCAATCCAACCCACCTAAACAACTAAACCATGCAGCCAAGCACCCCATCAAGTTTCCACCTGAGCACCTCCAATGATGGTGACTCCACCACCTCCCGGGCAGCCCATTCCAATGGGCAATCACTCTCTCTGTATAGAACTTCTTCCTAACATCCAGCCTAAACCTGCCCTGGTGCAGCCTGAGACTGTGTCCTCATGTTCTGGTACTGGCTGCCTGGGAGAAGAGACCAACCTCTGCCTCGCTACAACCTCCCTTCAGGGAGTTGTAGAGAGCAATAAGGTCACCCCTCAGTCTCCTCTTCTCCAGGCTAAGCAACCCCAGCTCCCTCAGCCTCTCCTCATAGGGCTTGTGTTCCAAACCCCTTACCAGCTTTGTTGCCCTTCTCTGGTCATGTTCCAGCAAGACAACATCCTTCCTGAACTGAGGGGCCCAGAACTGGACACAGGACTCAAGGTGTGGCCTAACCAGTGCAGTGTACAGGGGCACAATGACCTCCCTGCTCCTGCTGGCCACATTCTTCCTGATGCAGGCCAGGATGCCATTGGCCTCCTTGGCTGCCTGGGCACACTGCAGGCTCATGTTCAGCCTCCCATCAACCAGCACCCCCAGGTCCCTCTCTGCCTGGCCGCTCTCCAGCCACTCTGACCCCAGCCTGTAGCACTGCCTGGGGTTGCTGTGGCCAATGTGCAGAACCCGGCACTTGGATGTGTTCAATCTCCGGCCCTTGGACTCTGCCCATCTGTCCAGCCTGTCAAGGTCCCTCTGCAAAGCCTCTCTGCCCTCCAGCAGATCAACTCCTGCCCCCAGCTTGGTGTCATCCGCAAATTTACTGATGATGGACTCAATGCCCTCATCCAGATCATCAATAAAGATGTTGAAGAGCATGGGGCCCAGCACTGATCCCTGGGGCACACCACTAGTGCCTGGCCACCAGCTGGATGTGGCATCATTCACCACCACCTCAAGGATCACTTAGTTCCAACCCCCTGCCATGGGCAGGGACACCTCACAGTAGAGCAGGTTGCTCACAGCCACAACCAGTCTGGCCTTCAAAGCCTCCAGGGATGAGGCTCCCACCACCTCCCTGGGCAACCTGGGCAATGCTGTTATGAGGCAAAAAGCAACAGATCAGGTTTGTCACCTGCAGAATTTTTGGCTTTGTTTCTAAAAGAATCCTATAAATATATCCACACATAAAATAAGCATGTGTTTACATATGGATGTCTTCTAGATAGAATCATAGAATCATGGCATCAACCAGGCTGGAAAAGACCTGAGAGATCATCAAGTCCAACCTATTACCTAATACCTAACACCTCCTGACAACTAAACCATGGCTCCAAGTGCCACATCCAAGCCTTTTTTGAACACCTCCAGGGACGGTGACTCCACCACCTCCCTGGGCAGCACATCCCAATGGACAATCTCTCTTGCTGGGAAGAACTTTCTCCTCACCTCCAGCCTAAACATCCCCTGGCACAGCTTGAGACTGTGTCCTCTTGTTCTGGTGCTGGCTGCCTGGGAGAAGAGACCAACCCCCACCTGGCTACAACCTCCCTTCAGGGAGCTGTAGAGAGCAAGAAGGTCTCCCCTGAGCCTCCTCTTCTGCAGGCTAAACAACTCCAGCTCCCAGCTTCGAGGAAACAGACCAAAAGATTGCATATTCTTAGAGGGTTTGGGAAATAGCTGTGGGGCAGTGTGGAACTTCTGCTTTTAAGCCTTGGAAGCAGCAACTACAACATTGGCTAAAAACCAACAGAGGAAAATGATTTTATAAACCCCAAAACAAAACCACAGCAAAACCCAAACAGCTCTCCTTGGAAGAAAGTGTGCTCCACTCTTATCAGCTCTTGTGCCCCTCTGGTCCTCTGGTTTGCTTCCTGTGGTTCTGGCATTTTTCCAACACAGTCTTTCATCTCTCAAAAAAGAAGAAGAAGAAAACAAAAGAGTGAGTGGCACATATTCCCTTGATTTTCCAAGTGATACAAAGATTTTCTGTTGCCATTTTCTGAACTGATTGTGCAGTGTTTGTATTTTAATGTGCACATTTATTCCTGGGGATGGAAGTGAATGAAAGTCTCTGTTATTTTCACATCATGTATTTGCTGTTTTGAATCACAGAACTGTCAGGGTTGGAAGGGACCTCAAGGATCAGCCAGTGCCAACCCCTGCCATGGGCAGGGACACCTCACACTACAGCAGGTTGCTCACAGCCACATCCAGCCTGGCCTTCAAAACCTTCAGGGATGAGGCTTCCACCACCTCCCTGGGCAACCTGTGCCAGTCTCTCACCACCCTCATGGGGAAGAACTTCCTAACATCTAATCTAAATCTCTCCTCCTCTAGCTTGGATCCATTCCTCCCAGTCCTCCCAGTCCTTCCTCTCTGACACCCTCAAAAGTCCCTCCCCAGCTTTCTTGTAGCCCCCTTCAGATACTGCAAGGCCACAATTAGGTCCCCTCGAGATTCTTTTCTCCAGACTGAACAACCCCAACCCTCTCTGCCTGTCCTCATAGGGGAGGAGCTCCAGCCTAGTTCCAAACCTCCTGCCATGGGCAGGGACACCTCACACTAGATCAGGTTGCTCAGAGCCACCTCCAGCCTGGCCTTAAAATCCTCCAGCAATGAGGCTTCCACCACCTCCCTGGGCAACCTGTTCCTGTTTTTCTTT
Source organism: Picus viridis (assembly GCA_033816785.1). Taxonomy (NCBI): domain Eukaryota; kingdom Metazoa; phylum Chordata; class Aves; order Piciformes; family Picidae; genus Picus; species Picus viridis. Next base: position 54,205,134 of record CM066567.1, read on the forward strand.
TCCCCACTCTTCACACCTGCACACCCAGATCCACCAAGCATTAACACAGACAGCTAAATGAGAGGTTGAACACCTTAGGATACTTCCACACCCAAGGGCCACATATAATGTACTGAAGGGGGCACTGAGAATTCCACTCTTATCTTTCCCTCTCCTATATAAACACATGCCTGCACATCCCTTTTTGCTATTCAAATACCAGTCTGACCATGCCCAATTAAAATGCTTCTTACACTCCTGAGATAAACTGAGAAATGTAAGGAGGCTGGCTTCTTCCTGAGGTTCTTCTGCCCCTCCACTCTGCCCTGCTGAGACCACTCCTGCAATCCTGTGTCCAGTTCTGGGCTCCCCAGTTCAAGAGAGACAGAGACCTGCTGGAGAGAGTCCAAGGGAGAGCCAGGAGGATGCTTAGGGGACTTGAGCAACTCCCCTGTGAAGAGAGACTGAGAGCCCTGGGGCTGTTGAGTCCGGAGAAGAGAAGGCTGAGAGGGGATCTGATCAATGTCTATCAGTATCTCAGGGGTGGGGGTCAAGTGGAGGGGGCCAAGCTCTTTTGGGTGGTGCACATGAATAAGTCAAGGACCAATGGAGACAAACTTGAACAGAGAAGGTTTCAGCTCACCATGAGGAGAAACTTATTCCCAGTGAGGTTGCCAGAGCCCTGGAGCAGGCTGCTCAGAGAGGTTGTGGAGTCTCCTCCTCTGGAGCCTTTCCAACCCCACCTGGATGCATTCCTGTGTGGACTACCCTGGGTGATGCGGCTTTTGGCAGGGGGTTTGGACTGGATGATCTATGGCAGTCTCTTCCAAACTCTAATGTTCTATGATACTGTGTAGAAAAAGTACTGGCTGGGGCTCCATTTGCATTCAACAGATGCAGTGTTTCCCAAGGTATGTCCATGCAGAGTTTATGCTCCCTGAAATGGGCAGCTCAAGAACTCTCCACAACTGTCTGACCTCATTATTCTCTACAGCTACCTGAGTGGAGGTTGTGGACAGACTGGTGCTGGTCTCTTCACACAGGTAATTAGTGACAGAACAAGAGGGAATGGCCTCAAGCTGCCACTGGGGAGGTTTAGACTGGGCATTAGGAAACCTTTTTTCAGGGCAAGAGGGGTCAGGGCTTGGAATGTGCTGCCCAGGGAGGTGGTGGAGTCCCCAAGCCTGGCTGTGTTTCGAGGTGGTTTGAATGTGGTGCCTGGGGATATGATTTAGGGGTGAGCCTTGCAGGGGTTGGGCTTGGTGATCCTGAGGGTCTTTTCCAACCTGAATGGTTCTGTGATTCTGTGATTCATAATCTTCATTCACCACCCAGTTTAATTCAGTACATCAGGTTGGTTCTTTTCTTGTTCCCTCAATAAACCTGGATTATATTTCATGAGAAAGTGCTGTTTGGGTTCCCTCCCCCCAACATGTAGCTTTAAATGTGCTTCTCAGCAAGTGGCTTATGGTTTGACTCAAAAGTCACCACTGAAAATCCTGACAGTAGATTATACTAGTTAATAATGTAACACTCAAGCCCTGGGACTTAATCTTAATGATTCATTTTCCTTTTATTAATAATAAATTCTGCCCAGAGGATGTCTGGGGGAGGAAAAGAACTTGGTCAGAGTTCTTTCTGGGTTCTGAGCTCCTCTGACCCATTATCTTTTAATCATGCCTCACTTTTGTCCTTCTGCGGAGCAGTGATCTTAATGATTTTAATGAGCTTGATCACAAGTGAGTGAGATATGTTAATTTCTCCCTGCACCCTGTGAGACATTGGACTTGAAAACTCTCAGCACCTGACAGAATTAAATCCCACCTTCTACAGAAGGCTGCTGGGGAGAGTAATTGAGCCCCATAAACCCTTTAAAGTTAAGCCTTTCATTTCACACGTGGAGCCGGGCGAGCAAAGGTTACCAGGGTTTCAACAGTTGGGACTGAACCCTGCCTGTGAACAGCTGGTTTTGAAACTGAGGAGCCCACACAATGAGTGCAGGAAAGAGCACACCGAGTTTCTATAGTGATCTTCAAGGTGGTCAGAAAAAGGGAACTGAGTGCAGGGAGTAAGAGAGTGTTTAACAAGTTTGTGGTTTCTCTCTAAAGCAGTTTGGGAAATAGCCTAACTATCATCCACATACTGAACTCGCAGTAACAGCTATTTTATAGGGCTTTTAAAGGAAGGAGTAGAACTCCAGGAGCAGGAGAGCCACTAATCTTAAATTATGTCCCTGCAATTATCACATCTCCCTTGCTTAAGAAGCTGGGGGAATGGAGGAGCTTCACAGGCAAGGTCATAGTATCATAGTATCATAGTATCATAGTATCATAGTACCAGTCAGGGTTGGAAGGGACCACAAGGATCATCTAGTTCCAACCCCCCTGCCATGGGCAGGGACACCCCACACTAGATCAGGCTGGCCAGAGCCTCATCCAGCCTGGGCTTAAACACCTCCAGGGATGGGGCTTCAACCAGCTCCCTGGATAACCCATTCCAGGGCTTCACCACTCTCATGGGGAAGAACTTCCTCCTCACCTCCAGCCTGAATCTCCCCATCTCCAGCTTCATTCCATTCCCCCTAGTCCTATCACTACCTGATAGCCTGAGAAGTCCCTCCCCAGCCTTCCTGTAGCCCCCTTCAGATACTGGAAGGCCACAATGAGGTCACCTCGGAGCCTTCTCTTCTCCAGACTGAACAGCCCCAACTCCTTCAGTCTGTCCTCACAGGAGAGGTGCTCCAGCCCTCTGATCATCCTCGTGGCCCTTCTCTGGACACGCTCCAGCACGTCCACATCCCTCCTGTAATAGGGGCTCCAGAACTGGAGGCAGTACTCCAGGTGGGGTCTCACCAGAGCTGAGTAGAGGGAGAGAAGCACCTCCCTTGCCCTGCTGGTCACACTTCTCCTGATGAAGCCCAGGATCTGATTGGCTTTCCGGGCTGCAAGCGCACATTGAGAGCTCCTGTTGAGCTTCTCGTCCACCAGCACCCCCAAGTCTCTCTCCTCAGGGCTGCTCTCCAGCCAGTCCCTGCCCAGCCTGGATCTGTGCCTGGGATTGCCTCGACCCAGCTGCAGGACCCTGCCCTTGGTCTTGTTGAAGCTCATGAGGTTGGCTTGTGCCCACCTCTCCAGCCTGTCAAGGTCCCTCTGGATGGCATCCCTTCCCTCCAGCGTGTCTGCTGCACCACACAGCTTGGGCCCAGAGAAGAATCAGAGAATCACAGAATGTTAGGGGTTGGAAGGGACCTGGAAAGCTCATCCAGTCCAACCCCCTGCCAGGGCAGGAGCACCTAGAGCAGATCACACAGGAACACACAGAATCACAGAATTGTCAGGGTTGGAAGGGACCTCAAGGATCAGCCAGTACCAACCCCCTCCCATGGGCAGGGACACCTCACACTACAGCAGGTTGCTCACAGCCACATCCAGCCTGGACCTAAAAATCCAGGTGGGTTTTGAATATCTCCAGGGAGGGAGACTCCACAACTCCCCTGGGCAGCCTCTTCCAGGGCTCTGTCACACTCACAGGGAAAATATTTTCCTCCTGTTTCTATGGAGCTTCCTATGCCTCAGCTTCCACCACTGCCCCTTGTGCTGGCATTGGGCATCACCTGGCTCCAGCCACTGGGCACTCACCCTTTATATCTGTATAAACATTAATGAGGTTCCCCCCTTAGTCTCCTCCTCTCCAAACTAGAGAGCCCTCAGCTTCCTCAGTCCCTCCTTGTAAGAGGAGCCAAGGGCAGCATTGGCATTGGTTCCTTCTTTTCCTCTCCCAGAGGTTCTCTCAGTTTTCTGAGAACATAAAGAAGTGTGTGCCCACTTTCTGTTCTCCTCAGGAAGAAAAAATCCCAACAGAGTAAATTCCAACCTGCAACTTACACTGTATTTCAATACAGTTGTTATAACTATATATAAATGAAGTGATCTAGTCATTAAAATTCAAGCTATCTATTCACTAAAAATGAAGTCATCTATTCATTAAAAATGAAGTTACCTCTGCAAGAGTGCAGAGAATCACTGCCACAAATCAGCTTGCTAGGACCAGATTTGTATCGACATGACGGTGTGAGGAGGTAAACTGCCTTGCCAGGTTCAGATATCAGTGTGTGTTCAGTTCTGGGCTCCTCAATTCAAGAAAGATGTTGAGATGCTGGAAGGTGTCCAGAGAAGGGCAAAAAAGCTGGGGAGGGGTCTGGAGCACAGCCCTGTGAGGAGAGGCTGAGGGAGCTGGGGTTGCTTAGCCTGGAGAAGAGGAGGCTCAGGGGAGACCTCATTGCTCTCTACAACTCCCTGAAGAGAGGTCGTAGCCAGGTGGGGGTTGGTCTCTTCTCCCAGGCAACCAGCAGCAGAACAAGAGGACACAGTCTCAAGCTGTGCCAGGGGAGGTTTAGGCTGGATGTTAGGAAGAAGTTGTTCACAGAAAGAGATATTGGCCATTGGAATGTGCTGCCCAGGGAGGTGGTGGAGTCACCGTCCCTGGAAGTATTTAAGAAGAGCCTGGATGAGGCACTTGGTGCCATGGTTTAGTTGATGAGATGGTGTTGGGTGATAGGTTGGACTGGATGATCTCTCAGGTCTTTTCCATCCTGGTTAATTGTATTGTATTGTATTGTATTGTATTGTATTGTATTGTATTGTATTGTATTGTATTCCATTCCATTCCATTCCATTCCATTCCATTCCATCCATTCCATTCCATTCCTATCCTATCCTATCCTATCCTATCCTATCCTATCCTATCCTATCCTATCCTATCCTATCCTATCCTATCCTATCCTATCCTATCCTATCCTATCCTATCCTACCCTATCCTATCCTATCCTATCCTATCCTATCCTATCCTATCCTATCCTATCCTATCCCTCTCCTAAAACTAGTCTCAGGGAAAGAGCCTGGTGGTGACTGAATCTTGACAAGGCTCTGGGTGACCTAATCTAGTTGAGGATGCTCCTGCTTACTGCAGAGTGGGTTGGACTAGGTGACCTTTGGAGGTCCATTCCAACCCAGCATGATCTGCTGAAAGACCACACTGTACTGTACACAGATCTGCTCACACCTAAGTTATAAAAAACAGATTAATAAGAAGCCAGTGCTGATTGTGTTCAGTCCCTCCAAAGGCAAATCCTAATTGGGCTTAAGGGTTTACTTTTAAAATGCAGCTTACTGGCTCAGACAACAGCTTTGGACCTAGTTTAATTGATGGGGAGTGTTTTAATGTCCCCAGCTCAGCATTTCTGCCTCCATAACAAAAACAACAGGAAAAATAATATACATCTTTTTCATGGCTTAGGCCCTAGAACATTTTAAAAGAAGGCTGAGTCTAAGTATAGATTCTCCTTCTTATGCAAACTCTGCTTAGTAGGAGAGGATGATTAAAAGGTGGCTGAAAAATCACATTTGACTTTGTTCCAGGCTTAGCTTACCTCTCCTTTCCACAGAATCACAGAATCATTTAGATTGCAAAGGACCCTTGAGATCATCAAATCCAAGGCTACCATTAAACCATGTGCCTAAGTGTGGTAGGGGCACAGTAATGAGCAGGGACATCTTCAACTAGCTCAGCCCAGCCAACCCGACTGCCCTTCATGTTTCCAGGTATGGGACATCAACCACCTCTCAGGGCAACTCGTTCCAGTAACCTGCTGCCCTCATTGTCAAACATGTTATTCCTAATAGAATCATAGAATCAATAAGGTTGGAAAAGACGTCAAAGATCAGGCCTAACCTATCACCCAACACCTCATGACTATTAAACCATGGCTCCAAGTGCCACATCCAGTCCCTTTTTGAACACCTCCAGGGATGGTGACTCCACCACTTCCCTTGGCAGCACGTTCTAATGGCAAATTTCACTTTCTGGGAAGAACTTTCTCCTCACCTCCAGCCTAAACTTCTCCTGGCACAGCTTGAGACTGTGTCCTCTTGTTCTGGTGCTGCTTGCCTGGGAGGAGAGACCAACCCCCACCTGGCTACAGCCTCCTTTCAGGTAGTTGTAGAGAGCAACAATGTCTTCCCTGAGCCACCTCTTCTCCATGCTAAACAATCCCAGCTCCCTCAGCCTCACCTCATAAAGCTTGTGCTAAATCTCCCTTCTTTCAGCCTAAAAACTGTTATTCCTTATATCTAACCTAAATCTCCCTTCTTTCAGTTTAAAACCATTAGCCCTTCTCTTGTTGCAACAGGCCCTACTAAATAGTTTGTCCCCATCTTTCTTGTAAGCCCACTTTGAGTATTGAAAGGCTGCAATAAGGTCTCTCCACAGCCTCCTCCAGGCTGAACAACCCAAACCCTCTCAGCCTTGCTTCACAGGAGAGATGTTCTGTTCCTCTGAGCGCTTCTGGAGCCTTCCTCTGGACCTGCTCCAACAGGTCCAACAGGTACTTGCAAGGTGCTTGTGAGGTAGTGCAATCAAAGCACTTCTTCTTAAGAGAACTATCTGACAAGATTATTCCAGCTGGGTAGCCACACAGGCCTTCAGACTGGAAATTGCCAGCCCAGTGGGGCACGGGCGGTGCCAGGTCTGCAGCACAGTGGCCACCTCAGGAAGGAGGCAAAGAGCTCCGTAGCTGCAGATGCAGGTGGGATCAGAAGGCTGCTTGCTTGTAGCTGTCCTGAAGAAGCTCACACTGAACTGTTACAGATATCCTCCTCCTGTGATAAGCTGTGCAAAGTGTCCTGCAACACAAGTGAGCAACCCTTCTGTAAAAATGAAGCAGTTAAGTCACACACATTGAGTGAGGAAATTTAAATTCATTAGGAACAACACACGCAGAAAAATGTAAAGCCCCAGAACCAGAAGAGTCTGGAATTAAATGGTAGTTGTAAAATCCTTGCCTAAAAGTATTCCTGCCCACATACTACATGAAAATGCATTACTGAAGATCATCTGTGAGTGCAGTGAGGAGAGACACAGAGCATGCTGCATTTCTTGACCCTTTCAGTCATCTCCCTTGCGAACAAGACAGAGCAGAATGCCAGGCAAACTCTAAGGGGGTTGCCGAGGTCTCTTTTGTCAGGCTGCCTTGGATCACAGGATCACAGGATGTTAGGGGTTGGAAGGGGCCTCTGGAGAGAGATCTTTGAGTCCAACCCCCCTGCCACAGCAGGGCCATAGAATCTAGCAGAGGTCACACAGGAACACATCCAGACAGGGCTGGAAAGGCTCCACAGAAGGAGACTCCACAACTTCTGGGCAGCCTCTTCCATGCTCTGTGATCCTTACAGTGAAGAAGTTCTTCCTTGTGTTGAGGTGGAACTTCCTGTGATGCAGTTTCCATCCATTGCCCCTTGTCCTGTCCCAGGGCACAAGTGAGCAGAGCCTGTCCCTTCCTTCCTGACCCCCAGCCCTCAGATATTGATAGACATTGATCAGATCCCCTCTCAGTCTTCTCTCCAGACTAAACAGCTCCAGGTGTCTCATCCTCTCCTCATCAGGCAGTGCTCCAGTCCCTTCATCATCCTTGTAGCTGTGTGTTGGACTCTCTCTAGTAGATCCCTGCCCCTCCTGAACTGGGGAGCCCTGAACTGGATGCAATATTCCAGGTGGGGCCTCCCTAGGGCATGGTAGAAGGAGAGGAAAACCTCCCTGGAAGAGTAGGTCCAATAGTTGTTACGTTTTCTGTGGGCAGCAGCAGGAAGGCACAGCCTATAACCACCATGCTAATTGCCAGATGTTTCACCCCCATCTCGTGTTTGAGCAGCCTCACATTAGCTCTACCTAGCAGCCATTTATCTGCAACCAGAGTAGCTGATGGTGCCCAGTGAGAACAGTCAGAGCATAGCAAGGTGCTGAGCAACCGCTGCACCTGTCACTGTGGGAGCCCCCACAATCATCACCGCAGCTTTGGACACACACATTGGCTTCCCAAGAATTCCCTGGTGCCTGACCACATAAGTGTTTGCTAATATCACAGTGGCAGGAATGCTGTGTCGCTGACCAGCCAGCCACTCTCGCCCTGCAACTGCATACCAAAGCCCCATATGTAACTGCCAGCCACTCTGGAGAGATAAGAGAACTGGCATGGGAGATTTCACAGCAGTGCTGAGGAGGTACAGTGGTCAAATGGAACAGTTAGATATCAGCTGGGTCTCAGTGTGGGACAGCAATGTGCCCTGTGGCCAAGAAGGCCAACGGGATCTTTGGGTGCTTTAGGAACAGTGTGTTCAACAGATCCAGGGAGGTTCTCCTCCTGCTCTGGTGAGACCTCAGCTGGAATATTGCATCCACTTCTGGCTCCCCAGTTCAAGAGGGGCAGGGATCTGCTGGAGAGAGTGCAACAGAGGGCTACAAGATGATTAAAGCACTGGAGCACTGCCTGATGAGGAGAGGATGAGACACCTGGGGCTGGAAAGGAGAAGACTGAGAGGGGATCTGATCAATGTCTATCAATATCTGAGGGCTGGGGGTCAGGAAGGAAGGGACAGGCTCTGCTCACTTGTGCCCTGGGACAGGACAAGGGGCAATGGATGGAAACTGCATCACAGGAAGTTCCACCTCAACACAAGGAAGAACTTCTTCACTGTAAGGATCACAGAGCATGGAAGAGGCTGCCCAGAAGTTGTGGAGTCTCCTTCTGTGGAGCCTTTCCAGCCCTGTCTGGATGTGTTCCTGTGTGACCTCTGCTAGATTCTATGGCCCTGCTGTGGCAGGGGGTTGGACTCAAAGATCTCTCTCCAGAGGCCCCTTCCAACCCCTAACATCCTGTGATCCTGTGATCCAAGGCAGCCTGACAAAAGAGACCTCGGCAACCCCCTTAGAGTTTGCCTGGCATTCTGCTCTGTCTTGTTCGCAAGGGAGATGACTGAAAGGGTCAAGAAATGCAGCATGCTCTGTGTCTCTCCTCACTGCACTCACAGATGATCTTCAGTAATGCATTTTCATGTAGTATGTGGGCAGGAATACTTTTAGGCAAGGATTTTACAACTACCATTTAATTCCAGACTCTTCTGGTTCTGGGGCTTTACATTTTTCTGCGTGTGTTGTTCCTAATGAATTTAAATTTCCTCACTCAATGTGTGTGACTTAACTGCTTCATTTTTACAGAAGGGTTGCTCACTTGTGTTGCAGGACACTTTGCACAGCTTATCACAGGAGGAGGATATCTGTAACAGTTCAGTGTGAGCTTCTTCAGGACAGCTACAAGCAAGCAGCCTTCTGATCCCACCTGCATCTGCAGCTACGGAGCTCTTTGCCTCCTTCCTGAGGTGGCCACTGTGCTGCAGACCTGGCACCGCCCGTGCCCCACTGGGCTGGCAATTTCCAGTCTGAAGGCCTGTGTGGCTACCCAGCTGGAATAATCTTGTCAGATAGTTCTCTTAAGAAGAAGTGCTTTGATTGCACTACCTCACAAGCACCTTGCAAGTACCTGTTGGACCTGTTGGAGCAGGTCCAGAGGAAGGCTCCAGAAGCGCTCAGAGGAACAGAACATCTCTCCTGTGAAGCAAGGCTGAGAGGGTTTGGGTTGTTCAGCCTGGAGGAGGCTGTGGAGAGACCTTATTGCAGCCTTTCAATACTCAAAGTGGGCTTACAAGAAAGATGGGGACAAACTATTTAGTAGGGCCTGTTGCAACAAGAGAAGGGCTAATGGTTTTAAACTGAAAGAAGGGAGATTTAGGTTAGATATAGGGAATAATGTTTTTTGAACTGAAAGAAGGGAGATTTAGGTTAAATATAAGGAATATATTTTTTTTTCACTAAAAGAAGGGAGATTTAGGTTAAATATAAGGAATAACTTTTTTTTTTTAAAAGAAGAGAGATTTAGGTTAAATATAAGGAATAACATTTTTTAGTATGAGGGCAGCAAGATACTGGAACAAGTTGCCCTGAGATGTCCCATACCTGGAAACATGAAGGGGGGTCAGGCTGGCTGGGGCTCTGAGCAAGCTGAGCTAGTTGAAGATGTCCCTGCTCATTACAGTGCCCCTACCACACTTAGGCACATGGTTTAATGGTAGCCTTGGATTTGATGATCTCAAGGGTCCTTTGCAATCTAAATGATTCTGTGATTCTGTGGAAAGGAGAGGTAAGCTAAGCCTGGAACAAAGTCAAATGTGATTTTGCTGTCACCTTTTAATCATCCTCTCCTACTAAGCAGAGTTTGCATAAGAAGGAGAATCTATACTTAGACTCAGCCTTCTTTTAAAATGTTCTAGGGCCCAAGCCATGAAAAAGATGCATACTATTTTTCCCATTGTCCCTGCTCATTACAGGGAGGTTGGACTGGATGATCTTCAGAGGTCCCTCCCAACTCAAAGAAGTCTGTGATTCGAAGTAGTCTGACAGTCATGAGCACTCAGCAGATTTGTTTGCAAGAAAGAGAAGACTAGTCTTCTGTCAGTACAAATTAGTTCACACTTTTGCCAAGAAAAGCTGAGGGAGGAGAAAAAGAGTCAAGGCAACTTACTCCTTTTGCTCTCTAATTTCTCAGCACAGCACACTTTCTCCTGTCAGGTGCTTAATGCTGATTTCTGTCGTGGGAACTGAAGTCTGTTGATCCCATCTTGTGCAGCAGTGGTCTGGAAAGCTCTGTTATGTTCAGTTATCTGAAAGAATGAAGTTTTGTGGACACTCAGAGGGACATAGTTCACATTCCTGAGTGCAACACTTGGCGTGAAAGAATTGATCTTTGCTTTGTCTTTGAGTATTCAGGCTTTGCTGTCTTCTTTTCTTTGAAGATCTGTGACTATGAATTTGAAGAAGGCTGTTAAGGACACTCCTATTTGCAGTCAAGGTATTTTACAATTATATTAGCATGTTCCTCCTCTTTATCAACCTACACCCTGCTTAAAACAGGCTTTAAAGTGGAATTTTCTTGTATTGCATTCAGAAGGAATGGTGATGGGCTTGCACCCTCATCTAGAGCTCCACTTCGGACTCCATCAGGTGCCATCCTTGACAGCCAGAAACCAAGATGGATTGCAGATGGAGGATGGAGATGGATTAGCCTGGAGAAGAGGAGACTGAGGGGTGACCTTATTGCTCTCTACAACTACCTGAAGGGAGGTTGTAGCCAGGCAGAGGTTGGCCTCTTCTCCCAGGCATACAGCACCAGAACAAGAGGACACAGTCTCAGGCTGCGCCAGGGCAGGTTTAGGCTGGATGTTAGGAAGAAGTTCTACACGGAGAGAGTGATTGCCCATTGGAATCGGCTACCCGTGGAGGTGGTGGAGTCACCTTCACAGGAGGTGTTCAGGAGAAGACTTGATGGGGTGCTTGGCTGTATGGTCTAGTTGTTGGGTGGGATGGATTGTTTGATGGGTTGGACGCGATGATCTTGAAGGTCTCTTCCAACCTGGTGTATTGTATTGTATTGTATTGTATTGTATTGAAAAGACAGGGAGGCCATCTAGGGAGGCCTAAGGCCATTCCAAAGCTCAAAGGCTAATGCCAAAAGCTCACAAGGCACAGAGTTTTAGACAGGGAATAGCTGGACAGGCACTGATGTAATATGTTCCCACTGCTATAACTAAAAGACTGTTTACCATGTGATAGACTAACTCCATTTTTCAGACAGTAGTCATAGTGGTCTAAGATTGTCTGAACAAACTGTGGAAGGCATGCTGTGAATAGCATACATGACTAGAAAGGGATTGAAACAGGGCACTGAATGGGCTTTCTCTTATCTCCATGTTTAGCTGTAACTAACCCTAGAACACACATAGAGTCACTATCACTGGAGGTGTTTAAGAAGAGACAGGATAGGGTGCTTGATGCCATGGTTTAGTTGATGAGATGGTATTGGGTGATAGGTTGGACTCAATGATCTCAAAGGTCTTTTCCAACCTGGTTAATTCAATTCAATTCAATTCAATTCAATTCAATTCAATTCAATTCAATTCAATTCAATTCAATTCTATTCAATTCTATTCCTATTCTATTCACATGAAGCCATCTGTGACTTTGACAGTCAGAGGAGGCACACATTTTAAGTAAAAACTCCTGCAAGCCTTATAAAAAGATAATTGATATCAGCTCCAGCTTTTCTTACCTAGTTTGAATGTGGACAAGCTTCTCCCCCTTCCCCTACCTAAAGAATTAAGGTACAAAAATACCTTTCTTCTGTCATTCCTGAAACCTGTAAGATATCTCACAAAGAACACCAACATTTTCACAGCATCTGATATTCAGGTACATTCAATGAGAATCACAGAATCATAAAATCAACCAGGTTGGAAGAGACCTCCAAAATCATCCAGTCCAACCTATCACCCAGCTTTATCCAATCAACTAGACCATGGCACTAAGCGCCTCATCCAGGCTTTTCTTGAGGATGTCCAGGGACAGGGGCTCCACCACCTCCCTGGGCAGCACATTCCAATGGCAGATCACTCTCTTCATGATGAACTTCTTCCTAATATCCAGCCTGAACCTCCCCTGGCACAACTTGAGACTGTGTCCCCTCGTTCTGTTGCTGATTGCCTGGGAGAAGAGACCAACCCCCACCTGGCTGCAACCTCCCTTCAGGTAGCTGTAGACAGCAATGAGGTCTCCCCTCAGCCTCCTGAGTATGTGCTCCCCCGAGCATGTGCTGCTTGTGAGAACGGATGGAAAACACTGATAATAATCAGAAAACAGCATTTATGCCCCTGGCTGCCAAGAAGAAGGGACACCGGGGGTCCCTGTGGACATCTTGTAGGGGAGATACTGAGGAAGACAAAGCTTTCTTTTCTGCTACAGTGAAGGGGAAAGATTAGCTGGGTGTGTGTGGGGGAAGGTATGATTGTTTTCTCTGCATGACAGGAGGGGTTAGGGAAATTGTTTGTTTCTCTGTACTAGCACAGGAAATGTCTTTGTTTATGCTTGTATCTGTGGCACTGGAAGAGGCGAAGTCTTTCTCTCTGGCAACAGGGATGGATTTTCTTAATATTTTTGTTTTGTTTTAGGCATGGGAAACGGGGGAGATTTATTTGTTGGTGGGTTTTTTTCTGTGGAAGGGGATGAAGAGCAGTCTGTCTACTTATCTACCAGCTGTTTCAAAAAAGAAAGCAAAAAAAATATGCACGGTCTGTACAGACTTCAAAAACGGTGCGAGCGTAGGTCGGAGACTTCATTTCAGCGCTGTCCCAAGCTGAGCAAATGTTCAGAGGTCTATTTTTGGCTCCAGTGACGTTCAAAACGACGAATCAGGAATTCAAAGCATTGTACTCCACAGAGCACGTTGCAGTTTGGAAAACACGGCCAATATCGCCCTCCCGTCCCCGGGCTCCTCGCTCTACTTGGAGGCACTTAGAACTCCAGGGCAGTCCCAAAAGCTCCTTTTCCTCGCTGCCGATTTTTTGGGGAAGTTTTCATCTCATTACACCTATCAAGCCATTTATCCTTCCTCCCACGGTGCCACCTTTACCCTTCAAGTCTGACAGAAGCCATCCTCCCTGTCCGAGCAGTTGGTGACCCTCTGACTCCTCTTCCTCTCTCCTCCATCCCGATCCCCCTCCCCTGCCCCCGGCCATCCGTTTCCCTGCCGGCATCGTCCCCTCTCCCCGCCGCCCACTCTGGCGCCGTGGGGTCGGCCTGCCCCTGCCCCGCACACGCGGAGGGTGCCAGGGAGAAGCGCAGGGTGCCTACCAAGGGCGGGATGCGGCGAGGCGCAGGCTACCGCCTGCGGGGCCGCCAAGATGGCTGTGACCTAGGGGGTGACCAACGGCCGGGGGCGATGCGCGCCCGGGCCCGACGTGCGGCGGCGGCCGTTGGGCAGGCAGCGCAGGGCAGCGCAGGGCAAAGCAGAGCAGCGCGGGCGGCGGTTGGGCAGGGGGCTGGGGCGCGCCGAATGAACGTGCGAGCGTCGAGAAGCAGCGGAGGGCCGCGGAGCGGCCACCGCGGGGCGCAGCGGTAGGGGAGGGGGCAACAGGGAGGGACGGAGCGAGGGAGGGGAGGCGGCCGACGGGGCGGGGACTGCCACTCCTGTGCGCTGTTTGTCCCTGTTCCGCCGCGCGAGTAGGAGGAGGGCCCTGTCCGGCAGCCTTCTGCTGCCCACCCCCCCTCCTCCTCCGTGTGAAGGGACCGGGGCCACCAGGGCGGGGGCGGGGGAGGTGATGAGCTTGGGCCGGGGGCTGCGGCGGCGGCGCAGCTGCTGCTGCTGCGGCGGCGGGAGGCGACGGCGGGCCGTTGGAGGGTCTGTCCGGCCGGCCCGGGGCCAGGGGGATGCAGCGGAAGACGTGTCTGGGTCTGGGTGTAGCTGATCGGAGAAGAGAGGCAGCAGCCGACCGGAGAGGCGGAGGAGCAGCGGAGGAGAGCCACCCTGACATGCCTTTTCCTCTCCCTCCTCTCCAGCGGCCATGTTAACCAGAAAACCCTCAGCTAGCGCCGCCGCTGGTGCTGCCTACCCAGCCGGTAAGGGAGGGCCGCCGCGATCGCCGCCGCGCTGGGTTGGGTCGGGCCGGGTCGTACGGCGCGGGGAGCTGGGGTGGACTCGGATGCCCCGCGGCTGTCGCCGCAGCGGAGCCGTGGCGTGACGGAACAATGATCCACCCTCCCCCCCCGCCCCGGCAACCGAGTGCGGGGGCCGGCGGGGGCTGCGCGTTCAGCTGCGGCGCGCTGTCGTTGTGCGTGGTGGCGAGTTAACCTCGGGGAAGGGGGAGAAGACCGCAGGGAAATCGCTTAGAAAAGCGACCCGGGGAAAACTGGGAGTCGCTGCCTCTGCCGGAGCGGCCGCGTTTGACAGCGGGGGGCAGCGGTGCTCCTCTCTGCTCTCCGCCGCAGACTTGAGAACTCGTGGCGGGTCCCCGGCGCCGCCAGGATTTGGCCGGGCCAGACGGCTCGATGAGAAGGGGGTAGGTCGGGCGGCCCGCCATCCAGCCCCGAGGCGTGTGCCGGGCAGAGCCGGCTTGTTCTCCCGGTTAAGCGCCTGTTGGTGGCGGGTTAATCTCGGATGAAGGGTTTTAGCCGGGCGAGCGTGGCCCACCCGCGCTATTAGCCGGATCGGTGCGTGCGTGTGCGCCGCGGTGGCGATTAGCTTTTAATGGCTTCTGCCTGAAGCTTGCGAGACGGGCGGCGGGGCCGGCGAAGCGCCGGGGCCACTGGCCTCTGCCGCCCCGACGGCCGCCGCCGCTGCTGCCCCTGCTGCCCCTGCTGCCGTCCACGCTCATCCTCTGCTTTCCGCAGGCAGGGCAGGGGATAGCGGCCGCCCGCTGCAGTCTTCCCCGGGCGCCGGAGCCGGAGTCTCCCGGGCAGGAGCTGGGACCGGCCCACCATCGCCTCTCGCATTGCCGCCGCTCAGGGCCAGCAACGCCTCCCATACGGTGAGCCCCGGGCATGGGAGGGGGAGAACGGGGGCGGGGGTCAAGGCGAGGTGGGGAAGGAGCGTCCGGCCCCGGGGGCTTGCCACGCCGCCGCCGCTGTCCTTTCGCCGAGCGTCCCTCGCGGCGGGACTGAGCCCTTGCGGACCCCCCGGGGCGGGAGCGAGAGCAGGGGCCCCGTCCCGCCGAACGAGCCGCTTGGTGCTTAAGCAGAGTGCATTTAATTTCTGGAAACGGAGATCCAAATGTGCATGCCTGTTGTGAGGCTGGGACTCTGCGCTGAGAAACAGCTTTCGCCTTACCGAGCTCCCCTTCGGTCTGGTTTTGTGTCTTGATTTTCAGTGACAAATTCGATCCTCCACACACGCACACAGAGACACAGAGAGGATCTGTCCCGGTAAATGCATTTTTTTGAGATGACACGATTTTGGCAATGAGGTTAGTCACTGCGATGAAAGGGTCGCATGAACTGTGGTGAAAAATAAAGGCTTCTTTCCCTCGGTGTGTCTGATTAGCTCAGGCCGATAGCTCTCTTCCCTAGAAATAGCTATCACTCTACTCGGGAACAATGATTGGATGAATCCGACTTTATTGCTGCAGTAGTTTACCTAAAGAAATAAGCACCGATGGCATGAAAAGGATTGCTATTTTCCGGTTCTGTGATGTCTCACATTATCTCCTACTCCAAGTTAATCTATTAGGAATGGAACTTCCCAAGTATGCCACTATATATGGACGAGGGAGAGGGTATCTCTGACCTGAAGGCATGACAGAGCAGAGAGAGGGGTCTCTGTGCTGCCATTTTAACACTAAATACCTGAAATTTTTATTGCATGCATTTCCTTTTAAATGATGAAGGCTTTCATAGTGACCCTGAAAGGCATTTGTGGCATACTTTTCCTTAGAATTATTGAGCTCTCCATGGGTGCTTACATGCTATCTTTGTAAACATATGGCAGAGCTTTAAATGGTAATGTGATTATGGGCTGCTAGAAGGTGAAACCATGCATTTAGATATTAGTGTTTCAGTGGCTCTCTGTGTAGTTTCAACGGTAAAAGCATCGTATTCAAATCCATTTATAGAAAGAATTGGCTTAAACTGAGGGAAAAAAATGAACTCAGTGTATGTGCTGAAAAGCAGTGAGGAATGTTCTGCAAATCCGAGGTTGAGCTGCATGCTTGAGATCAACATCATTGTATATTTACATAGCTAGGGTATAGATCTGAATTGCTCAATAGTGTCAAAGCCAGCAGTGTGCCCAGGTGGCTAAGAAGGTCAATGGCATCCTGGCCTGCATCAGAAATAGTGTGGCCAGCAGGAGCAGGGAAGTCATTGTGCCCCTGGACTCAGCACTGGTTAGATCACACCTTGAGTCCTGTGTCCAGTTCTGGGCCCCTCAGTTTAAGGAGGACATTGAGACTCTTGAATGTGTCCAGAGAAGGGCACTGAGGCTGGGGAGGGGTCTGGAGCACAGCGCTGTGAGGAGAGGCTGAGGGAGCTGGGGTTGCTTAGCCTGGAGAAGAGGAGGCTCAGGGGAGACCTGATTACTGTCTACAACTCCCTGAAGGGAGGTTGTAGCCAGGTGGGGGTTGGTCTCTTCCCCCAGGCAACCAATACAATACAATACAATACAATAAACCAGGCTAGAAGAGACCTTCAAGATCATCGTGTTCAACCTATCAGCCAATCCAACCCACCCAAACAACTAGATCATGGCACCAAGCACCCCATCAAGTCTCCTCCTGAACACCTCCAATGATGGTGACTCCACCACCTCCCTGGGCAGCCCATTCCAATGGGCAATCACATTCTCTGTATAGAACTTCTTCCTAACGTCCTGTCTAAACCTCCCCATGTGCAGCTTGAGACTGTGTCCTCTTGTTCTGGTGCTGGCTGCCTGATGCAGGCCAGGATGCCATTGGCCTTCTTGGCTGCCTGGGCACACTGCAGGCTCATGTTCAGCCTCCCATCAACCAGCACCCCCAGGTCCCTCTCTGCCTGGCTGCTCTCCAGCCACTCTCACCCCAGCCTGTAGCACTACCTGGGGTTGCTGTGGACAATGTGCAGCACCTGGCACTTGGATGTGTTCAATCTCCTGCCCTTGGACTCTGCCCATCTCTCCAGCCTGTCGAGGTCCCTCTGCAAAGCCTCTCTGCCCTCCAGCAGATCAACTCCTGCCCCCAGCTTGGTGTCGTCCGCAAATTTACTGACGATAGACTCGATGCCCTCATCCAGATCATCAATAAAGATGTTGAAGAGCATGGGGCCCAGCACTGATCCTTGGGGCACACCACTAGTGACAGGCCACCAGCACCAGAACAGGAGGACACAGTTTCAAGCTGTGCCAGGGGAGGTTTAAGCTGGAGGTGAGGAGAAAGTTCTTCACAGAGAGAGTTGTTAGCCATTGGAATGTGCTGTCCAGGGAGGTGGTGGAGTCACCATCCCTGGAGGTGTTCAAGACGTGGCACTTGGTGCCATGGTTTAGTAGTCATGAGGTCTTGGGTGACAGATTGGACTTGATGATCTCTGAGGCCCTTTCCATCCTGGTTGATTCTGATTCTGTGATTCTATCCTATGGAAGGCCTTTCTTATTTTTTTGCAGTTTCGTATACCAGTTAAGTGCTGGGGCAGCAGCTGAGCTGTTGGAATAAAACTAGGAAAAGGAGGACTGTAATACAAACAGGAGCCCACATGTCCCAGAGCCCGGATGTAATTTAAGATTTGGGAAAGTGTGGTGGCCCAGCTATGTATCTGTGACTGCTTACTAATTTGGGAAGTGCAGAAATGGGATCTCTTTACACATAGGTTTGTGTGTGTGATATTTATAGTGTCTGTGCCTATGGACAGGCATACATTATATATATATAAACCCATGAAGTCTTTATGAAAACATGCAAGGGATGTCCAAGTGTTAATTTTCTGTGTTTCAAGTATTTTTGTACACCTATTTTTATACATATAGCATGTATGCATGTATGTGTACATATATATACACACACATACAGAGATGAAATACTTAGGGATTCACACAAGGATGATCAACCATTGTAGTCATAGAATCATAGGCTCAACCAGGTTGGAAAAGACCTCCGAGATCATCAAGTCCACCCTAGTAAAATGGAAACAAAAATCATCTTTGCTGTATTTGTTGTTGTGTTTCCTGTCCCTCTAGATTCTGACTGTGGCAAACTCTGCCTTTCCTTTGTGATACAGAACCTACTCTACACTATTTAGTCTTGTGTACTGCTGTAAAAGAGCTCAGACTGCCTTTCAGAGTATTGTAGGTGGTCGTTTTGTGGTTGGCTGACACAACTTTTTGTGCTCAGGATCACCTGTGGCATCAGAATGCTAGATTTTAACCTAAAAAAAACCCCAACAAACAACTAAGGGCTGTATCTGTTACTCCAGGTCTGCTGACCTCAGCTGACACTGACTGATCAAAACCATTTGGTTTGCATCCCACTACTTTCTCCAATCTATTTCAAATGAAACGTTTGAGGTTCCTTAAACCACTTTCCTAGTGTTCATTTTTTCTCTTTTTCTCTTGAGATATTCCTATGAGGGAGACCTGATAGGAATTAGGTACCTGAAGGTATATTCAGGAATAATATGCCTGAAGGTATATTAGGTGTCTAACAGGAATTCAGTACCTGAAGGGAGCCTACGAGAAGGATGGAGAGAGACTGTTTGCAAAGGCCTGCAGTGGTAGAATGAGGGACAATGGCTTCAGGCTAGAGCAGAGCAGATTTAGATTGGTTATCAGGAACGAGTTCTTTACTGTGAGGATGGTGTAACACTGGAACAGGTTGCCCAGGGAGGTGGTTGAGGCCCCGTCCCTGGAGATACTCAAGGTGAGGCTGGACAAGACTTTGGGCAGCCTGATCTAGTTGAGAATGTCCCTGCTTGCTGCAGAGGGGTTGGACTGGATGACCTATGGAGGTCCCTTTCAACCCAGACCATTCTGTGATTCGATGATTTGTTTTCATCCCTGTTGTGTCTGTGTGACTTGTGTGATAACCAGAGATTGAGAGGATTTCTCTTGCTTTTCAGGCTTTCAGGAGGTGATGGTTTGACAACGTGGTTGTCCTTGCCCGTGGTTGGATGTGAGCACATGTGTTGTGTGCACACTGGTTGTGAAGAGAGACCGAGATGGATTCTTTTAGTTCAGATAGAGCAGAAACCCACTAGCTGTCGTATTTCTTGCAGCAGTGAGTTGTGTGATCTAGATTGTAGTGGTAGTGTTGGCTCCTGCTTTCAAGTGATGCAGTTTCAATAGTATGAGAGAGCAGGGGTGGAAGGAGGTAAGATGCAGGTTTGCACAGGTGTCATATAACAGGGCAAAGGTTTTGGCTGCAGTCTCTGCGATCACAGCAACCTTTGTTGTTAAGCAGGCTGTTGTGCGCTGTACCAAGGAAAGATTCTGCTTGGTTTTTCGTTCTAAATTGTGGCTTCATCCTAAGCTTATTCATGTCTGCATCCAGCCCTGACTGCTTTTTTTGGTTCATGGCAGAAAATATGAACTCATTCCCAGGCTCTTGTGCTCTTCATTTTTTGCTTTCTCTTTTGAAGCTTAAGTTCTGTGGCGATCAGAACCATTTTTCTCTTCACTCTCTCGTGTTCCATTGTGATGTTCTTACATCCACTTGACGTGCTGCAGTAGAGATTATCTTGCTTGCTGGCTTCTCTGCTCATGTAAATCCCCACCCATCTGTGAGTCCTTCTTCTAGACTCTTGCCTCTGTCTTCTGCCTACCTCTGTCTCTGTTCTTCCTGACTTGGCACATATCCCTGCATTCTGCACTCTTGACGTTTCTCTTGGAGTAAAGGAGCCTCAAAGCCTTTTCTCCTCTTGTCTGGTGCTGTAACAACAAGTTGTTCACAGTGCATGATTCAGTGCCTTCCCTCTTTCAGCCCTTCCTAAGATTTCCCTACAGCAAGCTGCTTTTGTTTTGCCACTGGGGGTGAATGTCTATCCATGTACTTTTGTGTCAGTTGTTTAATCTTAATCCTAAAATCTATCAATTTAATGAGGTGAATTTGCCTTCTAATGGAACAAAGATTCCTTGACTCTGTTAACTTGATGTGATGGATCTCATCCTGCAGATTTTTATTGCTTTAAAGCAGGTAAAACCAAAGAGAATACCTCCCTAGTGAGGTATTTTAATTTACTAAATAACCACAGAAACACTGTCATATTGGAGTGGAAACAACTCTACAGTCATGAGCTGGATTTAGAATCATAGAATTGTTAGGGTAGGAAGGGACCTCAAGGATCATCCAGGTCCAACCCCCTCCCATGGGCAGGGAAGCCTCATACTAGATCAGGTTGCCCACAGCCACATCCAGCCTGGCCTTCAAAACCTCCAGGCATGAGGCTTCCACCACCTCCCTGGGCAACCTGTGCCAGTCTCTCACCACCCTCATGGGGAACAACTTCTTCCTAACATCCAATTTGAATCTACCCATTTCTAGTTTTGCTCCATTCCCTCCCAGGCCTATCACTCCTTGACACCTTCAAAAGTCCCTCCCCAGCTTTCTTGTAGCCCCCTTCAGATACTGGAAGGCCACAAGAAGGTCTCCTGGGAGCCTTCTATTCAGACTGAATAACCCCAGCTCCCTCAGTCTGTCCTCATAGCAGAGCAGCTCCAGCCCTCTGCTCATCCTCCTGGCCCTTCTCTGGACACCTTCCAGCACCTCCAGATCTTTCCTGTAATAGGAGCTCCAGAACTGGACACAGTGCTCCAGGTGTGGTCTCACACAGAGTAGAGGGGGAGAATCACCTCCCTTGCCCTGCTGGCTATGGTAGATCTAGATTTCTTTGGATGCTTCTTCTACATAAAGCTTGTGTCCAGTGAGAATATGAAGTTATCTTTGAAAGGGGGGATTTGAAATGTGGGTTTCAAAAGTTGGTGGCTTGTGCTGTGTGCTCTGCAGTACATCTGGGCACAGCTTTGGAGTGTGTATACTTTGGCTTACCTGCAGGGCTCAGTTTAGTGTGCACTGACTGCCCTTTTTGCTTTCAGCTTGTGTAATGCATGCAGGCAGTCCCAGAAGTATTCAGACTTGCTGCACCTGCATGGTCCTGACAGGAGGGGGAAAGAAAAAGAAGTTATGAATTAGTATCACTCTTGAGACATGGCTCTGTCTGTGAAAATGTTTGCTGTATAAAGTCAAAGTTAACTTTCCATAAGCTTATAGGGCCCAGATGTGACAGCAGCAAAATACCTAAGTGGTGTGGGGCTTTTTTCTACAGCTCTTGTTGAGCCCCAAGCTCTTTAGGACAAGGGCTTAGTCTTTTTTGGTGTGTAAAACACATGCTCATAATAAAACCATTATGATAATCCTGCATTACTGTTATTGTGCTAATTAGCAGCTATTTTTAGTCCTGAACAGAGAAATGCTGTTGAATTTATTCACCAAGATTAAAAAAAGAGGTCTTTTGTACCTTGTTCTCAGGCTGTTGTTAAGAAAATAGGCACTTGGAGCTTGCTATACCTGATACCACAGACCCCCAGCATCTTAGACACAGTAGGGCTGAAACTGTCATGCCCAGAAGTGCTCTAAAGAAAGCTTTGGAGCACTGTTCCTCCCTTGTCCTTATCTGTGCAAAGAAGCAGCAGATAAAGACATCTTATTCCTCTGCAGAGTTCCATCAGGCCATCATCATTGCTCTATTATTAAGATTCATTTTATAAACCTTTTGAGATTCTGATTGACACAAAAGTCTGTCTTTTCTGAGGTTTTACTTAAAATGACATGATAATGCGTAGCTGAAGTGTGCATCTGTCTTGGCTGGTTTTATAGGAGGTTAATATCACACCAGGTGACTTCTGTGAAGATGGAATATCACAGAGTCATAGAATTGTTAGGGCTAGAAGGAGCCTCAGGGATCAGCCAGTGCCAACCCCTGCCATGGGCAGGGACACCTCACACTACAGCAGGTTGCTCACAGTCACATCCAGCCTGGCCTTCAAAACTTCCAGGGATGAGGCTTCCACCACCTCCCTGGGCAACCTGGGCCAGTCTCTCACCACCCTCATGGGGAACAACTTCTTCCTAACATCCAATCTCAATCTACCCATTTCTAGTTGGGTTTTTTTTTCCCATTCCCCCCAGTCCTGTCACTCCCTGACACCCTCAGAAGTCCCTCCCCAGCTTTCTTGTAGCCCCCTCCAGATACTGGAAGGCCACAATTAGGTTTCCTCAGAGCCTTTTCTTCTCCAGACTGAACAACCCCAACTCCCTCACTCTGTCCTCACAGCAGAGCAGCTCCAGCCCTCTGCTCATCATCGAGGCCCTTCTCTGGACACCTTCCAGCACTTCCAGATCCTTCCTGTAATAGAGGCTCCAGAACTGGATGCAGTACTCCAGGTGTGGTCTCACCAGAGCAGGGTAGAGTGGGAGAAAGAGAAGAGAAGAGAAGAGAAGAGAAGAGAAGAGAAGAGAAGAGAAGAGAAGAGAAGAGAAGAGAAGAGAAGAGAAGAGAAGAGAAGAGAAGAGAAGAGAAGAGAAGAGAAGAGAAGAGAAGAGAAGAGAAGAGAAGAGAATGGAATAGACCAGGTTGGATGAGACCTTCAAGATCATCACGTCCAACTTATCAACCAATCCAACCTACCCAACAACTAAACCATGGCACCAAGCACCCCATCAAGTCTCCTCCTGAACACCTCCAATGATAGTAACTCCACCACCTCCCCAGGCAGCCCATTCCAATGGGCAATCACTCTCTCTGTATAGAACTTCTTCCTAACATCCAGCCTAAACCTCCCCTTGTGCAGCCTGAGACTGTGTCCTCTTGTTCTGGTACTGGCTGCCTGGGAGAAGAGATCAACCTCTGCCTGGCTACAACCTCCCTTCAGGGAGTTGTAGAGAGCAAGAAGGTCACCCCTGAGTCTCCTCTTCTCCAGGCTAAGCAACCCCAGCTCCCTCAGCCTCTCCTCACAGGGCTTGTGTTCCAAACCCCTCACCAACCTCGTTGCCTTTCTCTGGACACCTTCCAGCAAGTCAACATCCTTCCAGAACTGGACACAGGACTCAAGGTGTGGCCTAACCAGTGCAGTGTACAGGGGCAGAATGACCTCCCTGCTCCTGCTGGCCACACTGTTCCTGATGCAGGCCAGGATGCCATTGGCCCCTCTTGGCTGCCTGGGCACACTGCAGGCTCATGTTCAGCCTCCCATCACCCAGCACCCCCAGGTCCCTCTCTGCCTGGCCACTCTCCAGCCACTCTGACCCCAGCCTGTAGCTCTGCCTGGGGTTGCTGTGGCCAATGTGCAGAATCCGGCACTTGGATGTGTTCAATCTCCTGCCCTTGGACTCTGCCCATCTGTCCAGCCTGTCGAGGTCCCTCTGCAAAGCCTCTCTGCCCTCCAGCAGATCAACTCCTGCCCCCAGCTTGGTGTCATCTGCAAATTTACTGATGATGGACTCAATGCCCTCATCCAGATCATCAATAAAGATGTTGAAGAGCATGGGGCCCAGCACTGATCCCTGGGGCACACCACTAGTGACAGGCCGCCAGCTGGATGTGGCACCATTCACCACCACTCTCTGGGCTCGGCCCTCCAGCCAGTTCCTAACCCAACGCAGTGTGCTCCTGTCCAAGCCATGGGCTGCCAGCTTGGCCAGGAATTTGCTGTGGGGACGGTGTCAAAGGCCTTGCTGAGGTCCAGGTAGACCACATCCCTCGACCTGCTGGCTCTGCTTCTCTTGCTGCAGTCCAGGATACTTCTTTCCTTTGTGAAAACAAAACAGAGAAACCCCAAACACTCCCACTGCCCCCCAGAACGTTGTGGGGTTTTTTGTTTGCCTTTTTGTTTGTGGGTTTCTTAAGTTTGTTTTCTGTGGTGTCTCTGCTTCAAAATCAGGCTTTCAGTGTAGCAGTTGACTTCCATAAACTCGGCCAACCAAAGTTAAAGCAAAATTGTAGGAGTGATTCCTGAGGCTCCTGAGAAAGGAAGCAGCCTAACATTTGCTGGTTTGTATCTTGTGTTGCCACAGATTCACAAATACTAATTCTTGGAGTTCAAGCTTACTTTTTCCTTCAATGTGTTTTATGGGTAAATGTGTACATCAGTAAGGTTTTGAAGATGTACACTATAAAAGCATGTAAATCTTGAAGGTGCAGCTAGGTCTGAGCACAGGCAGTGAAATATGTAAGAAGTAAGCTGTATAAATGTATGGCTCTGAGGAGACCTAATTGTGGCCTTCCAGTATGTGAAGGGGGCTACAAGAAAGCTTGGGGAGGGTCTTTTGAGGGTGTCAGGGAGTGATAGAACCTGGGGGAATGGAAAAAAGTAGAAGTGGGCAGATTCAGATTGGATGTTAGGAAGAAGTTGTTCCCCATGAGGGTGGTGAGAGACTGGCACAGGTTGCCCAGGGAGGTGGTGGAAGCCTCATCCCTGGAGGTTTTGAAGGCCAGGCTGGATGTGGCTGTGAGCAACCTGCTGTAGTGTGAGGTGTCCCTGCCCATGGCAGGAGGGTTTGGAACTGGCTGATCCTTGAGGTCCCTTCCAACCCTGACAATTCTTTGATTCTGTGCAGGTTGTCAGCTGTGTAGGTTGCTGGTTCTGGAATTTTCAGGCCCATCTGCAGAAGCAAAAGGGAGATGCAGTACAAATCTCTTTGGCTTCTAGATTCAGATGCCAAAACTGGGGGAGCCTCTGTGTTCTGTGAACAGTTTGTTACTGGCCTAAGAAGATCGTAATCCTTTGTAGCTTTCCAAGCCCATTAGTTGTGGTTCAGTGAAATTCAAGTGTCACTGGTGAAGCCTGTGGAGCTTCTGAGCTGTGCAAGTCTGAACTTGACAGCAATCTCAGACACCCAGTAGCCAGGAGTAGATAGGCAGAGCAAGCTGCTGGTGAGAATCCAGCCCTCACCCAGGCTGAAGTAGAAGAGAAGGTGATTCCTGTGCTGGCAATTCCCAAAATGAGGAGGGTCCTCTCGGGTTGTTTTTGCCTTGACTCCGTGGTTGTGACGTGTCTGAGAGCTCTGAAACTCCTATTGATTTTTTTTTTTTTTTGCTTGTTTTCCTTTAAAGAAAAGTGATCTCTCTTCACCCCCTCAGCTTTTGGAACAGAGCCTGTGCTACTTTGGTGTCTTTTCTTCCACAGAGGAAAGCAGTGCTACTGTCTGCATCTGCATTTGCATTCCCAAGCAGCAGCTGAATGAAACTGGTAAAACCGGTCACTGTGGAGCTGGGGTGAAGCAGGGATAACGCTGGTGATTTCATTCTGCTGCTTGGTCAAAACAAAAGGGAAAAGCCAGCCTGTGAGAAGCAGGAGAAACCATGGCCCTGCCTGAAGGTGCAGGAAGCAGAATTGCATGTTTACACTTCAGAATGTTTGCAAACATGCTTTTAGGAAAGCTTCCCTTCTGAGAGCGGGTAAATGTTGAGGCCTTTTTCCAAGCCAGGACACAGAATCATAGGATTGACCAGGTTGGGAAAGACCTGCGAGATCAAGTCCAAACTATCACCCAACACCATCCAATCAGCTAAACCATGGCACCAAGTGCCTTATCCACTCCATTTCTAAACTTTTCCAGGGACAGTGACTCCACCACCTCCCTGGGCAGCACATCCCAATGGCGAATCTCTCTTGCTGGGAAGAACTTTCTCCTCACCTCCAGCCTAAACCTCCCCTGGCACAGCTTGAGACTGTGTCCTCTTGTTCTGGTGCTGGTTGCCTGGGAGAAGAGACCAACCCCCACCTGGCTACAGCCTCCCTTCAGGGAGTTGGAGAGAGCAAGAAGGTCTCCCCTGAGCCTATTCTTCTCCAGGCTAAACAACCCCAGCTCCCTCAGCCTCTTCTCACAGGGCTGTGCTCCAGACCCCTCCCCAGCCTTGTTGCCCTTCTCTGGACACCTTCAAGTGTCTCAATGTCTTTCTTAAACTGAGGGGCCCAGAACTGGACACAGGACTCAAGGTGTGGCCTAAAAGGGGCCCAGAAGTGACTGAGTCCAGGGCAGATTGACTTCCCTGCTCTTGCTGGCCACACTATTCCTGATGCAGGCCAGGATGCCACTGGCCTGCTTGCCCCCTGGGAACACTGCTGGCTCATGCTCCTGTCTACCAGTACCCCCAGGTCCCCACAAAGCAATAACTGAAGTGTGAAGAATTCCCCACTACATCTGTTGAAAGAAGCAATGCAGAAAATAGTGAACTGTGAAAACAGGTGACTCAGGGTGGCCAGGAGAGGGGAAAAGAGGTGAACTATGGCAATGAAGAGTTGAATTTAGAAGTTCATAAAGATGGCTTTTTTCGGCTTCCTCCATCTTAAAGATGGTTTTCTTCCTCATTGTCTGTAAATCAGCATTGTCTGCTTCCAGTCTGATCAGGTATGTTCTGCTTTGTTGTTCAAGCAGTGCTGCTGCAGAAGAAATGTTTCTGCCTGGAATCTCCTAGCTTGAGTACTTGTAATCTGTGCAGTCATTCTCCTGCTTCATCGTGCGTGACCTACGCGGTTCTGCAGTACTGCATGTGCCAACCCTTGGACACATCTCACTGCCTAGATCCAGGTCTTCTGAAGTGTGTCATGTAGCAGTTCTTGGGGCCACTCCTCCTCCCCTCCCCAGTAACTGCTGTTTATGTAGAAGATCAGGGCAACCTTCAGGAAACTGTTACTTCAGTGCACTTCAAACTTGACCTGAAGAGATTCCCATGACAGCCTCCTTAAATCCCCTTGATGGCTTAATTCCTGGTGCTTTTTGAGACATCAGACTAGGAAGGGAATTAGTAGTGATATCCTGTGTATGTTCACTGGGTTACAGTTGTGGATGTCTTCACTCTGAGTTGCAGTTGTGTAGTAATGCTGTCAGTGAGATTGATCAAATCTGATAGTGTGATAGATAGCTCTGTGAATAGACAGACACAAACTGCAATAATATCTGATCATGGAATCATAGAAGGTGAGAGGTTGGAAGGGACCTCCAGAGATCGTCCAGTCCAACCCCCCTGCCAAACACAGGATCACCCAGGGTAGTCCACACAGGAATGCATCCAGGTGGGTTTGGAAAGGCTCCACAGAAGGAGACTCCACAACCTCTCTGGGCAGCCTGCTCCAGGGCTCTGGCACCCTCACTGGAAAGAAGTTTCTCCTCATGGTGAGCTGAAACCTTCTCTGCTCAAGGTTGTCTCCATTGTTCTTTTGGCTTATTCCTGTGTACCACCCAAAAGAGCTTGGCCCCCTCCACTTGACCCCCACCCCTCAGCTATTGATAGACATTGATCAGATCCCCTCTCAGCCTTCTCTTCTCCAGACTCAACAGCCCCAGGGCTCTCAGTCTTTCTTCCCAGGGGAGATGCTCAAGTCCCCTAAGCATCCTCCTGGCTCTCCCTTGGACTCTCTCCAGCAGGTCTCTGTCTCTCTTGAACTGGGGAGCCCAGAACTGGACACAGGATTGCAGGTGTGGTCTCAGCAGGGCAGAGTAGAGGGGGAGAAGAACCTTCTCTTCTCCAGACTAAACAGTCCCAGGGCTCCCAGTCTCTCCACAGGGGAGATGCTCAATAAAAGGGATCAGTTACTCAACGTGAGTCAAAACAGGACCAGAAGGGCAATGAACTCAGAAGCAGCAATCCCTGAGAGCTCTTGTTTCAGAGCTGCAAATTCCAAAATATCATCCAGAGATGAGGCTGGTGTCCAGCTTTTGTTACTCCTTGGGAACATTTTGCTGAATTTACACACCCATGCTTCTGCCATGTACTTGGTGTCTCAGCAGAAGCACAGAGTATGCACGTCCTGGTTTTCCTCCTTGGAAGCACTTGCGTGGTTGCAGCCCAGATTGTATTGCTTCACATCACAGCACACAACTGTTGCTTTCTGATTTCATTTTGGCAACCTTAAGTGACCTGGGAATCTGGTATTATCCTTAGCTGGCTAGGAAAAAAACTGAGTTTCAGATGAAAAATGCTCTCAACCTTGACTTGATCATCTGGCTGAGAGTATAGTGAAGTTTTGGTTAGAAATTTAGCATGAATACGGAGAGTGGTGAATCAGCTGGAGAGACAGCAGGGGAGTTCTTCCCACGTTTGTCTAAAGCCAGGCAGAAGACAAACTAATTATCCTCTACTTCAGAGCAAATGAGGAACTCTAAGGACAGCTATTTCAGTGGCAAGTATCTGCTTGTCAATTTCTGGTTTCTCCTTATAAAAATAACAGGCTTTGAGCAATAGTTGTTTTACCACCCCAGTATGTCTGGTGTTCCCTTGCTTGAAAATGCTGAATGCTGCTGTTTATGCCCTTGTGAAACTGTCAGAAATAATTGTAATTTCTGAAATCAGCTACTCCTTTTCCCCCCCCATTCCTTTAAAATAAAGTTACTGGAACGTGTCCACAGAAGGGCAACAAAGCTGGGGAGGGGTTTGGAGCACGGCCCTGTGAGGAGAGGCTGAGGGAGCTGGGGTTGCCTGGAGAAGAGGAGGCTCAGGGGAGACCTTCTTGCTGTCTCCAACTCCCTGAAGGGAGGTTGTAGCCAGGTGGGGGTTGGTCTCTTCTCTCAGGCAACCAGCACCAGACCAAGAGGACACAGTCTCAAGCTGCACCAGGAGAGGTTTAGGCTGGATGTGAGGAAGAAATTCTTCCCAGAAAGAGAGATTGGCCACTGGAATGTGCTGCCCAGGGAGGTGGTGGAGTCATCATCCCTGGAATTGTTTTAAGAAGAGCCTGGATGGGGCACTTGGTACCATGGTTTAGTTGATGAGATGGTGTTGGATGATAGTTGGGACTTGATCTCAAAGGTCTTCTCCAGCCTGGTTAATTTTGTATGCTGTATCTCAAAGTTCTTTTCCAATGTGGTTAATTCTGTATATTCTGTATATTTAAGGTCCCTTCCAACCCAAACCATTTTATGAATCTATGAGATTGCCTCCTTGCAAACATCGTAGAGAGCTGTGAAAATGGCATTTGAGAGACAAAAGGTCTGGCATGTCTGTTAGCATTTAGGGGCTCTCACAGTATATGTGCTGTGTATTTTGGAGTGTCTGCAGGCAAGTGGCTCCAAAGGAAATACTGCTGAGGCCATTTAGGCAGGAGGAGGGTGAGCTGCAGAAAGGTGCAGCACGGAGCCCCTGCCTGCCTTGTTAACCGGCTGTGTGTTTTCGATTCTAGGTTGGAGGCAGCAAGCACGCAATGAATGAGCTCCTCCATGTTGGTAGCCACGGACAGATCCAGGTGCAGCAGCTGTTTGAAGACAACAGCAACAAGAGGACGGTGCTGACGACGCAGCCAAACGGACTCACGGCGCTGGGCAAATCCGGGTTGCCGGCGGTCCAGGACAGGCAGGCAGAGAGCGCTCACAGGCGACAAGGGAGCTCCAGCTCTTTAAAATCTACTGATGCAACAGGGAAGGCGAAAGCCTCCCTTATGACACCGGAGCAGGCAATGAAGCAATACATGCAAAAATTGACAGCTTTCGAGCACCACGAGATTTTTAGCTACCCTGAAATATACTTTTTGGGTCCAAACGCCAAGAAGCGGCAAGGCGTGATAGGCGGCTCCAACAACTGCGGGTACGACGACGACCAAGGCTCTTACATCCAGGTACCCCACGACCATATCGCTTACAGGTATGAGGTCCTGAAAGTTATAGGGAAAGGGAGCTTCGGGCAGGTGGTGAAGGCCTACGATCACAAGATGCACCAGCACGTGGCGCTGAAAATGGTGAGGAACGAGAAGCGCTTCCACCGCCAAGCCGCGGAAGAGATCAAGATCCTGGAGCACCTCCGGAAGCAGGATAAGGATAACAACATGAACGTCATCCACATGCTGGAGAACTTCACCTTCCGCAGCCACATCTGCATGACCTTCGAGCTGCTCAGCATGAACTTGTACGAACTGATCAAGAAGAACAAGTTCCAGGGCTTCAGCCTGCCCTTGGTCCGCAAGTTCGCCCACTCCATTTTGCAGTGCTTGGACGCCTTGCACAAAAACAGAATCATCCACTGTGACCTTAAACCCGAGAACATTCTGCTGAAGCAGCAGGGCAGGAGCGGCATAAAAGTGATCGACTTTGGCTCGAGCTGTTACGAGCACCAGCGCGTCTACACCTACATCCAGTCGCGCTTCTACCGCGCGCCGGAGGTCATCCTGGGGGCGCGGTACGGCATGCCCATAGATATGTGGAGCTTGGGCTGCATTCTGGCAGAGCTCCTCACGGGTTACCCACTTTTACCTGGGGAAGACGAGGGAGACCAGCTGGCTTGTATGATCGAGCTGTTGGGCATGCCTTCTCCAAAACTCTTGGACTCCTCCAAGCGAGCGAAGAACTTTGTGAGCTCCAAGGGCTACCCGCGCTACTGTAGCATCACCACCCTGTCCGACGGCTCCGTCATACTGAACGGCGGCCGCTCGCGGAGGGGCAAGCTGCGCGGCCCGCCGGAGAGCAGGGAGTGGGGCAATGCGTTAAAGGGGTGCGACGACCCGCTCTTCCTTGACTTCTTAAAGCAGTGCTTGGAATGGGATCCTGCCATCCGGATGACGCCCAGCCAAGCTCTGAGGCATCCCTGGCTAAGGAGACGGTTGCCAAAGCCTCCCACTGGGGAGAAGGCCTCGGCGAAGAGGATTACAGAGAGCACCGGTGCTATAACGTCGATTTCCAAGTTACCTCCCTCTTCAAGCTCAGCCTCAAAATTGAGGACTAACTTGGCACAGATGACAGATGCCAATGGGAATATCCAGCAAAGAACAGTGCTGCCAAAACTCGTGAGCTGAGTTTGAAACGCGAAAAAAAACAAACCACAAAGCAAAACACCACAAAACAAAAACCCAACCAACAACCAACCTAATGCTGTTAACTTGAGAGATAACAATGTGGCTGAGCCTTATTTGTATGGGGGGGGGTTGGGGGAGGGGCAAAAAAACCCCACAACCACACAAACCCACAAAAAAGTAGCTCAGATAATACATTTTTATTTGCTCAGTAACTGTTCCTTTGTATCTTTCGGCACTCATTTTAAATGTAAATGTTGAAAGGGGTTTTTTGTTTGGTTGGTTTTTATATATATATATATATATAAATATATATATATATAAAATCTCAAAAAACACCAAGGGGGACAATGCTTTAAGGTTGTTTGGTTGTTTGTTTGTTTGTTTTTATATACTTATTTTTTAAGATCTTTGTCTTCTACAGTCCAATTAGCCTTACTGTAACTCGTGTGACACAGTAATAAACACATCAGTGGCGGGCCACTGGTTGCAACGTGACCGTCATGCATCGCAGCGTGGTGTCAAAAGCTATCAACCTTCCTCTTCCGTGGTTCGTGTTAGGTCTCACCTGGGTTAAATTTCTTCAGGCTAGCTGTGGAATTTTCCTGGGTATGGGTCTTTGGTTCTGTGAACACTCACACCTCTCTACCTGACCAGACTCCGGGGAGGACGCTCAAGGACAGACAGCGAAGTGGAGCCATAGTGTGCTACGTTGTCACCTGCAGTATGGTAGCCCAGAGAAAAACAGTGGTACCGCTGGCGAGGCAGTCGCCTTCTGTGGAATGCTGTAGCTATTTAGATGTAATGGTTTGGGGGTGATTTTGTTGTGTTGTTTTTTGTTTGTTTTTTTTTTAATTAAAATGAGCATTTCAGTGTCATGCAAAAAAATAAGCACTGCCAGGGCTAAAATGACTCTCTGGCCTTGGTCGCTGTGCGATGGGAGTGCGAGGAATGGGCGCTCTCAGCAAGAATTGCGGATGGAAGCATGTCTGTGCCTCTCAGTCTGAAAGTGACTGGCCAAGCTAAATGTTCTGGGCTTCATTTCAGGTATATGATGTTGAGCATTCACATTTGCTCTTTGCCTTTGTAGGTTTTTTCTTCCCCCTCTCCTGTTTTCTCTCCTAATGCGCAGCTTGGTCTCCCTAAAACACCTGGGCAGAAGTACTCTTTCTGTCAGTTCTATTGCAACTTCCAGACTGTTATGCTGCCTGGGTGTCACAGATTGCTTTAATTTCTTCTGGCAATGTTTGCCTCAGTGACTGTGACCTCTCTGATACGCTTAGACTTCAGATCAAATCTGCCTGTGGGGGCAAACACTATGTTACTCCATTGCTTCCTGTAGAAAGGTACTGCACCTTTAACAGCATCACTGCAGATGAAAAAACCCTCAGTGGAAGGCTTTACAGTTGGCAGATATCATACTGCCCTCCCAGTATCTGCAGGGGGCTACAAGAAAGCTGGGGAGGGACTTTTGAGGGTGTCGGGGAGGGACTTTTGAGGGTGTCAGGGAGTGATAGGACTGGGGGGAATGGAACAAAACTAGAAATGGGTAGCTTCAGACTGGATGTCAGGAAGAAGTTCTTCCCCATGAGGGTGGTGAGAGACTGGCACAGGCTGCTCAGGGAAGTGGTGGAAGCCTCATCCCTGGAGGTGTTGAAGGCCAGGCTGGATGTGGCTGTGAGCAACCTGCTGTAGTGTGAGGTGTCCCTGGCTAAGGCAGAGGGGTTGGAACTGGATAATCCTTGAGGTCCCTTCCAACTCTGACAATTCTATGACTCTATGATTCTAGGCACCTTCTAATAAGGGAGAGTTATGCAAGGAAGGTTAAGTAGTTGGAATTTGATTTAGTCTTTGTCATTTGTGGCCGAAAATTAACTTTGAAGGAACAGTTAGAGAAATGTGTAGGTTTGTTCCTCTGTGTGTGTGGCAGTGGTTGGGTTTTCCTTTTTTAAACTGCATTCATGGAAGAAAAATGGTCTTGACTGAGGAATACCATCTGGACCTATGTGGCAAATATTCACGTGTTGTGAACAGGTTGAAGCGCAAGATCCCTCTGGCATCGCACAGAGTGGCTGCGGTCTACGTTTGGGTGTCAGAAACCACACGGCAAGGGAGTTTCTCAGAAGCAGAACATAACTTGGGGGTGCTTGTGGCTGTAAGGACAAGACAGGCTCGACTGGATTGTTGCATTAGACCTCAGTAACTTTACTGTGAGCAACAGTTATATGCACAGATTCCCTCCGAGTTCCTTGTATAAAGGATGAAAAACAGCTTAAAGCATGGTCCCCTGAGAGGCCAAGAAAGTTTCCGGTTAAGTTCTCCTTCATGACTTCACCACTTCCAGCTGAATTTGAATTCTGTTTGTTTGGGTGCTTGGTTAGTTGCTTTCTTTTTCATGTAATGTGAGACCGGGGGAGGGAGGGCTACTAAATGCAAACCGAAGGAAATCTCAGGAAACACAGTGCTGAACTTCTTGCCAAAAAAAAAAAAAAAAAAAAAAAAAAAAAAAAAGGAGAAACAGTCAACACCTAAAGAAACTCCAAAAAGAATTTCTTGAGAGCCGTAAAGTGTTGATTGATCACTGTCAAAGTGAGAGCCATCAATCAACCATTTTTCTGAACTTAAGTCGTTTCCTGCCTCTAGTCAAATCATTTTAGTGGTCAATGTTCATGACTTAATGTAAGTGCAATATGTAAACGTGTGTGAAACCGTGGTAAAGGAAATCAGAGTAATACAGCTAAGAGAAGTGGCTTCTGGAAGAGGAGGGGCCAGTAAGTTACAGTCAGTAAATGCTGAGTCCTGAAGAGACATATATTAATTATCCTCTAACATTAACTGACTCTTCATAGGAAGAAGTTCTTCCCCATGAGGGTGGTGAGATTGGAACAGGTTGCCCAGGGAGGTGGTGGAAGCCTCCTCCCTGGAGGTTTTTGCAGCCAGGCTGGATGTGGCTGTGAGCAGCCTGCTGCAGTGTGAGGTGTCCCTGCCCATGGCAGGAGGGTTGGAACTGGATGATCCTTGAGGTGCCTTCCAACCCTAACAATTGTATGATTCATGACCATGGGAATAACAGTACCCTGTGTTTTCTTACAGTAACTGAGAATCTTGACTTCCTCTACCACCTGCTTGGCTTCACCACTCCTTTTCCCTTAACTCTTCCTGCAAAAGTTAAGAGATCAGAATGCTTAGGGGCGGAAGAAGAATCATCTCTCTCAATAATATACTTCAAAGGGAGCATTGATACACAAGTTCCTGCTTTCAGTGGCAGCTTAAGGTGGATATCATCCTCATGTTCCTGGGTCATTAATGGGCTAAAACCACTGAATTTTCTTCTTTTCCCCATTTTTCCCCGTGTAACCAGTTCTTAAATGCCAATACTGCATTTGTGATCCACCCCCTTCATAAATGCTACCAGAAACTTTTAAGGCCAAAATAAGAGTGTGCAGAGCTTATTTTTTACCCCAGATACAAGTGGAACTTCCTCTATTACTAAAGGAGCTGCTACATCAAGGTTTTTAGGTGATGTAGCTGCTTTTTATTGTAGCTATTTATACCTGTAAAAAAAAAAAAAAAAAAGGAAGAAGAAGAAAGGAGAGGGCTGGGGGGAGGGGAAGGAAAGGACTTTGCCTCTTGCTTTGATGTGATTTTATTCTAAGGGCTCTGATAATTAGGCTGATAGAAGTTGGCTTGGAAACAGTGCTTAGTCTCACATGTTACCATTGTCCGGGGCTGTCTGAGCTCTTTTCAGCTGTAGTAATAGCACAGCCGTTGTCTTGTCTTTGGTCTTCACTTGGCTCAATTTCTTGCAGCCTGCTGGTGTGTTCATTACTCCTTAAGTGTACTGGAAGCAACAGAGTGCTGCAAGATGTGTGTGTAGATGAACAATAGAGGATGGATCGTGCCCTTGGTGTTAACAATGTGCCTTTTGTTACAAATGCCAGTGCGGTAGGGCTGCATCTTGGCCTCTTTAACCCTTTCAACACCGGGAGAGTAGGGACGGAGCGATTAACGATCTGCTTTTTAAATGCTGTGCCTGCCTTAAAACATCCTGCAGGTGAAAGGGGCCTTAACAAGCAACTATAAGGCAATCACACTGCTGAGGTGAGAGGAGGCTGCTCTTGCAGTAAGCTTCATTAAAGGGTTAAAGGTGGCTCTTCTTCATCGGTTGTACTTTCAGCATCACCTTGATTTCTCTGTTCTCATTTTGAAACGAATCTTTCTGTTGTTGGTTGTTGTTGTTTGTTGATGTTAGGGTGACAGTAGACAGACATCAACCTGTCCTTGTAAAAAGATTTACCTCAAAACTCTGTTAAGTTTTTCTAGTGTGATTGAATCCCAGGGCATTTGGTATGAACCAAAGTGCATTCCTTTTTTCTATGTGCCTGGCCCTCCTGAAAGGCTGGCCAGGGCTTTTAAAACAATTTGGGTGCAAGGCACTTAAGCCACTTTTAACTTGCTGGGGGCGGTTTGGAGTTGTAAATGACTTCATGGGAATGTCAGAAAGGAAAACAAAACCAGTATCAGACATCAGGTAGCATTGGGCAATATCCGGAATCTTTTGGAAGGGGTGTGCGTCATCACACGGGATCACAGAAACAGTCAGGCGGGAAAAGACCCTCAGGATCACCGAGTCCAACCCAGAACCCTGCTCTACAGTCATAGATTCATAGAATCAATCAGGTTGGAAAAGACCTCAAAGATAGAATAGAACAGAATTAACCAGGTTGGAAAAGACCTCAAAGATAGAATAGAACAGAATTAACCAGGTTGGAAAAGACCTTTGAGATCATTAAGTCCAACCTATTAAAGGGTCATCCCTAAACCATATCCCCAGGCACCACATCCAAACCACCTTTAAACACATCCAGGCTTGGGTGCTATCCATTTTTTATATACATATATGTGTGTGTGTGTGTGTGTATATATATATATATACATATATATACACACATATATACTTTATATATATATACACACATATATATATTTAGTATTTTTTTCCCATCAATAGTGATTTATTTGTATGTCTCTCAAAATCTGCAACAAAATTCTAAAGGCATAGCCTAAAACTACCACGTTGTGAGAAGTAAAAACAAAACCCAAAACCAACCTCTTTGCTGACTCATTGTTTTACTGTGTCCAGTTCTGGGCCCCTCAGTTTAGGAAAGATGTTGAGTTGCTGGAAGGTGTCCAGAGAAGGGCAACAAAGCTGGGGAGGGGTCTGGAGCACAGCTCTGGGAGGAGAGGCTGAGGGAGCTGGGGTTGCTTAGCCTGGAGAAGAGGAGGCTCAGGGGAGACCTTCTTGCTGTTTACAACTCCCTGAAGGGAGGTTGTAGCCAGGTGGGGGTTGGTCTCTTCTCCCAGGCACCCAGCAGCAGAACGCCGACACAGTCTCAGGCTGTGGGAATGTTTAGGGAAGGTTTAGGCTGGATATGAGGAAGATATTCTTCCCAGAGAGATTGGAATGTGCTGCCCAGGGGGGTGGTGGAGTCACCATCACCGGAAGAGCTTAAAACGAGCCTGGATGAAGCACTTGGTGCCATGGTTTAGTTGATGAGATGGTGTTGGGTGATAGGTTGGACTTGATGATCTCAGAGGTCTTTTCCAACCTGGTCTAGTTCTGTTCTGTTCTGTTCTGTTCTGTTCTGTTCTATTCTATTCGTTTCTATTCGTTTCTATTCTATTCTATTCTATTCTATTCTATTCTATTCTATTCTATTCTATTCTATTCTATTCTATTCTATTCTAGCCTAGCCTAGCCTAGCCTAGCCTAGCCTAGCCTAGCCTAGCCTAGCCCTAGCCTAGCCAGCCCCATCATCCCATCCCATCCCATCCCATCCCATCCCATCCCATCCCATCCCATCCCATCCCATCCCATCCCATCCCATCCCATCCCATCCCATCCCATCCCATCCCATCCTAATTTGGCTGCCTTGTGCTAGCAGAGCTCAGTTTCCACTCTTGCTCCTCATGGGCATCTGCAAAGTTGTCAGTCAGTGCCAGGTTGGACTGGATGATCTCGAAGGTCTTTTCCAACCTGGTTAATTCTGCGTTCTGTAAAAAAGAAAAGAAAAACCACAAAAGATGAGACTATTGCCCAGTTGAATTGCTACAGTAGCATTTAAACTAAGAAAAAGAACCCCTGTTGTGACTCCTTGTTCCTTTGGGGCTTGTACATCAGTGCTACAAATGGGGAGCGACTCGGTAGGGTGTGGGGTTTTGGGGCTCGGGCAGCGACTGGGGCACGCGACTGTCATATGCTGCAACTGTGTGTACTGAACAAAACCACAAAACACAACTGAATGTGGACTTGTGTACATAGGTGTATCTAGAGTTTTATTTTTCTTCTCTTTTGGGTTGTTTGGGGTTTTTTTTTTTTCCCTTTCTGTGAGATGCTGCTGGTTTTTTGCCACTTTAACATTCGAGGTGATGTCGTAGTGGGGGGGGACGGGGAAGGGGGGGGAAGGTTTCTAATCCTTAGTGGCCAGTTTTATGATCCTTGTATGTATTGTACAGCCAATGACACAAGAAAAAAGGAGGTGAAAGGACTGTTCTGGTGATGAATATTTGTTAACATTTTATTGTTGTGGCCCAGAGATCATTTCAGAATAAAAGAGAAAAAGATTTTACGTCCTACTTGAGTTCTCTCCTGCCCTAGCTTGGGTTGGTGTGGTTGGGTTTGGGGTTGGTTGATGGGATGGTGTTGGGTGATGGGTGGGAGCTGGGGTTGCTTTGCCTGGAGAAAGGGAGGCTCAGGGGAGACCTTCTTGCTGTCTACAACTACCTGAAGGGAGGGTGTAGCCAGGTGGGGGTTCCCAGGCAACCACCAGAACAAGAGGACACAGTCTCAAGCTGTGCCAGAGGAGGTTTAGGTTGGATGTGAGGAGAAAGTTGTTCCTAGCAAGAGAGATTGGCCATTGGAATGTGCTGCCCAGGGAGGTGGTGGAGTCACCATCCCTGGAGGTGTTTAGGAAGAGACTGGCTGAGGCACTTGGTGCCATGGTTTAGTTGATGAGATGGTGTTGGGTGATAGGTTGGACTCAGTGATCTCTGAGGTCTTTTCCAACCTGGTTAGTTCTGTACTCTGTATTCTGATCATAAAGAAGGCCTTTGAGTGCTGGCAGGACTTAAACAGAAAGCCTTCTGTTTAGAGCCTTCTTCGAGGCCTTCTCCTAGCCTGCTGAGGTCAATGCCAGCAGTGCTTTTGTCCCCCAGCTGCTTTGTGTCTCTTGACAGTTCTGGGGCCCTCAATTCAAGAAAGATGATGAGATGCTGGAAGATGTCCAGAGAAGGGCAACAAAGCTGGGGAGGGGTCTGGAGCACAGCCCTGGGAGGAGAGGCTGAGGGAGCTGGGGCTGCTTAGCCTGGAGAATAGAAGGCTCAGGGGAGACCTTATTGCTCTCTACAACTACCTTCTAGAGTGTCTCACCACCCTCATGGTGAAGAATTTCTTCCTAAATTGGAATGGTAGGGGCCATCTACCCTGGTTTCACTTGTCTGGATGTTAAGTATAGGCTTTTGCCATTTGCTGAGACTCCTGGTAGCTGGTAGGGAAACTCTGTCCTCTTCTGCCAGCTCTGCTCCTTCCTGGTCTCCTGACAGAGAGCTCAGATCCCTGTCTAAAGTGGGGCCCTCACAATCCCACCTTGAATCATACAATCATAGGCTCAATAAGGTTGGAAAAGACCTCAGAGATCATCAAGTCCAACCTGTCACCCAGCATCTCATGACTAACTAAACCATGGCTCCAGGAGCCACATACAATCCTTTTCTGATGACCTCCAGGGACAGTGACTCCACCACCTCCCTGGGCAGCACATTCCAATGGCCAATTACTCTTTCTAGGAAGAACTTTCTCCTCACCTTGAGCCTCACCCAACACCATCTAATCAACTAAACCATGGCACCAAGTGCCTCATCCAGTCTCTTTTAAAACACTTCCAATGATGGTGACTCCACCACCTCCCTGGGCAGAACATTCCAGTGGCCAATCTCTCTTTCCGTGAAAAATTTCTTCCTCACCTCCAGCCTAAACCTCCCCTGGCACAGCTTGAGACTGTGTCCTCTTGTTCTGGTGCTGCTTGCCTGGGAGCACCAACCCCCACCTGGCTACAATCTCCCTTCAGGGAGTTGGAGACAGCAAGAAGGTCTCCCCCTGAGCCTCCTCTTCTCCAGGCTAAGCAACCCCAGCTCCCTCAGCCTCTCCTCACAGGGCTGTGCTCCAGACCCCTCCCCAGCCTCGTTGCCCTTTTCTGGACACATTCAAGTGCCTCAATGTCCTTCTTAAATTAAGGAGCCCAGAACTGGACACAGGACTCAAGGTGTGGCCTCACCAGTGCTGAGTCCAGGGCAGAATGACTTCCCTGCTCCTGCTGGCCACACTCTTCCTGATGCAGGCCAGGATGCCCTTGGCTTTCTTGGCCACCTGGGCACACTGCTGGCTCATGTACAGCTGCTGTCAACCATTCCCCCCAGTTCCCTTTCTGCCTGGCTGCTCTCAGCCACTCTGACCCCAGCCTGTAAATAGTCTGTGGTTGCTGTTCTCTCCACAGCACTTCATTTGCAAAGAAACTGAGAGGTTTGCTTTGGATGTCAGCTCTGCATCTCTTGGTTGTTTTCACAGCAGATCCCAAGTAAAGGATGTGAGCAGTGTGGTTATGCTCAGCTGCTGTGCTCTTTGCTTCAAGGTGCTGCTGCTTTTCTTAAAAGTTCCATTTTGTGCCTTTAAAAATAAAGTCTCCCTGTTGAAAGATCCAGCAGGAATTTTGCTCAGTATCAGGACATGGGAAATACAAAAGCAGGTTCTCCTCCCCTCTACTCTGCCCTGGTGAGGCTGCAGCTGGAATATTGTGTCCAGTTCCGGGCTCCTCAGTTCAAGGAGGACCTTAGGGAACTGCTTAAAAGAGTCCAGCACAGAGACACAAAAATGATGAAGGCAGTGGAACATCTTCCTTAAGAGGAGAGCCTGATGGAGCTGAGGGCTCTGTTGCTTGGAGAGGAGGAGCTTGAGAGGTGACCTCATTGCTGTTGATCAAGATGCGCAGGGTGAGTGCCCAGAGGCTGGAGCCAGGCTCTGCTGGGGGATGCCCAATGCCAGCTCAAGGGGCAGTGGTGGAAGCTGAGGCAGAGGAAGTTCCATGGAAACATGATGAAGACTTTTTCCCTGTGATGGTGACAGAGCACTGGAAGAGGCTGCCCAGGGTGGGTGTGGAGTCTCCCTCTCTGGAGATACTCAAAACCTGCTTGGACCCCAGCAAAAATCATACCTACCTGGAATTTGGCCCTATTCCTATGTTTTTCTCCCCCTAAATAAACCAACTTCTGAACACAGACAGCCCTGCACAGATACTTCCCTTTACATCTTTATCAACAGCAATGAGGTCACCTCTCAGGCTCCTCCTCTCCAAGCTCCAGAGCCCTCAGCTCCCTCAGGCTCTCCTCATAAGGAAGATGTTCCACTCCCTTCATCATTTGTGTGGCTCTGCACTGGACTCTTCAAGCAGTTCCTTAAGGTCCTTTTTGACCTGAGGGGCCCAGAGCTGGACACAGTACTCCAGATGTGGCCTCACCAGGGCAAAGTAGAGGAGGGAGGAAAACCTCTCTGGACCTTCTAATCTACCCCAGAACAGCCCTGGCTTTCTGCTGTAGCAGGGTGAAAGTGGCACTGATAGAAGTGGCTTGTGTTCTCTCACAGAAATCCTCTGCAGTGCTTTCAGCTGGGATTTCTCTGTGGCAGTTTCCCTGTTTGGTTTTGTCTGCTGTTTGTTTGCCTGTTCATTTGCCTCTGGCTGTGGTGAGCCTTGGATCTCTGCCAGCCCTGGGGCGTTTTAGGGTAGGGAGTGCTGCAAAAACATAATTGTTTGTTGAGCTTTTTGCCAACAACAAACAGAAAATCCAGCTCGGTACCAAACTCCAGAGACAGGGAATGCACATTCAGTGCAGCTGCTGCATTCAGTCTTCAACTTGCTGCTTTACTTCTTGAACTTCTGCTTGAAGTACAGCAGAAATGCCAAGTGCTGCAGAATGAAGTGGTTTGAGGCACAGAATCATAGAATCAGTCAGGGTTGGAAGGGACCTCAAGGATCATCCAGTTCCAACCCCCCTGCAATGGGCAGGGACACCTCACTCTACAGCAGGTTGCTTACAGCCATATCCAGCCTGGCCTTCAAAACCTCCAGGGATGAGGCTTTGGACTCAATGATCTTTGAGGTCTCTTCCAACCTTCGCGATACT
Source organism: Picus viridis (assembly GCA_033816785.1). Taxonomy (NCBI): domain Eukaryota; kingdom Metazoa; phylum Chordata; class Aves; order Piciformes; family Picidae; genus Picus; species Picus viridis. The sequence continues at coordinate 54,246,289 of CM066567.1, forward strand.
GAGGCTTCCACCACCTCCCTGGGCAACCTGCTCCAGTGTCTCACCACCCTCATGGGGAACAACTTCTTCCTAACATCCAATCTGAATCTACCCATTCTAGTTTTGCTCCATTCCCCCCAGTCCTATCCCTCCCTGACACCCTCAAAAGTCCCTCCCCAGCTTTCTTGTAGCCCCCTTCAGATACTGGAAGGCCACAATTAGGTCTCCTGGGAGCCTTCTCTTCTCCAGACTGAACAGCCCCAACTCCCGCAGTCTGTCCTCACAGGAGAGGAGCTCCAGCCCTTGATTATTTTTTTAGGTGGGGGTGGGGAGAAGGCTACAAAAGCAAGGTCAGGACATCTCTTTTGCAAAGGCTTAGGACATAACTGGAGCTTGGGAGAAGCTCCAAGGAGCAGTTCTTGGTCTGGGAGCTCTGTGTTCCACCCCGGGAGGTGGCAAACGCAGTGGGAAGTGTTTTCCCTTTTCTGTAGACTGTGCTGCCATTGCTTTGCTTTGATTTCATTATCTACAAGCTGGGCATGACTATGCATACCTTAGCTACCTAAAGATACTGCCTGGAGCAGCTGCAGACAGTGAAATATTACACAGGCACTGGGAAAAACAATGGTTCTCATTTGGAGACTGCCTGACCCCACAGTGCCTTGTGTCTAGCACCACCAGAGTCCATATGTCCAGATGCAAAGCACTGCAGTGAAGCATTAATCCTTGAGCACTGTGTCCAGTTCTGGAGCCCCTATTACAAGAAGGATTTGGAGGTGCTGGAAGGTGTCCAGAGAAGGGCCACGAGGATGAGCAGAAGGCTGGAGCTGCTCTGCTATGAGGACAGAGTGAGGGAGTTGGGGCTGTTCAGTCTGGAGAAGAGAAGGCTCCAAGGAGACCTAATTGTGGCCTTGCAGTATCTGAAGGGGGCTACAAGAATGCTTGGGAGGGACGTTTGAGGGTGTCAGGGAGTGATAGGACTGGAGGGAATGGATCCAAGACAGGGGAGATGAGATTAAGATTAGACATTAAGAAGAAGTTGTTCCCCATGAGGGTGGTGAGAGACTGGCACAGGTTGCCCAGGGAGGTGGTGGAAGCCTCATGCCTGGAGGTTTTGCAGCCAGGCTGGATGTGGCTGTGAGCAACCTGCTGTAGTGTGAGGTATCCCTGCAAGTGACAGGGGGTTGGAACTGGATGCTCCTTGAGGTCCCTTCCAACCCTGACAATTCTGTGATCTTATGATGCTCAGTATCATGTGTGAGAGAAGTGTCCACCTAGCAGAGAAGTAACTGACAATTGTGTTGTGTCATCTTCTGGGCAAGTTCAGCTTTCAAGTACAGTGTGGATGCATTTCAGAAGATCTTTAAGTCAAATGATCTGAGTAAAGAAAGAAGATTTTTATCCCAGCTTCATTGTAGCAGTAAAAAATTCCCCCCCCAAATTTGGGGGTTTCCAAAGTTTATTTGCAGATAGACTTTGCTCAGGTGCTTAGGCCTAGAGATCTACTCTACCATCATCTCCTCCTGACAGATTTGCAGGACCTAAAACTAATGTGCATGTGTTTAAAACACATATATGTAAACACATGCTGATTTTCTATGTGTATATATATATTCATCTCTGATTCTTGGGAGCACAAAGCCAAACATTCTGCAGGTGTTCTTTGCAGTACTTTACAAAGAAAGGAGATGTGGCTTTGTTTGCCCTGTGCCTCTTTGATGGTTCAGTATGAAGTCCAACATCTTTGCATCAACCCACATGTCATTAACTCCAGAAAAACGTGTCCAGTGGGTCTAGAGAGGTTCTTCGGCACCTCTGCTCTGCCCTGCTGAGAACCTGTGAGAGGCTGTTCTGAAAAAGAAAGCGTGGTGATGTCCTTAGGTGCCTCTGGCAGACAACTGAGACCAAAGAAGAACCAGTCCTGCAAACATGAACATAACCTACAGCAGTCATTTAGTCTGGGGAGGAATAACAACATCCACCAGGACAGGTTGCAGCAGGGCAGCCCCATGGAGAAAGGCCTTGGAGTGCTGGTGGACAACAAGCTCTGCCGGGGACAGCAATGTGCCCTTGGGGCCAAGAGAGCCAATGGGATCCTGGGGTGCAGCAAGAAAAGTGTGGCCAGCAGGGCCGGGGAGGTTCTGCTCCCCCTCTGCTCTGCCCTGCTGAGATCACACCTACAATCCTGTGTCCAGTCTGGGGCTCCCCAGTTCAGGAGAGACAGAGACCTGCTGGAGAGAGTCCAAGGGAGAGCCATGAAGATGCTATAGCAGACTTGAGCATCTCCCCTGTGAGGAGAGACTGAGAGCCCTGGAGAAGAGGAAGCTGAGAGGGGATCTGATCAATGTCTATCAATAGCTGAGGGGTGGGGGTCAAGTGGAGGGGGCCAAGCTCTTTTGGGTGGCGCACAGGAATAAGCCAAGGCCCAATGGAGACAAACTCAAACAGAGAAGGTTTCACCTCAGCATGAGGAGAAACTTCTTTGTGGTGAGGATGCCAGAGTCCTGGAACAGTGCTTTCTACCCCAGGACTGGTAGCATCAGGCAAAACAGCTTAGTGCTTGTCAGGGTGGGATGTGAAGAGGCTGTAACACACTTTACTGCTGGCATGGGAGAGAATGTTTCCCATCAGAAGCATTTGCAGATGGCCTGTCTTAATTAGCTTTGACAAGTACCAAAGTTGCTGTAAGTTACACCACAAATGGAATCCTGAAGCTTTCAATTTGTGTGTGTGTGTGTGTGTGACTTTTAAGTGAAGTTTTTGCCTCCTCCTGATGCAGCATTTCCCTTTTTCATTCCATGTAAGGCTCTTGAGAAGAAGCAAGGTCTGTGCGTAGCTGAGCAGCTCTATTTTGATGGACTAAAATGATTTATAATTAGGAGGTGTCTCCTGCCAGTGCTCTTCATCTGTTGATTGAGAACTGCCTGCAGCAAATCCACACAGGCAGAGCTGCAAGAAAGGCACACAGATGATATCTTCTCACAGCAGATACCTTTCAGCTCCTTTCTCTGGTACTGACTCAGACAAATTATCTTTATCACAGAATCACAGAGTGTTAGGGGCTGGAAGGGACCTGGAGAGATCATCCAGTCCAACCCCCTGCCAGAGCAGGAGCGCCTAGAGCAGGTCACACAGGAACACATCCAGGCAGGTTCTGAATATCTCCAGAGAGGGAGACTCCACAACCCCCCTGGGCAGCCTCTTCCAGTGCTCTGTCACCCTCGCCATGAAAACATTTTCCTCCTGTTTCCATGGAACTTCCTCTGCCTCAGCTTCCACCACTGCCCCTTGTGCTGGCATTGGGCAGCACCCAGCAGAGCCTGGCCCCAGCCTCTGGGCACTCACCCTGCACATCTTGATCAACAGCAATGAGGTCACCTCTCAGGCTCCTCCTCTCCAAGCTACAGAGCCCTCAGCTTCCTCAGGCTCTCCTCATGAGGAAGATGTTCCACTCCCTTCAGCATTTTTGTGGCTCTGTGCTGGACTCTTTTAAGCAGTTCCCTGAGGTCCTTCTGGAACTGAGGGCCCAGAACCGGACACAATATTCCAGCTGCAGCCTCACCAGGGCAGAGCAGAGAGGGAAGAGACCCCCTCTGGACTTACTAACCACAGGCCTTCTGATCCACCCCAGAATGGCCTTGGCCTTCTTGGCTACAAGAGCACATTGCTGGCTCATGGTCAACTTTCCATCCACCAGGACCCCCAGGTTCTTTTCCTCTTTGTTGTTGTGCCAACATTGTCTTTATATCTTGAATGACTCTTCAGCCCTGCTGGTATTTGGGCATGTGACTATAAAGTGTAGTTGTATCCCCCTCAGCCTTTCTCTTGCTAGGCTAACCCTATTAAGCTATATTTGTCTAATTACTAAAACTGACTCCCCATTACCATCCACTAGGGTCTCTGCACCTGTTCTAGCTTGAGCTCAGCTATGTTAGTGCTGTGAATGATGTTCTGATTGTGGTCCCAGAATCACAGAAAACATCTGTTTGGAAGAGACCTCAAAGCTCATCCAGTCCAACCCTTGATCCAGCTTAGGGTCAGTTCTATACCATGTCCCTTAGCACCAGCTCCACAGGCTGTTTAAACACCACCGGGGATGGTGACTCCAGTGCCACCCTGGGCAGAGCATTCCAGTGTTGGAGAACCCTCTCTGTGAAGAAATAATTCCTAGCATCCAGCCTGAATCTCCCCTGGAGCAGCTTGGAACGATTTCCTCTGGTCCTGTTGCTTGACACCAAGGAGGAGAGGCTGCTCCCTCCTTGCTCCAACCTTCCTTCAGGTAGTTGTAGAGAGCAGTGAGTTCTCCCCTCAGCCTCTTCTTTTCCAGACTGAACACTCCCATCTCCCTCAGATGCTCCTCACAGGCCAGGTGCTCCAGGCCCTTCCCCAGCCTCATTGCCCTTCTCTGGACATGCTCCAGAACCTCAATGTCCTTCTTGTAGTGAGGAGCCCAGAACTGAACACAGTAGTCCCACCAGAATTATGTACAGTATGAAAACTACCTCTCCCTGCCAACTATGGTTCTTCACCCAGTACATCCCAAGGGTTTTCTGCTCTGTGTCATGTGGGCAGCTCAGGGCCATTCCTCAGCCCTCTGGCTGCTCCTCTGCCTCTCTTTCCTTCTCCAGCATCCGGCCGCTGAGATGCAAGTTGCAGCAACATTTCTCTTGGCTGGTATCTAACTGCTTGAATTGGTTCTGTTGGATTTCCATCCTCATGTTATTGATGACCCCAAAGATCATCAAGTCCAACCTATTACCCAACACCTCCTGACAACTAAACCATGGCTCCAAGTGCCACATCCAGTCCTTTTTTGAACACCTCCAGGGACGGTGACTCCACCACCTCCCTGGACAGCACATCCCAATGGCCAATCTCTCTTGCTGGGAAGAACTTTCTCCTCACCTCCAGCCTAAACCTCCCCTGGTGCAGCTTGAGACTGTGTCCTCTTGTTCTGCTGCTGGGTGCCTGGCAGAAGAGACCAACCCCCACCTGGCTACAACCTCCCTTCAGGGAGTTGTAGACAGCAATGAGGTCTCCCCTGAGCCTCCTCTTCTCCAGGCTAAGCAACCCCAGCTCCCTCAGCCTCTCCTCACAGGGCTGTGCTCCAGACCCCTCCCCAGCCTCGTTGCCCTTCTCTGGACACATTCAAGAGTCTCAATGTCCTCCTTAAACTGAGGAGCCCAGAACTGACACAGGACTCAAGGTGTGGCCTCACCAGTGCTGATCCAGGGACAGAATGGCTTCCCTTAGGAGAGGTGAAGCCCTGTGATCCTCCTGAGTGCATGTTATTTGAGAAGCTTTTAGGGAAACATTAGAAATTCTGTGAGTGGAAATAAAAATCCCCAAACCAATCATCTTCAGCAGTAATTTTTCAAAGGTACATTTCAGGATGAGATGCAGTTGGCTTTAATTACCACTGACCTCTCAAGGTGTTGCTGTTACACCAAGAAAACAGCAGAAGTGTTTTGACTGCTATGCTGCCAGCTCTCATGACTTCAAGCAGTGTTTTTCCTCAAAGCTTTGCTTCTAGAGCTGTCCTGCAGTTGCATTGTCTGACCTTTTGCTGAAATAAAAGTTTTTAGGCTCAGAGCTGTATCTGTAAAAGAAGTTGGAAATCCCAGAGAACAATTCCTCTCAACTTAGCAGGCAGAGGCTAGGAAAACAAAGCAGATTTAAATACTGGACTAATGGGATTTCAGGACATTGACCAATATTGCTGAGGTTTGCTGAGTGTTCAGAGCCCTCAGTGCCAGCAGCGTGCCCAGGTGGCCAAGAAGGCCAATGGCATCCTGGCCTGCATCAGGAACAGTGTGGCCAGCAAGGAAGTCATTCTGCCCTGTGCTCTGCACTGGTTTAGCCACACCTTGAGTCCTGTGTCCAGTTCTGGGCTCCTTAGTTTAGGAAGGATGTTGAGATGCTGGAAGGTGTCCAGAGAAGGGCAACAGAGCTGGGGAGGGGTCTGGAGCACAGCCCTGTGAGGAGAGGCTGAGGGAGCTGGGGGGTTCAGCCTGGAGAAGAGGAGGCTCAGAGGGGACCTTATCACACTCTACAACTACCTGAAGGGAAGTTGCAGTCAGGTGGGGGTCAGGCTCTTGTGCCAGGTAACTTACAACAAGAGGAGAGGGCATGGCCTGAAGTTGTGCCAGGGGAGGTTTAGGTTGGATGTTAGGAAGCACTTCCTGATGGAAAGAGGAATTAGAGGCTGGGATGGGCTGCCCAGGGAGGTGGTGGAGTCACTGTCCCTGGAGGTGTTTAAGGCAAGATTGGATGTGGCACTTGGAGCCATGGTTTAGTTGTCAGGAGGTGTTAGGTATTAGGTCATAGACTGGACTTGATGATCTCAGAGGTCTATTCCAGCCTCAGTAGTTGCTGGTCAGTGGTTGATTCTATGACACCTCACAATACAGCAGGTTGCTCACAGCCACATCCAGCCTGGCCTTTAAAACCTCCAGGGATGAGGCTTCCACCACCTCCCTGGGCAACCTGTGCCAGTCTCTCACCACCCTCATGGGGAAAAATTTCTTCCTAACACCCAGTCTGAATCTCCCCTCTTGTAGCTTGGATCCATTCCCCCCAGTCCTATCCCTCCCTGACACCCTAAAAAGTCCCTCCCCAGCTCTCTGGTAGCCCCTAAAGTTAAAAAGGAAAGTGATACCTGAGGAGGGGAGCCTCAGTGTTAAGTCTCTGTTCTGTTTAACAGTGAACTCCCTTCTGTACCCAGGAATGGAGTTTTCTTGCAGAGAAAGACTTCTCCTTGGAATCGTTCCTGTACTTCCCATCAACACAAAGTTTTCTGGACAAGCTAAGAGAATACAGGGAAGGGAAGGGCAAGAAAGTATTATGGATGGCTGCTTTTGAGCTGGAAAAAGAAAAACAAACCACATTTTCTTCAACACAGTTTGAATATTTGCTTTGAAATATTGTCAAAAGCCTGACATTTTTAAGTCTTAGGGTTTGCTTTTGTTTTTCTTCCCACACTTCACAGGTTTTTTTTTTTCCTTTCTTGCCTTTTCAACACTTGCTGATTTGGCCACAGGAACCTGGAGAGGCAGACTCCTGGGGAAGAGAAGACTCTGAGGAGACCGAATTGTGGCCTTCCAGTATCTGAAGGGGGCTACAAGAAAGCTGGGGAGGGACTTTTGAGGGTGTCAGGCTGTGATAGGACTGGGGGGAATGGAACAAAACTAGAAATGGGTGGAATCATAGAATCAGTCAGGGTTGGAAGCCACCACAAGGATCATCTAGTTCAAACCCCCTGCCATGTATAGGGATACCTCTCACTACATCAGGCTGGCCAGAGCCTCATCCAGCCTGGTCTTAAACACCTCCAGGGACGGGGCCCCAACCACCTCCCTGGACAACCCATTCCAGGGCTTCACCACTCTCATGGGGAAGAACTTCCTCCTCACATCCAGCCTGAATCTCCCCACCTCCAGCTTCATTCCATTCCCCCTAGTCCTATCACTACCTGACACCCTAAGCCCCTCCCCAGCCTTCTTGTAGCCCCCTTCAGATACTGGAAGGCCACAATAAGTTCACCTCAGAGCCTTCTCTTCTCCAGACTGAACAGCCCCAACTCCTTCAGTCTGTCCTCATAGGAGAGGAGCTCCAGCCCTCTGCTCATCCTCATGGCCCTTCTCTGGACAAGATTCAGATTCTGGACTAGATTCAGGCTGGATGTTAGGAAGAAGTTGTTCCCCATGAGGGTGGTGAGGCACTGGCACAGGTTGCCTGGGAGGTGGTGGAAGCCTCATCCCTGGAGTTTTTGCAGCCAGGCTGGATGTGGCTGTGAGCAGCCTGCTGCAGAGTGAGGTGTCCCTGGCCACGGCAGGGGGTTTGGAACTGTATGACCCTTGAGGTCCCTTCCAACCCTGACAATTCTGTGATTCTGAAAGTGATTTAAAATGCAAGAGGCCTCAGGGAGTCAGTTTTGATGCAAAACTGGAAACCTGCAAAGATATTTTTTTTTTTTTTCATAGCACTTTCATTTTCAGACACACAGAAAACTCACTGGGAAAAAAAGATCAGTTAAAAAAATGCAGCAGGTGTCCTTGTGGATTTTATGCACACAGAGGCTTTATCTCATTAAAACTCCCATCCTGTTTATTGCCTGTTTAGCTTAATAAACACAAACATTTATCATTGCCAAGGTGGATTAGAAGTCATGTTCAAAGGGCTTCTGTGAAGCTTTTAGTTGCTTTAAGATCTGAAAATAAAGACCTTAAGCCCAAAAGAACTCAGTTCTGGTGATGGCTGGAAATTACAGTCTGGCTTTGCATGGATGACTGAAAATCACAGAACCACAGAAAGGTTCAGGGTGGAAAAGAGCCTCAGGATCACCAAGGCCAACCCAGAACCCTACTCTGCAAGGGTCACCCCTAAACCACAGTCCTGGGGACTCCACCACCTCCCTGGGCAGCACATCCCAATCCCTGACCACTCTTGCCCTGAAAAAAGCTTTCCTAATGTCCAGTCTGAACCTCCCCAGTGGCAGCTTGAGGCTATTCCCTCTTGTCCTGTCACTAATGACCTGGGAGAAGAGACCAGCACCAACCTCTCCACAACCTGCTTTCAGGTAGCTGCAGAGAGCCAGAAGGTCTCCCCTCAGCCTCCTCTGTTTCACACTAACCATCCCCAGCTCCTGCAGTTGCTCTTCATCAGATTTCTTCTCCAGGCCCTTCCCAGCTTCCTTGCCCTCCTCTGCCCTGGCTCCAGCACCTCCACATCTCTCTTGGATCGAGGTGTCCAAAATTGGACACAATACTCAAGGTGTGGCCTCACCAGAGCCGAGTCCAAGGGGTGAACCAAAGCTCATTGCTGGGTAATGAAAGACACTCAAGGGTTTGCTCCATTTTTCAAAGAGAGCTTAGGGAGCCTGCAGGCACATCTGCTTCCTGAGGCTGATGTAAGCCATGGTTCAGTCAGTCATGAGGTGTTGGGTGACAGGTTGGACTTGATGATTTCTGAGGTCTTTTCCAACTTTATTGATTCTGTGACTCTATGTTTAACTTAGGTTAGGAGAATACAGTTGGTTCTACTTGACAAGGAACACAACCAGATGCACCTCCACTGTGCCCTGGGGCAGGGACAGTTGCCCACCTAAATGAACAGTAGTAGCAGCATCTATTTTTCTCCCCCCCCTTGTTACTGCTTTTCACTGTTGTCAATAGAATAGAATAGAATAGAATAGAATAGAATAGAATAGAATAGAATAGAATAGAATAGAATAGAATAGAATAGAGCAGGTTGGAAGAGGTCTTTTCATAGCAAGGAAATAAAATCAACCTAACTGTAACCTCCAAAATGGGCAAGGAATAGGCCTTCAAAATGAACTGCTCCAGCAGCTGGTTGGTTTGTGTGCTGGTTGATGCAAAAAGCCAAGGTGGAGCAGGAACCTGGTTTGATTCCTGGCAGCTGCTGTCCATCTCATGTAATTCAGTAATTGCTGGTGACAGGGCAGAAGCTATAGAAGATACAAATGGTAATTCCCTGGGGAGCTCCAGGCATAAATAATTCATCCAGCTGAATTTTATAGTAGGGGGTCAAAAGAAAATGAAGATAACCTGAGTGTTAACTCTCTGACAGACTGGCTTTGGACAAAATATGAGGGAGGGAAATAGAGGCAAAGGAAGTGTAAATGAGGAATCTGACGTCATTCTTATTACCTGAGACCACAGGAAGAGACATAGGAAGACAAAAAAAGGAAGGATGATTAAGGGAACACCAGAAACTGAAACTGATGCTGGGTAACAGTGCCAGAGAGATGCTGGGTAAGGATCAGAGGATCACAGGATGATAGGGGTTGGAAGGGACCTCTGGAGATTGGTTGGACTTGATGGTCTTAGAGTTCTCTTTCAACCTGGTTAGGAAAGATGATGAGTTGCTGGAATGTGTCCAGAGAAGGGCAATGGAACTGGGGAGGGGTCTGGAGCACAGCCCTGTGAGGAGAGGCTGAGGGAGCTGGGGTTGCTTAGCCTGGAGAAGAGGAGGCTCAGGGGAGACCTTCTTGCTGTCTCCAACTCCCTGAAGGGAGGTTGTAGCCAGGTGGGGGTTGGTCTCTTCTCCCTGGCAAGCAGCACCAGAACAAGAGGACACAGTCTCAAGCTGTGCCAGGGGACGTTTAGGCTTGAGGAGAGGAGAAAGTTCTTCCCTGACAGAGAGACTGGTCATTGGAATGTGCTGCCCTGGGAGGTGGTGGAGTTGCCGTCCCCGGAGGTGTTTAGGAAGAGACTGGATGAGGCACTTGGTGCCATGGTTGAATTGATTAGATGGCATTGGGTGAGAGCTTGGACTGGATGATCTCAGAGGTCTTTTCCAACCTGGTCTATTCTATTCTATTCTATTCTATTCTATTCTATTCTATTCTATTCTATTCTATTCTATTCTATTCTATCCTATCCCATCCTATCCTATCCCATCCTATCCTATCCTATCCTATCCTATCCTATCCTATCCTATCCTATCCTATCCTATCCTATCCTATCCTATCCTATCCTATCCTATCCTATCCTATCCTATCCTTATTTAGCTGCCTCATGCTAGCAGAGCTCAGTTTCCACTCTTGCTCCTCATGGGCATCTGCAAAGTTGTCAGTCAGTGCTGGGTTTCTTGTACAAATGTGAGCAGAGCCTGCTGGTACATTCCCAGCAAGAGGCCTGCTTCTCACCCTGCTGCTTGCCAAGCCAAGACAACACAAGCCTCTCTGGCAAAAGCCAAGGGCCCTTGCACGGGGCTCAGCTTCCCCTCTCTGACAAGCAGCACAGCAGGGCTGTGTCCTTCCTGATTTCCTAGGCTGTGCTGCCATGAAAGTGGTGTCCACTGTCACAAAGCAGCTGCTCTACCTGGGGGATCAACAGCAGGGATTCGGAAGCACCCACTCTAAAAGAGGTTGCTTGGATGTCCCCACTGTAGAAACAGCCTGTACAGATGCCAGCATCCAGCCCCTGCTCCTATTATGGGTTGCAGGGCATTTCTTTGCCAGGAGAAGGAAATGTGCATCACAGCATCACAAGGATGTGAGGGCTTCTGACAAGCAGCACAAGGGCTGTGGACCTCTGCAGATCTTCCAGTCCAATCCCCTGCCAGAGCAGGACCAGAAACAGAATGCTCCATGGGTTGCAGGGGCATCCCACAGGATGTGAGGAACACATCAGGACAGAGAATCCAGCACAGGTGGAGGGCTGGAAAGGCTCCAGAGAAGGAGACTCCACAACCCCTCTGGGCAGCCTGCTCCAGGGCTCTGGGACCCTTACAGTAAAGAAGTTCTGTGTGGTCACAGGTCCATACTGTTGCACAATGGTTTGGTCACCCAAAAGAGTGTGTTCTTAGTAATCAGTTCAGGAGCTTACCTATAGTTAGGAGATGATTAATCTCTCCCAAATATTTCATGTTCCACCTCAACACAAGGGGGAACTTCTTTATTATAAGGGTCACAGACCACTGTACAGGCTCCCTAGAGGGGTTGTGGATTCTTCTTCTCTGGAGAATTTCAAGGCCTGTCTGGTTGTGTTCCTGTGTGACCTGAGCTAGATTGTATGCTGCTGCTCTGGCACGGGGCTGGACTCAATGATCTCTTTGTGTCCCTTCCAACCCCTGACATCCTGTGAGCCTGTAGTCATGTATCTGAGTAAAGAAATGGTTTTTTGACTGTTGGGGAAGGACAGCAGCATTGATGTGCAACATCACTGTGGCTCTCAGAGATGACATCTGCAAGGGACTAACCCACAGGGTGGCTGAAGCCATTCCCCACTGACTGTACTCTGCCCTAAGTTGCCCTGCAACACCCAGTGCCATTCTGGGGCTGTATCCTGATGTGAGGGGCTTTGGACTGGCCACAATGCAACGTGTCCGGGGAAGGGCAACAAGGCTGGGGTGAGATCTGTAGCACAGCCCTGTGAGGAGAGGCTGAGAGAGCTGGGGTTGCTTAGCCTGGAGAAGAGGAGGCTCAGGGGAGACCTTCTTGCTCTCTACAGCTTCCTGAAAGGAGGTTGTAGCCAGGTGGGGGTTGGTCTCTTCTCCCAGGCAAGCAGCACCAGAACAAGAGGACACAGTCTCAAGCTGTGCCTGGGGTGGTTTGGGCTGGATGTGAGGAAGAAATTCTTCCCAGACAGAGAGATTGGCCATTGGAATGTGCTGCCCAGGAAGGTGATGGAGTCACCATCCCTGGAGGTGTTCAAAAAAGGCTTGGATGTGGCACTTGGAGCCATGGTTTAGTTGTCCTGCAGTGTTAGGTGATAGGTTGGACTTGATGATCTCTGAGGTCTTTTCCAACCTGGTCTATTCTATTCTATTCTATTCTATTCTATTCTATTCTATTCTACTTGGTCGAACAAGACCAAGCGCAGGGTCCTGCATCTGGGTCGAGGCAATCCCAGGCACAAATCCAGGCTGGGCAGTGACTGGCTGGAGAGCAGCCCTGAGGAGAGAGACTTGGGGGTGCTGGTGGACGAGAAGCTCAACATGAGCTCTCAATGTGCGCTTGCAGCCCGGAAAGCCAATCAGCTCCTGGGCTGCATCAGGAGAAGTGTGGCCAGCAGGTCAAGGGAGGTGCTTCTCCCCCTCTACTCAGCTCTGGTGAGACCCCACCTGGAGTACTGCGTCCAGTTCTGGAGCCCCTGTTACAGGAGAGATGTGGACGTGCTGGAGCGTGTCCAGAGCAGGGCCACGAGGATGAGCAGAGGGCTGGAGCACCTCTCCTGTGAGGACAGACTGAAGGAGTTGGGGCTGTTCAGTCTGGAGAAGAGAAGGCTCCGAGGTGACCTCATTGTGGCCTTCCAGTATCTGAAGGGGGCCTACAGGAAGGCTGGGGAGGGACTTCTCAGGCTCTCAGGTAGTGATAGGACTAGGGGGAACGGAATGAAGCTGGAAATGGGGAGATTCAGGCTGGATGTGAGGAAGAAGTTCTTCCCCATGAGAGTGGTGAAGCCCTGGAATGGGTTATCCAGGGAGGTGGTTGAGGCCCCATCCCTGGAGGTGTTTAAGACCAGGCTGGATGAGGCTCTGGCCAGCGTGATCTAGTGTAGGGTGTCCCTGCCCATGGCAGGGGGTTGGAACTAGATGATCCTTGTGGTCCCTTCCAACCCTGACTGATTCTATGATTCTATGATTCTATGATTCTATGATTCTATGATTCTATGATTCTATGATTCTATTCTATTCTATTCTATTCTATTCTATTCTATTCTATTCTATTCTATTCTATTCTACTCTACTGTATTCTATTCTATTCTATTCTATTCTATTCTACTCTATTCTATTCTATTCTATTCTATTCTATTCTATTCTATTCTATTCTATTCTATTCTATTCTATTCTATTCTATTCTATTCTATTCTATTCTATTCTATTCTATCTATTCTATTCTATCCTATCCTATCCTATTCTATCCTATCCTATCCTATTCTACTCTATTCTATTCTATTCTACTCTATTCTACTCTATTCTATGAGTCTATGTTTCCACCTCCAAGAATGCCCTTGGAGGCTGGGTTTGCAGGAAGAGGAGAGTTGTCATCCCCCAGGCAGCTGAGTTAGTTCCCTGATGAAAACCAACAACACCTCAACTCAGCAAAAGCAATGCCTGTTTCTCTGGAACTCCTTGTAAACCCATTTTTCTGGTGGAGCTCTCCTCGAGCTGGCTAGCAGGAGGTGAGTGTTTGTTCACATGCCAGGCTGTAATTCTGCAACAGTCTGTGTTTGGCTTTTCTGTTTGCCTCAGTCTGTGAACTCTGACTAGACAAATAACTTCATCTGGCCCGGAGAGGGCTGTTTTGGTCAGCTCTGCTGGGTTAGAAATGAGTTGGTACAAGCCTGCCCATAATGGCAGGCTGCTTGTGTGCAGTGCAAAGTTTTCCACCCAGACACCTATTTTTAACCAAAAAAAAAAAAAAAAAAAAAAAAAAGAGGCCTCTAATTTTGGGTATCCAAATTTAGCCTCCCAGAGAGTGGCTTTCAGAGATACTGCCTGCCCCCAAGTCTCAGCCATGGATACTTTACAGTCCCCAGAATAGCTCCCCCCAGGCCACTCTGCTTCGCTGCAGAGAGCAGCTCTTGCTTTGTGCCTTTCTAGGTTCATATATTGTCGTTGTCTGCAGACTGTTGGCTCTCAAACACAAGACATTTCCAGCACTGGAAGTTTTATTCTCCCTAAATCTGAGAAACTTTCCTATTTTTTTTTTTTTTTTTTCAGGGACTCTGACAGAGGTTTAGGCTGGAAGTGAGGAGAAAGCTCTTCCCAGAAAGAGAGATTGACCGTTGGAATGTGCTGCCCAGGGAGGTGGTGGAGTCACCATCCCTGGAGGTGTTCAAGAGGGGATTGTATGTGGCACTTGGAGCCATGGTTTAGTAGTCATGAGGTGTTGGGTGACAGGTTGGACTTGCTGATCTCTGAGGTCTTTTCCAGCCTTGTTGAGTCTATGATTCTACGATTCTACAATTGCATCAAAGGTCTTATTGGTGTCCAGGCTCAAGGAAATGAATAAATAATTAAATACCTTGTATTCCTGTATCACAGAATTGTCAGGGTTGGAAGGCACCTCAAGGGTCAGCCAATTCCAACCCCCCTGCCATGGGCAGGGACACCTCACACTACAGCAGGTTGCTCACAGCCACATCCAGCCTGGCTGCAAAAACCTCCAGGGGTGAGGCTTCCACCACCTCCCTGGGCAACCTGTGCCAGTCTCTCACCACCCTCATGGGGAACAACTTCTTCCTAACAGCCAATCTGACTCTACCCATTTCTAGTTTTGCTCCATCCCCCCAGTCCTATCCCTCCCTGACACCTTCAAAAGTCCCTCCCCAGCTTTCTTGTTGCCCCCTTCAGATACTGCAAGGCCACAATTAGGTCTCCTTGGAGCCTTCTCATCTCCAGACTGAACAGCCCCAACTCCCTCACTCTGTCCTCACAGCAGAGCAGCTCCAGCCCTCTGCTTATCCTCGTGGCCCTTCTCTGGACACCTTCCAGCACCTCCAGATCCTTCCTGGAATAGAGGCTCCAGAACTGGACACAGTGCTCCAGGTGGGGTCTCACCAGAGTGGAGTAGAGAGGAGAATCCCCTCCCTGGCCCTGCTGGCTCTGCTTCTCTTGCTGCAGCCCAGGCTCTGGTTGGCTTTCTGGGCTGCAAGTGCTCACTGCTGGCTCATGTTGAGCTTCTCCTCCCCCAGCACCTCCAAGTCCTTTTGTTCAGGGCTGCTCTCCAGCCAGTCCCTGCCCAGCCTACATCAGTGCTTGGGATTGCCCCAACCCAGCTGCAGGACCTTGCCCTTGGTCTTGTTGAACCTCATGAGGTTGTCATGGGCTCCCCTCTCCAGCCTGTCAAGGTCCCTCTGGATGGATCCCTTCCCTCCAGCTGCACCACAGAGCTTGGTGTCCTCAGCAAACCTTCTGAGGGTGGACACAAAGTAATAACTTGCAGACTGCAGCTATGAGAATAAAAGAAGAGAAGCCTTAACTACCTTGATCATGTAAAAGTCAAAAGGTGTGGGAGAAGGCTCATCCATCATTTCAAAAAGCCTGACTGGTACCTCAAAGTACATGATCACAGGATCACAGGTTGGAAGGGACATGTTGGAAGGGAGATCATCAAATCTAACCCCTCTGCCAGAGCAGGACCATAGAATCTGGCTCAGGTCACACAGGAACACATCCTGTGGAAAGTCTCCACAGAAGGAGACTCCACAACCATCAGCAAAATGTTCAGTTTGCTTCATTGTATTCCTATGAAGCTGAGTAACCCTGAGACAATCTCCTGTAAGTGTAATAGACTGAGAGGAATCAGGAGATGAAACCTTTTAAACATCACTTTGTTGGGGGGAGGTGTGTGGGGGGAGGCTGTTCTAACTGTGTAGAAGGCTTGGAGTTTGCTGCTTCCTCACTGTGTCTTCCCTTGCCTGCTTGCACCTTCTCACAGGGAGGCATTGCTGGTTTTCTGCTCTGATCACAGGTCAAGCCACAGTGTTGCCTCTGCTTTGCTGTGATTATTGGGGCAGGGGGGGGAGGGACAGGAGGCTCCAGTGGTGATGTGCCAGCTTCCAAAAATAAATAGTAGGATACCCTGTGGAATTGTGCTGCTTGCAGGATTAATGCTCCCTATTATTACTGGATTCCTGCTGGCTGCAGGTAACATCAAAAGTGTCTGGGAAGCCACAAGGGCCTCTGTAGGTATGTGGGGGTTTTGTAATCTTTGAGATAAAAAAGCCTGCCTCTCCTGGCAGCTGTACTCCCATTGCCAGAGCCAGGCCTCTGCTCTGCCCTGCTGAGGCCCCACCTGGAATATTGCATCCAGTTCTGGGCTGCCCAGTTCAAGAGGGACAGGGATCTGCTGGAGAGAGTGCAACAGAGGGCTATGAGGATGATTAAAGGACTGGAGCACTGCCTGGTGAGGAGAGGTTGAAGGATCTGGGACTGGGAAGGAGAAGACTGAGAGGGGATCTGATCAATGTCTATCAATATCTGAGGGCTGGGGGTCAGGAAGGAAGGGACAGGCTCTGCTCACTTGTGCCCTGGGACAGGACAAGGGGCAATGGATGGAAACTCCAGCACAGGAGGTTCCACCTCAACACGAGGAAGAACTTTACTGTAAGGGTCCCAGAGCCCTGGAGCAGGCTGCCCAGAGGGGTTGTGGAGTCTCCTTCTCTGGAGCCTTTCCAGCCCTGTCTGGATGTGTTCCTGTGGGACCTGTGCTGGATTCTCTGGTCCTGCTCTGGCAGGGGGTTGGACTGGAAGATCTGCAGAGGTCCCTTCCAAGCCCTCACATCCTGTGATGCTGTGATGCTAAAGAAATGCCCTGCAACCCATAATAGGAGCAGGGGCTGGATGCTGGCATCTGTACAGGCTGTTTCTACAGTGGGGACATCCAAGCAACCTCTTTTAGAGTGGGTGCTTCCGAATCCCTGCTGTTGATCCCCCAGGTAGAGCAGCTGCTTTGTGACAGTGGACACCACTTTCATGGCAGCACAGCCTAGGAAATCGGGAAGGACACAGCCCTGCTGTGCTGCTTGTCAGAGAGGGGAAGCTGAGCCCCGTGCAAGGGCCCTTGGCTTTTGCCAGAGAGGCTTGTGTTGTCTTGGCTTGGCAAGCAGCAGGGTGAGAAGCAGGCCTCTTGCTGGGAATGTACCAGCAGGCTCTGCTCACATTTCCTTGTACAAGAAACCCAGCACTGACTGACAACTTTGCAGATGCCCATGAGGAGCAAGAGTGGAAACTGAGCTCTGCTAGCACGAGGCAGCTCAACTAGCTTTTGCCCATCTCCTGCAATGCCCAGCAGTGTCTGCTGCTGGCTGCCCCCATTAAGAAAGAATCATAGAATCATCCAGGTTGGAAGTGACCTCCAAGACCATCCAGTCCAACCTCTAACCCAATGCCATCTAATCAATTCAACCATGGCACTAAGTGCCTCATCCAGTCCCTTCTTAAACACCTTCAGGGACATCAACTCCACCACCTCCCTGGGCAGCAAATCCCAAGGGCCAATCTCTCTTGCTGGGAAGAATTTCTTCCTAACATCCAGCCTAAACCTCCCCTGGCACAGCTTGAGACTCTGTCCTCTTGTTCTGCTGCTGCTTGCCTGGGAGAAGAGACCAACCCCCACCTGGCTACAACCTCCCTTCAGGGAGTTGGAGAGAGCAAGGAGATCTCCCCTGAGCCTCCTTTTCTCCAGGCTAAGCAACCCCAGCTCCCTCAGCCTCTCCTCACAGGGCTGTGCTCCAGACCCCTCCCCAGCTTTGTTGCCCTTCTCTGGACACCTTCCAGCAACTCAACATCTTTCTTGAATTGAGGAGCCCAGAACTGGACACAGAACTCAAGGTGTGGCCTAACCAGTGCTGAGCACAGGGCAGAATGACCTCCCTGCTTCTGCTGGCCACACTGGTCCTGATGCAGGCCAGGATGCCTTTGGCCTTCTTGGCCACCTGGGCACACTGCTGGCTCATGTTCAGCTGCTGTCAACCAGCACCCCCAGGTCCCTCTCTGCCTGGCCGCTCTCCATCCACTCTGACCCCAGCCTGTGGCACTGCCTGGGGTTGTTGTGGCCAATGTGCAGCACCTGGCACTTGAATGTGTTCGATCTCATGCCCTTGGACTCTGCCCATCTGTCCAGCCTGGCAAGGTCCTCCGTGTGTTTCAAGGTGGTTTGGCTGTGGTGCTTGGGGCTGTGGTTTAGGGGTGAGCCTTGTAGAGTAGGGCTCTGGGTTGGCCTCGGTGATCCTGAGGCTCTTGTCCAACCTAAATGTTTCTGTGATTCTGTGAAGTGAGGATTTGACTCACTTTATCTCTCCATCCCTAGACACTGTTTCCTTTCCTGCCATTGTAGTAGGAAAATAAAGTGCTGCTTCTCCTTTTCAGAGCCAGACACATGGATATGTGCTGGCACTCCCAGCTGCAGCATGTGATTCATCTGATGTTTTTATATAGGTCTCCCTCACGGTCAGCTGTCTGAATCTTGGTGTCTGCAGCAGGTCCCAGTGCCTCCACTAGCTCTACTCTAGCCTTACCCACATGAAATGCCTTTGAACTGAGGCACTTCAGTCTGGGTCTCGGCACTCCTGCTGAATAAATCCCCCACAGCACCCTGCTCTTGCTGCCAGAGGAGTTAGACAAAGGGATGTCCCTCTGCTCAGCATTGGTTAGGCCACACCTTGAGTCCTGTGTCGAGTCCTGGGCCCCTCAGTTTAAGAAGGGCATTGAGACACTTGAAGGTGTCCTGAGAAAAGCAATGAGGCTGGGGAGGGGTCTGGAGCACAGCCCTGTGAGGAGAGGCTGAGGGAGCTGGGGTTGCTTAGCCTGGAGAAGAGGAGGCTCAGGGGAGACCTTCTTGCTCTCTACAACTCCCTGAAGGGAGGTTGCAGCCAGGTGGGGGTTGGTCTCTTCTCCCAGGCACCCAGCACCAGAACAGGAGGACACAGTCTCAAGCTGCACCAGGGGAGGTTTAGGCTGAAGGTGAGGAGAAAGTTCTTCACAGAGAGAGTAATTGGCCATTGGAATGTGCTGCCCAGGGAGGTGGTGGAAGCCTCATCCCTGGAGGTTTTGAAGGCCAGGCTGGATGTGGCTCTGGGCAACCTGCTGTAGTGTGAGGTGTCCCTGCCCATGGCAGGGGTTGGAACTGGATGATGCTTGAGGTACCATCCAAGCCTGACAATTCTGTGATTCTATCTCTAGATTTCACTCCAAGAATGACAGAATCACATAGCATTAGGGGATGGAAGGGACCTGAAAAGATTTATGGATTCATAGAACACCAGGTTGGAAGGGACCCTAAACATCATCTAGTCCAACCTTTCAGGGTAAGAATAGGGTTAAACTGCTTTGGCAGGGAGGTTGGAGACCAAATGGTCCCTGGAGGTCCCTTCCAACCTCTAATGTACTGTGACACTGTGCTACTGTGAAGATGTCCCAGCAGCCTGTTAGGCTGTGCCTTGAAACTGTCTAATGGAGGGCAATGCACCACCTACCTTGGGAGTTTGCTCCAAAGTCTCATAGTTTGAGTGGTGAAGATATTTTTGCTGCCACCCAGGCTGAATCTCCCCAGCAGCAGGTTGTGCTTGTCTCTTTCTAATCACTGAGTCCATCCCCCGCCAGAGCAGGATCCCCTCCAGTAGGTCACACAGGCATGCATCCAGGTGGGTTTTGAGTATCTCCAGAGCAGGAGACTCCACAACCCCTCTGGGCAGCCTCTTCCAGGGTTCTGTCACCCTCACAGGGAAAAAGTTCTTCCTTATGTTCACATGGAACCTTCTATGCTCTGGCTTGCGCCCATTGCCCCCTGTCCTGTCACTGGGCATCTCTCAGCAGAGCCTGGCTCCATCCTCCTGACACTCACCCCTCACATCTTTATCATGAGGTCCTCCCACAGCCTCCCCTTCTCCAGATTAAAGAGACTCAGCTTGAGGTCCCCCTTCAGCCTCCTCTTCTCCAAATTAAAGAGACTCAGCTTGAGGCCCCCCCACAGCCTCCTCTTCTCCAAATTAAAGAGACTCAATTGAGGTCCCCCTTCAGCCTCCTCATCTCCAAATTAAAGAGACTCAGCTTGAGGTCCCCCTTCAGCCTCCTCATCTCCAAATTAAAGAGACTCAGCTTGAGGTCCCCCTTCAGCCTCCTCTTCTCCAAATTAAAGAGACTCAATTGAGGTCCCCCTTCAGCCTCCTCTTCTCCAAATTAAAGAGACTCAGCTTGAGGTCCCCCTTCAGCCTCCTCTTCTCCAAATTAAAGAGACTCAGCTTGAGGTCCCCCTTCAGCCTCCTCTTCTCCAAATTAAAGAGACTCAGCTTGAGGTCCCCCTTCAGCCTCCTCTTCTCCAAATTAAAGAGACTCAGCTTGAGGCCCCCCACAGCCTCCTCTTCTCCAAATTAAAGAGACTCAATTGAGGTCCCCCTTCAGCCTCCTCTTCTCCAAATTAAAGAGACTCAGCTTGAGGCCCCCCCACAGCCTCCTCTTCTCCAAATTAAAGAGACTCAATTGAGGTCCCACTTCAGCCTCCTCCAAATTAAAGAGACTCAATTGAGGTCCCCCTTCAGCCTCCTCCAAATTAAAGAGACTCAATTGAGGTCCCCCTTCAGCCTCCTCATCTCCAAATTAAAGAGACTCAGCTTGAGGTCCCCCTTCAGCCTCCTCTTCTCCAAATTAAAGAGACTCAGCTTGAGGTCCCCCTTCAGCCTCCTCATCTCCAAATTAAAGAGACTCAATTGAGGTCCCCCTTCAGCCTCCTCTTCTCCAAATTAAAGAGACTCAATTGAGGTCCCCCTTCGGCCTCCTCATCTCCAAATTAAAGAGACTCAGCTTGAGGCCCCCCACAGCCTCCTCTTCTCCAAATTAAAGAGACTCAGCTTGAGGTCCCCCTTCAGCCTCCTCTTCTCCAAATTAAAAAAGACTCAATTGAGGTCCCCCTTCAGCCTCCTCCAAATTAAAGAGACTCAGCTTGAGGCCCCCCCACAGCCTCCTCTTCTCCAAATTAAAGAGACTGAGCTCCCTCAGCCTTTCCTTATAACGAGGTGTGTCTGCTCCTTTAGGTACCAACTTACTGGCAATCAGCCTGCTCCAGGGCTCTGCCACCCTCACTGCAAAGAAGTTTCTTCTCATGTTGAGCTGAAACCTTCTCTGTTCAAGTTTGTCTCCATTGTTCCTTGGCTTATTGCTGTGCACCACCCAAAAGAGCTTGGCCCCCTCCACTTGACCCCCAGCCCTCAGATAGTGATAGGCATTGATCAGATCCCCTCTCAGTCTGACACACCGGAACAGAGTGTAACGATGCAGTCCCATGAACTGCTCTCCACGAAGCTCCTCTCACCCTCCACACTCCCCATATCGATCCCGGGAGTGACAAATCCCCTTTGAGGAAGGCAGCACTTTGAGGTATTGGAGTGTAATTTATGGATTCATTTCACTGGGGCTTCCAGAATTGATTTCCTTAAATGTTGTGGAGGAATATCTGCTGTGAAATCCCCTGGGATCGGAAACAATGTGGTGAAACCACCACCCTGCTTCCCTCTGGGATCATTGACTGATGGCAGAGTGCCCTTTGCTCAATGGCCCTTTCCATCCTCTGGGTGAATGAGGTGCAATTATAGTTAAACTTTGGTTTTGAATTGGAACTAAATTAAAACCATCTAAATAACTGTGTCTTCAGGATTGCTGCTCCAAATTAATAGGGTAACTGCTCTTGCTGGAAGAGACTGCTGGGTGGGGTTTATTTTATGATGCATTAATAACTCCCAATTGCTATCACATATTTATCCACAGCAAGTCATTGTATTTCAAATGTCTCACAGAAGAGGCCCATGAGGAAGGGTCTAATGAAGGACTCTGTTAGATGTCGAGTAGCTATAGCTGTGCTGCAGATTCTGCTGCTTCTTTCTGCTGCTTCTGAATAGATGCCATAAGAAAATCCACATTTTACTCTGGTCCAACATTTAGAATAGAATTAACCAGGTTGGAAAAGACCTTTGAGACCATCCAGTCCAACTTATCACCCAACACCATCTAATCCACTGAACCATGGCACCAAGTGCCTCATCCAGTCCCTTCTTAAACACCTCCAGGGATGGTGACTCCACCACCTCCCTGGGCAGCACATCCCAATGGCCAATCTCTCTTGCTGGGAAGAATTTCTTCCTCACCTCCAGCCTAAACCTCCCCTGGCACAACTTGAGACTGTGTCCTCTTGTTCTGGTGCTGGTTGCCTGGGAGAAGAGACCAACTCTACCTGGCTGCAACCTCCCTTCAGGGAGTTGTAGAAAGCAAGAAGCTCTCCCTTGAGCCTCCTCTTCTGCAGGCTAAGCAACCCCAGCTCCCTCAGCCTCTCCTCCCCTCCCCTCCCCATCTTTCTTTGCCTTTCTCTGGACACCTTCCAGCAACTCAACATCTTTCTTGAATTGAGGGGCCCAGAACTGGACACAGGACTCAAGGTGTGGCCTAACCAGTGCTGAGTACAGGGCAGAATGACCTCCCTGCTCCTGCTGGCCACACTCTTCCTGATGCAGGCCAGGATGCCATTGGCCTCCTTGGCTGCCTGGGCACACTGCTGGCTATGTTCAGCCTACTATCAACCAGTACCCCCAGGTCCCTTTCTGCCTGGCTGCTCTCCAGCCACTCTGACCCCAGCCTGTGGCACTGCCTGGGGTTGCTGTGGCCAATGTGTAGAACCTGCAACTTGGATGTGTTCAATCTCATGCCCTTGGACTCTGCCCATCTGTCCAGCCTGTCAAGGTCCCTCTGCAGATATCTTCTGTCCCCTAACCCTCTAGTGCTAGTACACTGCCTTGGGTGGCCTGAATACACACACAACCCCTCTCCCCATCAAATAGCATAATTTCAATGCTTTTTATGTCTCCCAGGGCTAGCTTGAGAGATGTGCTTCAGAGGCTTTGCAACTCATTCTGCAAAGTAGTCAGTGCCTAGGGTTTAGGGTTCAGACTGCATTTCAGAGTAATGCAAGCATTACTCTAATGTCATACACTGAAGCTTCTTTAAGTGTTTATATGCTGAATCAGAGTCCTCCACAGCTATCATGCACAGCATGTGCCTATTTTCAATGTAAGAAGAAGGTATTTCATGTGGAGCTATAACTGTAGCATCCAACTACTCTTTTACCTACTTCATCTCAGCAGTACTGCCATCAGCTTTGGAGTCTGTGGTGTTCACTGCCCCAGGGTGAGAGACAGCAAGAGAGCTTGGATAGGATCCTCTTGCTGCACTTGCAACCCTCCAAGCCCACACCTTCACCTTCAGCTACCTGGAGCCCTGCCAAACCCCAACTGACTGACCTGATTGCAGGTCACTCCCAGTGAGTTTGGCTTCTCTGACCCAAGTGCATGTCTAAAAGGGAGGAGGATGTAAAACAACAGCAGAAGTCATGAAAATAGTAATCATTACTCAGAATCACACAGAGCCACAGAATTGTCAGGGTTGGAAGGGACCTCAAGGAACATCCAATTCCAATCCCCCTGACATGAGACACCCCTTAAACATTTCCATTGATGGTGACTCCACCACCCCCCTGGGCAGCACATTCCAATGGCCAATCTCTCTTGCTGGGAAGAATTTCTTCCTAACATCCAGCCTAAACTCCTCCTTGTGCAGCCTGAGTCTGTGTCACTGGTTGCCTGAGAGACCAACCCCCACCTGGCTACAGCCTCTCTTCAGGTAGCTATAGACAGCAAGAAGGTCTCTTCTGAGCCTTCTCTTCTACGGGCTAAACACCCCCAGCTCCCTCAGCCTCTCCTCACAGGGCTGTGCTCCAGACCCCTGAGCACCAATAAACCCAACAGCCCTCTCTGTTGTATTGCAATGTACAGAGCCACAGAATTTCCATGGGACAAAGTTGTTGTTCAACCAGCTGAGGCCTTTTTATAGGTAGATATACTCTTGACCACCAGAACATGAATCCAATGTCAGTAATAGAGAACTCTCAAAACTGGTGACCTTTTGTTGTTGTCAGTTCCTACTTCACAGAATCACAGAGCCACAGAATCACAGAGTCATGGAATCACAGAATCAGAGTCACAGTCACAGAATCACAGTCATGTAATCACAGAGTCATCGAATCACAGAATCAGAGTCACAGTCACAGAATCACAGAGTCATGGAATCACAGAGTCAGAGTCACAGTCACAGAATCACAGTCATGGAATCACAGAGTCATCGAATCACAGAATCAGAGTCACAGTCACAGAATCACAGAGTCATGGAATCACAGAGTCATTGAATCACAGAATCAGAGTCACAGTCACAGAATCACAGTCATGGAATCACAGAGTCATCGAATCACAGAATCAGAGTCACAGTCACAGAATCACAGAGCCACAGAATCACAGAGTCATGGAATCACAGAATCAGAGTCACAGTCACAGAATCACAGAGCCACAGAATCACAGAGTCATGGAATCACAGAATCAGAGTCACAGTCACAGAATCACAGAGCCACGGAATCACAGAGTCATCGAATCACAGAGTCATGGAATCACAGAGTCATTGAATCACAGAATCAGAGTCACAGTCACAGAATCACAGAGTCATGGAATCACAGAGTCATGGAATCACAGAGTCAGAGTCACAGTCACAGAATCACAGAGTCATGGAATCACAGAGTCATGGAATCACAGAATCAGAGTCAGTCACAGAATCACACAGAATCACAGAGTCATGGAATCACAGAGTCATGGAATCACAGAGTCAGTCACAGAATCACAGAGTCATGGAATCACAGAATCACAGAGTCATGGAATCACAGAGTCATTGAATCACAGAGTCATGGAATCACAGAGTCAGAGTCACAGTCACAGAATCACAGAGTCATGGAATCACAGAGTCATCGAATCACAGAATCAGAGTCACAGTCACAGAATCACAGAGTCATGGAATCACAGAGTCATTGAATCACAGAATCAGAGTCACAGTCACAGAATCACAGTCATGGAATCACAGAGTCATCGAATCACAGAATCAGAGTCACAGTCACAGAATCACAGAGCCACAGAATCACAGAGTCATGGAATCACAGAATCAGAGTCACAGTCACAGAATCACAGTCATGGAATCACAGAGTCATCGAATCACAGAATCAGAGTCACAGTCACAGAATCACAGAGTCATGGAATCACAGAGTCATTGAATCACAGAATCAGAGTCACAGTCACAGAATCACAGTCATGGAATCACAGAGTCATCGAATCACAGAATCAGAGTCACAGTCACAGAATCACAGAGCCACAGAATCACAGAGTCATGGAATCACAGAATCAGAGTCACAGTCACAGAATCACAGAGCCACAGAATCACAGAGTCATGGAATCACAGAATCAGAGTCACAGTCACAGAATCACAGAGCCACGGAATCACAGAGTCATCGAATCACAGAGTCATGGAATCACAGAGTCATTGAATCACAGAATCAGAGTCACAGTCACAGAATCACAGAGTCATGGAATCACAGAGTCATGGAATCACAGAGTCAGAGTCACAGTCACAGAATCACAGAGTCATGGAATCACAGAGTCATGGAATCACAGAATCAGAGTCACAGTCACAGAATCACAGAGTCATGGAATCACAGAGTCATGGAATCACAGAGTCAGAGTCACAGTCACAGAATCACAGAGTCATGGAATCACAGAGTCATTGAATCACAGAGTCATGGAATCACAGAATCAGAGTCACAGTCACAGAATCACAGAGTCACGGAATCACAGAGTCATGGAATCACAGAGTCATGGAATCACAGAGTCAGAGTCACAGTCACAGAATCACAGAGTCATGGAATCACAGAGTCATGGAATCACAGAGTCATGGAATCACAGAGTCAGAGTCACAGTCACAGAATCACAGAGTCATGGAATCACAGAGTCATGGAATCACAGAATCAGAGTCACAGTCACAGAATCACAGAGTCATGGAATCACAGAGTCATGGAATCACAGAATCAGAGTCACAGTCACAGAATCACAGAGTCATGGAATCACAGAGTCATGGAATCACAGAGTCAGAGTCACAGTCACAGAATCACAGAGTCACGGAATCACAGAGTCATGGAATCACAGAATCAGAGTCACAGTCACAGAATCACAGAGTCATGGAATCACAGAGTCATGGAATCACAGAATCAGAGTCACAGTCACAGAATCACAGAGCCACAGAATCACAGAGTCATGGAATCACAGAGTCATGGAATCACAGAGTCATGGAATCACAGAATCAGAGTCACAGTCACAGAATCACAGAGCCACAGAATCACAGAGTCATGGAATCACAGAGTCATGGAATCACAGAATCAGAGTCACAGTCACAGAATCACAGAGTCATGGAATCACAGAGTCATGGAATCACAGAATCAGAGTCACAGTCACAGAATCACAGAGTCATGGAATCACAGAATCAGAGTCACAGTCACAGAATCACAGAGTCATGGAATCATCAGAGTCACAGAATCACAGAGTCATGGAATCACAGAGTCATGGAATCACAGAATCAGAGTCACAGTCACAGAATCACAGAGTCACAGAATCACAGAGTCACAGAATCACAGAGTCATGGAATCACAGAGTCATGGAATCACAGAATCAGAGTCACAGTCACAGAATCACAGAGCCACAGAATCACAGAGTCATGGAATCACAGAGTCATGGAATCACAGAATCAGAGTCACAGTCACAGAATCACAGAGTCATGGAATCACAGAGTCATGGAATCACAGAATCAGAGTCACAGTCACAGAATCACAGAGCCACAGAATCACAGAGTCATGGAATCACAGAGTCATGGAATCACAGAATCAGAGTCACAGTCACAGAATCACAGAGTCATGGAATCACAGAGTCATGGAATCACAGAATCAGAGTCACAGTCACAGAATCACAGAGTCATGGAATCACAGAGCCACAGAATCACAGAGTCATGGAATCACAGAGTCATGGAATCACTGAGTCATGGAATCACAGAGTCAGAGTCACAGTCACAGAATCACAGAGTCATGGAATCACAGAGTCATGGAATCACAGAATCAGAGTCACAGTCACAGAATCACAGTCACCAAACCACAGAGTCACCGTCACAGAACCACAGAATCAGTCGCAGTTACAGAATCAGTCACTGTCACAGAACCACAGAGTCACAGAAACATTCAGGTAGGAAAAGAGCCTCAGGATCACCAAGGCCAACCCAGAACCCTGCTCTACAAGGCTCACCCCTAAACCATAGCCCCAAGCACCACATTCAAACCATCTTGGAACACAGCCCGGCTTGGGGACTCCACCACCTCCCTGGGCAGCACATTCCAATGCCTGACCACTCTTGCCCTGAAAAAAGGTTTCCTACAGTCTGGCTTTGGTTGAATGATTGAAAATCACAGAACCACACAAACACCCAGGTTGGGAAAGAGCCTCAGGATCACCAAGGCCAACCCAGAACCCTACTCTACAAGGCTCACCCCTAAACCACAGCCCCAAGCACCACAGCCAAACCACCATGAAACACAGCCAGACTTGGGGACTCCAACCACCACTTCTGCTCAGAGTATCTTGCTTTCTGAGTGCATTACATGAAAACAGGCTTCTAGGAGTACTACAAAGCAAAGTTAATTTCCTGCAGTTAATTTACCAAACCAATTTTGATTGTGAGCTGCAAATCTGCTCCATGGGTTGTTATCATGTGAGATTTATTAGTAGTGAATAACGAGTGGAACTGGAGCAGTACATGAGAGGGGGCAGCCTTTGGTTTTGATTGCAGAAGAAATAATTTCTCTTGCTCCTCAAGCACTGCAGTCATCTTAGCAAATCTTCTTAGGGTGGTGAGGGCGGTAAAATAACCTTGTGGCTGGCTTTAACTGCTCAGATCAACGTCCCACTTAGCTTTCTGGCACAGATCTGCTGGCATGGACTTCAACATCACCTAGGAGTGGTTCATGCTGTGTTTTGTAATCAAGGCATTTAGTCACTGGGACTCTGTCAGTCCTGTATATGATTTCATGTGAGTTGTTATAGCACTTGCAGTCCTGATCCTTAGCTTTGGAGGTGGCCATGAGGTTGAGAGAAAGTCAACAACTGGCATAAAAGAAAATTGCCTTTGCTCAAAATCAAGCAGCAGTCACTGGAGGTGTTTAAGAAGAGCCTGGCTGAGGCACTTGGTGCCATGGTTTAGTTGATGAGATGGTGTTGGGTGATAGGTTGGACTGGATGATCTCAAAGGTCTTTTCCAACCTGGTTAATTCTATTCTATTCTATTCTATTCTATTCTATTCTATTCTATTCTATTCTATTCTATTCTATTCTAGTCTAGTCTAGTCTATTCTAGTCTAGTCTAGTCTAGTCTAGTCTAGTCTAGTCTAGTCTAGTCTATCCCATCCTATTCTATCCCATCCTATTCTATTCTATTCTATTCTATTCTATTCTATTCTATTCTATTCTATTCTATTCTATTCTATTCTATTCTATTCTATTCTATTCTATTCTATTCCATTCTATTCTATTCTATTCTATTCTATTCTATTCTATTCTATTCTATTCTATTCTATTCTATTTTGCAGTGCTTTCTGCATGGATGTTGCTCCATGGCTGTGAGTTCACAGAATCACTGAATGTTAGGGGTTGGAAGGGACCTCCAAAGCTCATCCAGTCCAACATCCCTTCCAGAGCAGCATCACTTGGGAATGCATGAAGGCAGGTTTTGAGTATCTCCAGAGAGAGAGACTCCACAATCCCCTGGGCAGCCTGTTCCAGTGCTGTCATGTTTGTGTGCAGAGGTTTAAGCCAATTATCCCTTTCTTAAAAAAAGCCACTAAAATGGCATGTTTAAAAGTAAATCCCAACCCCCTTTCAGTCTCACTATCTGTATACAACATGGGCTTTGTAGTGAAGGTGCTGGGTGTTCAGAATTATGGAATGGGCTGGGTTGGAAGGGACCTCCAAAGGTCATCCAGTCCAACCCCTCTGCAATCAGCAGGGACATCCTCCACTAGACTGAGTTGCTCAGAGGCCTGTCGAGCCTGACCTTGAATATCTTCAGCGATGGAACCTCAACCACCTCCCTGGGCAACCTGTTCCAGTCTTCCACCACCCTCATGGTAAAGAACTTGCTCCTAACATCCAATCTAAATCTACTCTAATTTCAAACCATTGCCCCTCATCCTGTATAGAATCATACAATGGTCTGGGTTGGAAGGGACCTCCAAAAGTCATCTGGTCCAATCCCCTCTGCAGTCAGCAGGGACATGCCCAACTAGATCAGGTTGCCCAGAGCCCTGTCCAGCCTCACCTTGAATATCTCCAGGGATGGGGCCTCAACCACCTCCCTGGGCAACCTGTTCCAGTGTTCCACCACCCTCATAGTAAGGAGTCTGCTCCTAATATCCAAGTGCCCTACTTGTACTACTTGAAATCAGTTGCTGGTCTCAGTCCAGTAGTGGCACCTGTGTCTCAGAACTGCCAAGGTTGTTTGAACAGCTTGTCAGCATTCCTAGCAGATTGAATGAAGCAGATAAGAGTTGAAAGGACAGACAAAACCATCCTCTTCATACCCAATAGAGTTCTTTCCAGCCAGGCTCTAAGGATACTTGCCAGCAGCCACCAGTGCTTTGCCAATGTCCATCCTGAGTTTCATTTCTTGCTAAGGAGAGGGGTGGTTGCCTTTTGCCAGCACAGTCATTGCAGCACCTTCTGTGAAGGCCAGAGGCTGGCTCTGTGCACTCACTGAGCTTCAGTCAGTGCTGCCAAGCTGGGGCACCAGGACACCAGCCCATCTGTCTCCTCCCTCAGGCCCAACACTAGCCCTAAGCTAGGAGGATGTTGGCAATAGGCTCCCCACCCCATCACCCCCACCTCTGTGTGGTGAGGGCAACACAACAGGTGCAGTCCTAATGTGAAACCCACCTACCCACCAGCTCACCTTCTGCAAAGCAGGGGGCTCTTGTTAGCTCTTAGCATCACAGAATCCACCAGAGATCATCAAGTCCAACCTATGACCTAATACCTAACACCTCCTGACAACTAAACCATGGCTCCAAGTGCCACATCCAAGCCTGTTTTGAACCCCTCCAGGGATGGTGACTCCACCACCTCCCTGGGCAGCACATTCCAATGGCCAATCTCTCTTGCTGGGAAGAATTTCTTCCTCACCTCCAGCCTAAACCTCCCCTGGCACAACTTGAGACTGTGTCCTCTTGTTCTGGTGCTGGTTGCCTGGGAGAAGAGACCAACTCTACCTGGCTGCAACCTCCCTTCAGGGAGTTGTAGAGAGGAAGAAGGTCTCCCCTGAGCCTCCTCTTCTGCAGGCTAAGCAAGCCCAGCTCCCTCAGCCTCTCCTCACAGGGCTGTGCTCCAGACCCCTCCCCAGCTTTGTTGCCCTTCTCTGGACACCTTCCAGCATCTCAATGTCCTTCTTAAATTGAGGGGCCCAAAGCTGGACACAGGACTCAAGGTGTGGCCTAAGCAGTGCTGAGTCCAGGGCAGAATGAATTCCCTGCTCCTTCTGGCCACACTCTTCCTGAAGCAGGCCAGGATGCCATTGGCCTTCTTGGCCACCTGGGCACACTGCTGGCTCAGTTCACTTCTGAGGAATGCCAGGAGTAGCACACCAGGGGATCCTGACTCACTCTTGCAGGTGAAGGGAAAGTAAGAGTTAATTGGTGTAACCATAAAGAAAAGTCCTCCAGAGGCTAGGGAGTCATTTTCCTCTGTTCATCTGTAAAGCTCTCAGTCTTATGGGTCCTGATCTTAGACAGTTGCTTAGGGCAAACTATGACAGCTCGGGCTTTTTGTGCTGAAGGTGCAGATCTCTCTCTGCTGCTTGCCCTTTGCAGAAGGGTGTCCTTTCTCTCCCAAACCTGCTGAATCCAGCATGGACAGTGGTCTTTGTAAGCTGCCTGGAGACTCTTCTGCTCCTCTGTATCCTTTTAAAATCCTCTGTGGGTAAACATCTTTGGGGGCTAATAGAATTTGCTGTGTGCTGGGTGCACTTGCAGCCCAGAAAGCCAATCACATCCTGGGCTGCAGCAAGAGAAGCAGAGCCAGCAGGGCCAGGGAGGTGATTCTTCCCCTCTGCTCTGGTGAGACCCCACTGTCTCCAGCAGATCCCTGTCCTTCTTGAACTGGGGAGCCCAGAAATGGATGTCACATTCCAGGTGTGACCTCACCAGGGCAGAGTAGAAGGGGAGGAGAACCTCGCTGGACACACTCCTCTGAATGCTCCCCAGGATCTCATTGGCCTTCTTGGCCCCCAGGGCACATTGCTGTCCCATGCAGAACTTGCTGCCCACCAGCACTCCCAGGTCCTTCTCCACAGGGCTGCTCCCCTGCAGATCACCTCCTAACCTGTGCTGCTGCAGTTTATTCTTCCTTCCCAGGTGCAGGACTCCGCACTTGTTCTTGTTGAACCTCATTAGGTGCCCAGCTCTCAGTCTGTCCAAGCCTTGTGGAATGTTTGCCCAGCTCTTTCCTTTCCACATCCTCTGCACATTAACTCTTGGGGTCAAGTATAAAACATATCCAAGTTCAGTTGTAGAGGAAGCAAACCCTATCTGCTAATCTTCAGCAGAGGTGGACAGCCCTTAGGGCAACAAGGGCACAAGAAAGTCAGAGCACTGTTTCCACTGAAGTGCTTCTTGGGTTGGGGAGTGGAGGAAAATCATGATTGCCCGTGTCTTGGCTGGGCGTTTTAGCTAGGGCCTCCTGCATGCCTCTGATAGGCCACACCTTGAGTCCTGTGCCCAGCTTTGGGCCCCTCCATTTAAGAAGGACATTGAGATGCTGGAAGGTGTCCAGAGAAGGGCAACAAAGCTGGGGAGGGGTCTGGAGCACAGCCCTGTGAGGAGAGGCTGAAGGAGCTGGGGTTGCTTAGCCTGGAGAAGAGGAGGCTCAGGGCGACCTTACTGCTTTCTACAACTCCCTGAAGGGAGGCTGTAAACAAGTGGGGGTTGGTCTCTTCTCCCAGACACCCAGCACCAGAACAAGAAGACACAGTCTCAAGCTGTGCCAGGGGAGGTGTAGGCTGGAGGTGAGGAGAAAGTTCTTCCCAGCAAGAGAGCTTGGCCATTGGAATGTGCTGCCCAGGGAGGTGGTGGAGTCACCGTACCTGGAGGTGTTTAAAAAAGGCTTGGATGTGGCACTTGGAGCCATGGTTTAGCTGTCATGAGATGTTAGGTTTTAGGTCATAGGTTGGACTTGATGATCTCTGAGGTCTTTTCCAGCCTGGTGGATTCTGTGATGCTGGGATTCTATGAAACACTGATGAGCTTTCTGCACATCCTGGCTGCTCTGACAGCCCTTGGCTCCTACACAACTGGTCTGACGTCCAGCATACTTGGAACACAGGCTGACTGGAAGGGTGTTGGTAGGTCAAAAATCTATCTGCACTTCTGAAGCTTCAACAGAAACTCAGGAATCCAACTGAAGCTTTGGGTTTTGTTTTGGAGAAGTATGCCTTCAGTCAACAAAGTGAAACAGGACTTGGCCAAGGTTTCCTTCACAAGCCAGGAGACCATTGCACCACTCAGCTTCTGCTCTGCTGTGAGCCTACATTCAGAGGACTCTGCCTTTCTCAGATGAAGCATAGAAACATGGAATTTTTAGGGTTGGAAGGGACCTCAAGGATCATCCAGTTCCAACCCCTGCCATGGGCAGGGACACCTCACACTACAGCAGGTTGCTCACAGCCACATCCAGCCTGGCTGCAAACACCTCCAGGCATGAGGCTTCCACCACCTCCCTGAGCAACCTGTGCCAGTCTCACCACCCTCATGGGGAACAACTTCTTCCTGACATCCAATCTGAATCTATCCATTCCTAGTTTTGCTCCATTTCCCCCAGTCCTATCCCTCCCTGACACCCTCAAAAGTCCCTCCCCAGCTTTCTTGTTGCCCCCTTCAGATACTGCAAGGCCACAATTAGGTCTTCTTGGAGCCTTCTCTTCTCCAGACTGAACAGCCCCAACTCCCTCACTCTGTCCTCATAGCAGAGCAGCTCCAGCTCTCTGCTCATCCTCGTGGCCCTTCCCTGGACACCTTCCAGCACCTCCAGATCCTTCCTGGAATAGAGGCTCCAGAACTGGACACAGTGCTCCAGGTGTGGTCTCACCAGAGTGGATTAGAGGGGAGAATCCCCTCCCTGGCCCTGCTGGTTCTGCTTCTCTTGTTGCAGCCCAGGCTCTGGTTGGCTTTCTGGGCTGCAAGTGCTCACTGCTGGCTCCCACCATCATCCCCAAAGTCCTTTTCTTCAGGGCTACTCAAGCCAGTCCCTGCCCAGCCTGGATTTGTGCCTGGGATTGCCTCGACCCAGATGCAGGACCCTGCACTTGGTCTTGTTGAAGCTCATGAGGTTGGCTTGTGCCCACCTCTCCAGCCTGTCCAGGTCCCTCTGGATGGATCCCTTCTCTCCAGTGTGTCTGCTGCACCACACAGCTTGGTGCCTTCACAAACTTGCTGAGGGTGCACTCGATGCCCCTGTCCATGTCAGCAACAAGGGTGTTAAACAAGCCTGGTCCCAGCACTGATAAATGGAGCCTTATCTAATCATTTGTATATCAACAGTCCCCACAGAGTGCTGAACAATGCAAAATTATATCATAGGTGTAAGGAGGAAATTGATCTCTGTGCTTTGACAGGGAAGAAGGAATTTACAGTTCTGGCAATAACTTGTTTGTTGCTACATCCCTTCACACAGGCTCTCTTTGTGATCTTGCTTAACCTGTAGGCTGAGCTCTGGCAAATCAGTGCAAAAAGCACTGACTCTGCAGTTTTGCTGAGGCTGGTATCTTCCAGGTCCTCCTTGCCCCCTCCCCCCTGCTCTCACACAACAGAAGCGCAGCCCAGCTAAGACAAACAGCCTCGGCTCAGCTTGGAGCAGTCCCTCCCCTGAAGGAGCCAGTAAGAGATGAATTCCAGCCCCTCCACAGCTGCTGCCATCCTCCTGATGCAGTCCAGGCAGCTGTCTGCTGCAGATTTGATCGAGTTCACTGCGGACCTCTCCAAGCTACTCATTTTAGATGGCAGAGTCCAAAGGGCAAAAGCTCTTTGTCCTGTTTGCAATCCAGTCTGCCACTTAAGTATTTCCCCCTATTCTCTAAAGGTCAGAATTAAATGGATATCTCTTTACCACTTCAGACAAATGCCCTGATAAGTGAGTACTCAGCAGCCACGGGGGTGAATACAGAAGGCAGTAAACACCCTGATAGATGAGGTTTCTGAAGCATGGGATTGTGCTCGCAATACAGAAGAGGAGGTGAATTTCTGATGGTTAGATTTGGTGGGGGTGGCTCTCTTCACGCTATTGAAGCCTCATCCATGGAGGTTTCTTAAGGCCAGGCTGGATGTGGCTGTGAGCAACCTGCTGTAGTGGGAGGTGTCCCTGCCCATGGCAGGGGGTTGGAACTGGCTGATCCTTGAGGTCCCTTCCAACCCTGACAATTCTGATTCTATGATACGATTGCCTCCTGAACTGAATGAGTAGTGACACTGGAGAGTCAGGCTGTACAGCACAGGGAAATCATTAGTATTCACCAAACACATGCTCACAGCTCTCCAGCCTTGGAAGCCTGCGGTGAAACTGTTCCCTCTGGCTGAAGGAGGCTCCAGCTGCCGTGCTGACACCAAGAGCCAGAGCTGAGGTCAGGGCATCGCTTGGGGCTACCCTGCTCCCTGCCACAACCGAGGCATCTCTGAGGGCACTCCTTGCCAGCAGCCAGGAAGAATTGCAGTCCCTGCTGGCTGTTTGTCAGAGCCACCCAGCAATGCTGCAGGGAAACTGAAACGTGCCAGCAAACCTCTGCCAAAACCCAGCCAGCAGCCTGGCTGCCTTTCTGCTTAGCTGCCTCAGATGGCTTCGGATCTTTCACTTTGAAATAAAAAGAGGAAATCAAGCTGGATTCAAAATAAATAAACAAATTGAGAAATCTCCTTTCTCTTTTTTTTTTTTTTTTTTTTAACCCTAGAGAAACACCTCAGTGCCTAACACATTAATTGGCTGAGGCCAAGACAAACACACCTGGGGTGTGCTGACACTGGGCTGGCCGTAAAGCTCGCCCAACCCCCTGGCATGTGCATCCTGTATGCTTCCACAGCAGACCCTGAGATGAAAACCTTTGCCCTTCCCCTCCTTATTAGCTTGCTCAAGGGTGGCAGAGAGGAAAGTTCAACACACTCAGCGTGGGGTTCTTTCAGTTACTGGAAAACTTCTGCTAGTTGGCCTTCTTTCTGTTTGAAAACAGGATCACATAACCACAGAACATTAGAGGCTGGAAGGGACCTCCAGAGATCATCCAGTCCTCCCCCTGCCAGACCAGCATTACCCAGGGTAGTCCACACAGGGACATGGTTTAGTTGATTAGGTCGTATTGGGTGATAGGTTGAACTTGATGATCTTGAAGGTCTATTCCAACCTGGTTAATTCTGTCTTCTGTATGATGTATATTCCATCCATGTGGGTTTGGAAAGTCCTCAGAGAAGGACTTTCCACAACCTCTCTGGGCAGCCTGCTCCAGGGCTCTGGCACCATCACTGCAAAGAAGTTTCTCCTCATGTTGAGCTGAAACCTTCTCTGTTCAAGTTTGTCTCCATTGTTCCTTGGCTTATTCCTGTGCACCACCCAAAAGAGCTTGGCCCCCTCCACTTGACCCCCAGCCCTCAGATATTGATAGACATTGATCAGATCCCCTCTCAACCTTCTCCTCTCCAGACTCAACAGCCCCAGGGCTCTCAGTCTCTCTTCACAGGGGAGATGCTCAAGTCCCCTAAAGCATCCTCCTGGCTCTCCCTTGGACTCTCTCCAGCAGCTCTCTTGAACTGGGAAGCCCAAAACCAGACTCAGTATTCCACTTTCATGTAGTGCTGTATATTGGTGGGTCACTTCTGCCAGCCTCTGCACTGAACCCCATTTATTGCCTTCTACTGTATTACAGCTGACTGTACTGTGCCCTTCCTCATCTTTATAGACTCATAGAATCAGCCAGGTTGAAAGAGACCTCCAAAATCATCCAATCCAACCTATCACCCAGCCCTAGCCAATCAACCAGCCCATAACAACAACCAAGCCTGAAAAGTAAAGTCATTTCATTCTGGGTAGGAAAAAAAATATGTAATAAAGTCTTGACTGAGCCTCCCAAAGGTCACAGTGGTTTTAAATAGAGATTAAAATCAATGCATGGTCCTGAGGAATTCTGATGAGGAATCTTTATTCAGAAGTGGCCTTGTTAATTATTTTTAATAACCCCAGGCAGTGCTGCAGGCTGGGGACAGAGTGGCTGGAGAGCAGCCAGGCAGAAAGGGACCTGGGGGTGCTGGTTGATAGTAGGC